>MU853420.1:377102-432516 GCA_033297235.1 Trichocladium antarcticum
GAGCGGTTGTGCGATGTAGGGCCTGCAGAGCCTGCAGCATGTGGAGCCCGCCGCAGGGCATATCCCCGGCGGGCCATACCTACGATCTTTAGTTCCTTGTACAACCATATCGAATATATACGTACCCCAACATTGGGCATTTACTACCCGTGATAGTTCGAGAGGATCGTAGGGTTCGGCAAGGTGGCGAACGGTCGCTAGTAGTACTAAGTTAAGTAGGAAGGTTATAACAACCTGACTTAGCAACCTATAACGGATCTACGCGGCTATAATAACGCTATCTAGGAGTTCTACGATATATACCCTAAGCTTCCGGGCCTGCTATCGTAGACGCGGAGAAGGAAGGCGCAGCGCTAGGGTAGGCGCTAAGGTGACTCTAACTCCGGATGCGAGCACCTGGGATAGGGGGCTATTTTTGTATAGGGGGCTTGTTTAGAGAGGGAGGGTAGTGTCACAGGTATAGCCTATATTATATGCTATATTATATGCTATGCTATATGGTTAGCTAAGCACCCTGTAGCTAGAGGAGCGTGGCTCTACACTAGGTGGAGCTCGCCGCGCAGAGCCTTCAGCCCTCGCGAGCTCCTACGAAGGTTGCACTGTTATGCAACCTTGTTGTATACGACCGTTACAATTCTAGAGCAGACGACTTAGCTATACGCGCGAGTTAAAGGTGTAACCTACTATAACGGTCGTATATAACAAGGTTATATAATAGTGTAACCTTTGTAGGAGCTCGCGAGGGCTAAAGGCTCTACGCGGCGAGCTCTACCTAGTGTAGAGCTACGCTCCTCTAGCTACAGGGTGCTTAGCCAACCATATAGTATGGCACATGACATGGCACATGACACAGGCTGTGCCTGTGACAAGTTAGTACCCTACCTTAGATTAGTTAGCACCTTTCTAGTAGCTTCTATAGCCGCCCTACGTACCTGCCTTAGTCTATGTATATAACTAACCTAGTACCTAAGATCGGTATATACCCTACGTATAGACCAAGGGTTCGGTAGATATATTAGAGAGGGTTATTCGATATCCTATATTTACCTTTTCCTTCTATAAGAATAAAGATTACTATATTGTACGCCTATCTGCAGTTACTATAGGGCTAGTCTCTTATAAGGATAGTAATATTGCTAATAGTATCTATAGTAGTAGAAGACTTTATTATAGAGGAATAATAGATAAAGGTAGATAGAGATCTAGGAGCTAGAAGGTATAGCGGTACGGCGGAATAGGTAGAGAGAGTAGCGCTAAAGAGTAGCTTAACTTATACGTAGGCGGGGCGACTTTAAAGGACTTTACAGAACGGCTATATAAGAGCGGTTTAAGCGGAAAACAAGAGAAGCTATATAAGGGCTTTAGCGATAGCGAAGAACAAGGCAATAGGACTTGTAAGAATAGTAAAACGAGTTATAAGGATTATAGAATAATAATACTTCTAAGCTATAATAGGTTTAGCTACTATATAAAGGGAAACAAGCACTAGGCTTATAACTCTTATATAGGCTTATAGTAGTACTAGAAGAGTATATAGGAGAGATATATTGCATTAATTGTTATATATCGAAGTAAGAGACAGAGGAAAGAGAGTATATGAGAACATAGCTATATATATGATAGGAAATGGAAAACGGGGCGCTGAGTGGGTGCGAAGCAGCTAATCAGAGCGGACTGCAGAGACAGGGCTGGCTGGGTCGTGACATGCACCGCTCGGCTCTTCGCCTCTCCTCCTGAACCTGCCCTTTCCGTCTCGTGTCGCGGCGAGAAACGTACCTCTCGCAGTTTGCAGGGATGAGATCAGTGAATTGCACCCTTTGAAAAGGTGCATCAAGCTCGAGGAGCGGATGCTCTGCAAGGTACGCGTTGCTCCCGCCCGCAGGGGGCCAGTTCGTCGTACTCGTCGTGCTCACCTCGTACCCTCTGGAATGCCTGGACAAAACAGTGTGCTGCCCTTGGTGCTGAACCAAGTCACCACAAGGAAGTCACCGACGCCAAACCTGAAACTTATCGTATCTGACTGCACGTCACAGACCAACAGGCGATAGGAGGAAGGCGATCGTGGAAATCGAACTGATGTTATGTCTATCCCACTATCTTCCTCGCTGAGTTGATGTGTTGGAGGGCCATGATAACCCCATATTCAGTGCCGGCCGGCCCATCCTTCCACAGCCCAGCATCCTGACGTAGTTGCTGCCATACCGCGGCAGCATCATCGTCGGGGTTGCCATGGGGAAAGGAAAGAGGGCAGAGGCGCGCGAGACGTAGCTCTTGTGGCCGGCAGTTCCTGATCCATCCCTTCCCGCCGTGCCGCTGGCCCGGCCTATCGTAAACACCCCCGACTGGGCCACGGGGATCGTTGGTTCTCGCTGCTGACTCAGATGCAAATTGTTCAACCACGCGCGAGGCTTTCATTATACCGCGCCAATATGTTGTCGAACGACCTGAAACTCGGTCCCGGTTTCGTTCCACTTCCGGCGATATCCCCCGCGTTTTCGGTAACCAAGAACTGTTCCTCGGTGTCGCTCTCGGTGTCCCCAGCCGCTGTTTCCGTGTGCTCGCCAATGTCGCCCTCAAAAGCTTCGGCAACGCTGGAGTACTGGGTTCGCGACAGATAGTGATGCATAGTTTTCTGCTTCTTGTTCGGGGGCTTTAACAAACCAGCCTTCTTCTTCATGTGATATTTCTTCACCAGGGTTTCGTCCTGCACGTTTTCGGCTGGTTCCCAGGTGGGATTCTGATCCTCGGGCCAATTGCCTTCCCAGAGAACCAGGTACTTGTGCACCTTAGCCCCTTGCTCGAGAAACCACTGGTCATCGAGTAGATCCTTGACCTCCCATTCATCAGTTGCCGGTTCTTGCTGCTTCTTTCTGTTCTGTTTTTTTGGTTGTTTCTCCGGGGCTGGAACAACAGCAGATTGTGTTGGTTTCCCAGGAGTGAGGAGTTGGGAGGTTGGTCCCCGCGAACCACGCCGACCCTTGCCTTGGGTTCCTGGTACACGAGCGGATCCGGAGGACTTGGATTGGCGGGAGTCATCTTGTGACCGCGGTGTTGCTTGTCCCTGGCCAATTTGTTTAATATGGCCTACTAAACCATGCGGCTCGTGAAGCTTCCCGGATCGATTGTGCACCCCCACTGCATTTTTCCAGGCAGAATGTATCGTCCATGGCGTGGATAGGACTTTTGGTGGGACATTTGGAGCTGCGGCAGCGGGGTTCAGAGAAACCGTTTCCATGGAAGCGGAAGTTGAGCTTGCATGGTTGAACTGATGAATGGTCGCGACCGTTGTCCTGGTCCGCGAAGGAGTTCCCGGGCCAGTCATGTCGGAATGAAGCGCAAGTTCATCCACCGATTCCGAGTCTTCAAGGTCGTACTCGATCCGTGTACCATCCGACTCTCCAACCCCATGTAGTTGTCGGTGGATGGCGGCATCATCCGAATCCCCGTTGCTGTCCCCAAGATCCTCATCTAGCATCTGACCCAGCGTTCTCTTCCGGGGTGTTGATAGGGAAGGGCCAGCAACCTGTTTGACGAGTCGAAGAGCTTCGTCTGTTGGACTTGGCACGGCGATGCCAGCATCAGCTGCGGAAAGGTTGGACGACAGAGCTGCCATCTTCGCAGCCCCGATTGCCTGTTGCTTTTTGGCCAACAAGCGAGCCCTCTCCTCTTCTCTCGTATCCAGATTCATGTATTCCCAATCTTCGAGCTCGCGCGGCGAGACGTAGTCCAACACCTCGTTGCAAGGTATTAGGATCTTAACAGCGGGGAGATCGGTGAACCCGATATGATAGTGGATGAGGCGCCGAGAGGTCTCGGTGGTTTCTTCGTCGGTGGGGAGCACAAACTGGTCGATAATGTAGGCCGTCGAGTCGCGCGGAGGCGCCAACGTAATTCGAGGCGGTGGTGGTCCGGAGCCGCCCACGTATTTTCGGACTGTGGGAAGGGGTATTTCGATCGCCGTCTTTCGACCCGCCGGGACGCTCTTGTCCGCCATGGTGGTAACGGCCTGAGGCGCACGACGCGTTAAGGGATGCGCGGCGCGTCTTAACTTTCGCTAGAAAATAAAATATCAACGAGGGAAAAGAGAGGAAAAAAGGCATATGCATTCAGAACCCAAATTGAGTTGAAAAAGCCAGTATCTCGCGCCTGGGCGGCGGCGCATTAAAGGTTTCTATCATTGATAGGGTTAGGTTGAGGTTCATTACAGTGCAGCTCGGGAAAAGGCAGATTACATAACTTTACTTAGGAGTGGGGCATATGTATATCGTACAGTAATATCTTAGTACAGAAGATTGCCACGAGATTGTACACTACCTAGTAACAAATTATAATACATACAACAAGCTACAAGTAATGATTGTGCAAGACAAAAGTATATAACTAGAGCTATATAAAGAAGAGATACTACTTTATCATATATGTTGTATGTACTTATTAGTATGTCTATATATGTATAGTTGTCAAAATGCTTAGTAGATATTCCTTCCTGTCTATAACTAGCACAGACATTACACTACTCCTCAGTATCGCAGGTTTGCTGTTGCTCTTACATTCATGGATCCAGGTTAATATTCATCTTGTACAATTAATGAACCTTAGACAAGATTTGAATATCATCCAGGAACCACTGCGCAAACGTGATGCTAACTCCTTTTTGTCCTTATTCGACACATTACGATTTACAACATCCATGCGGTGGATCCCTGCATCGTGTCCCTATCGCTTATCGCCACTCAGGCTAGGACTCAGCCTGAGGCTCGCAAAAATCCAAGCTCCAGGTCTCCACCACAGCTCTGCAAGCATTCCATCACCAGCAACTGTTGCAGGAGCGATTGACTTGCTCAATTCCCTGTTTCATCCTTCACGACGCCTCTCCACTCAACTTTTTTCTCCAAGTCGCTAAAGGACTTGCCAAGTTGGCAGTCAGATTCCAAACTATCCTGCCAATATTCGAAACTCCGCTGCGGCACTGCTGCAAGATGCTCACCTCGACGGCAACAACACTGCTCCGTGCGGGCGCCGGCCGCTCTGCCGGTGCTCTTCAACCCACCCTCTTGCGCAGCGCCGTCTGCCCCCATATGGCCGGCTTGACCATCTCGCCCTTCTCCATGACCAGCCCCTCGAAACAGAAACAAACGATCCGCGCCCGCCCTCTCTCGACCATCGTCTCTACCAAGCCCACACCCTCCTCCCTCCTCATCAAGTACCGCGCCCAGACACAGCAGCGCAACTCCTCCAGCCGCCACCCAGCCCGCGCGGCCACCTCCGACGCCGAAGCCGACGCCGACGCGGCGGAGGCGGCTGCCAGAGCCCAAGCGGCGGCCCACCCTGAGCAGGTGGCGCTCGACTGGAACACCTTCTTCCAGCTGCGCAAGGCGCGGCGGCGGTGGCAGTCCGGGTTCAGCGTGGTGGGCGCGCTGGGGAGCGGCTCGGCGGGGGCGATCGTGCTGAGCACGGGCCTGGCCGACCCCGTCATGGGCCAGGTGCCGCTGGACCCGTTCATCACGCTGGGCCTCATCACGATGAGCTGCGCGGCGCTGGGCTGGCTGATGGGGCCGAGCCTCGGCGCGGCCGTGTTCAACGCGTTCAAGAGCAAGTACAAGGGCCCCATGGCCACCAAGGAGAGCGAGTTCTTTGCGCGCATCAAGAAGCACCGCGTTGATCCGAGCGCCAGCTCCGTGCGGAATCCTGGTAGGTTGCCTCTTTTGCTTTCTCTCCGTGTGAAGCAAGCATGACTGACCGTTGGTGGATAGTACCCGACTTTTACGGCGAAAAGATCTCGAGCGTGGCAGGCTACCGGCAGTGGCTGAGAGACCAGAGGGCGTTCAACAGGAAGAAGACGGGTGCGGCATAAATCTAAAAGGTGGTCTGTTGTGTTGATACACATGGGTTGGAGGAATGCGCAAGGTGTGAAAGTGTGCGTATGGAAGAGTTGTTGACATTCTTGGTCATTATTTCGGCTCATAACCTGGGGTTTCCAGTCTTTCCCGGTGTTCAGGGGCTTCTCGGTTGTAGCATAGTCAGCACGACATCATCTCCAAAACGGCCAATGAAAGTCTCCTCTTGCCACTGACACTCTTTCGAATCTATTCCAGGGCTGTATCTATTCCAAATGTCTCCTTCCAATGCCCTCAAGGCTTCAATTCCCGTACATCAGATGAACGGGAAGGTGGGGTCTACCTCTTCCTTCCAAGCTTTCATACCGCCCATGATATCTATGACTTTCCGCCTCCCGCCATTGTCCACCCCCAGCTCCTTTAGCTTTTCCACCGCTTCCTGCGAGTCCAACCCTCTCCGGCATACCACGAATATCGGAGCATCGACATTGGCCGGTTTCGTGGGCAGAATATCACTACCAGAGCCACCATCCCGCTTCAAGACAGCCGCTCGCATCAGGAATTTTCCGAATGGGACGTTGACAGCGCCTTCGATACTGCCAAACGAGAAGTGTTCCTTCTCCCTCGTGTCGATGAGAATATGCTCTGGAATCTCACCCCTTTCTCTTGCCTCATGGTACGCAGCCGCTGTGATGCGCTCTTCGGGAGGTAGCTTGCAGCTCGATGTTGGGACACTGCAGAATTGCTCGTAGTTGGGGCTCCCTGCTTTGATGCCACTCAGGGTGAGAGTCGAGTTCTCGCCGCAAGCAAAGCAGTTTTTCTTGCGGCCGCCCATCTTGAGCGCCCGGAAGGAGTATGGCCCAACCGCGCTTTCCAAGTCGTATGTGTAAATCAGCAATGTTGGCTGCAGAAGGTTCCTCTCTAAACTGTCTTGAGAAGGGACGTGCAATGCCGAAGCAAGGATCTTGATGGCTTCGCCCGCTTGTGCCACGCCCATCATGCCCACCACTGGCCCCATAATGCCGGCTTCACCGCAAGATATCATGGAGCCCGCAGGTGGTGGTTTTCTGAAGCAGCACCTGTAGCAAGGGGGGTATTTCCCGTCCACCAACCCCTGAGGAGCCGGCGGGCAGTTCAGCACGATGAGCTGACCAGACTTCTGGACCGATGCTGCTGAGACAAGAGGTTTGCAAAGCAGTACGCAGATGTCAGAGATGAGATACCGCGTCGCAGGATTGTCGGTGCAGTCCATAACGAGATCATACTGGGAGATGATATCTGCCGCATTGCTGGAGGTGATGTGAAATGGGTGGGGTATATAGGTTGGCAGGGGGTTCAAGCCCCTCAGGTGTGTGATCAGGCTGTCGACCTTCTTCATGCCGATGCGTGCGGTGGCATGGCCGACCTGGCGATGAAGATTTGAGGTCTCGACGACGTCGCTGTCGACAATGCCGATGGTCCCCACCCCAGCACCAGCGATGTATTGGCCTGCGGGGCAGCCAAGCCCCCCCGCACCGATGATTAACAACCGGGAGTTGATGAGGCGGAGTTGTCCTGGGAGATGTCAGCTAAATTCTGACAGGTAGAAGACCATGCGTGTCCCACCCTCTTTCCCCATACCAGGGACAATCATTTGGCGCGAGTATCTGTCAAATTCGCCGTCTGACAAACGTCGGCCACACCCATCGTGGACGAGATCGGCCGCCGCGGTCGCGCCGCTGTGACGCGGTTGATTTCCCATGTTTTCACCCATGGCGTAGTTCCACGTACGGGCACTCAGCGACAGCCAGAATGTAGAATGGAACTCTGGTATGTATTACCCTCGATGCCTCGGCCCTCGACGACTCTCCAACGAAGGATGTTTCGAGAGGCTCAGGTTTATGATACTGGTACATTCAACAGTAGGCCAGAGGACCTCGAATTGAATGCTTGTGGATCAAATGCACCCGAGAGATCGGCCGGTTCTGCCGCGGGTGGCTCGAGGGTGGTTCCGAGATGTTGGTTGGTAGGGCTGAGATGCAGTGCCCCTCCCCCACCATGACCAAGATCTAGGGGGTCTTGGCAGGCCCGACAAGCCCCACACCAGGCCCAAGCCCCACTAAAAAGTCCGAATTGCTGGCTGTTCTGCTTCCACCCCCAGCACATATATAACAGCCCGTCGCATCGCCGGCCGCTTGACCTCTCCAACGCACCAACACCACTACGTTCCCATCGCCACGTTGAGTGCCACTTCTCATCACAGCCCCGAAAAGCACACAATGGTAACTCCCCCGCCAAACCTCCCCCTACTCAAACCCCCCCCCCCCCCCCCCCCAACAGCCCCGGCCCCCGCCAAACGCCTCACCGCACGGCAAAAAGCCCGCGCGCGGCTCGCCGACCCGCTGATCCCGCGCAAGCTCCACCGCGAAGACAACCTCGTGTCGGACGAGTTCCTCAACTCGAAGCGCGACAAGCGCCAGATCAAGCACAGCGCCTTCGTCTCGCGGATCGCCAAGGCGTCGTCGCGCAAGACGGTGGCCAAGCGGCGGCGGCCCTCCAAGAAGCTCGTCGCGACGCTCGACTCGCTCGGCGACGCGCTCGACGACATCCAGGCCACGCTCGACGCGGAGGACGAGGAGGGCGACTATGACGGCATGGACGCAGAGCAGGCGCGGCTGGGGAGGGTGCGGCACAAGAGTCTGAAGTCGAGGCCTGGGGCGCTGAAGCGGAAGGAGAAGCTGGTGCGCGGGGAGATGGACCGGTTTGGGCGGAGTCTGGCACAGCTTGCTGGCGTTGCGGCTGCGGCTCCTCCGACAGACGCTGCTACTGCTTCCTCGGGAACAGCAGCAGCAGCAGCGATGGACACGGAGGTGGTTGCGCAAGACGGGGCACAGGGAACACAGACACAGACGTCGGCACAGACGACGGTATCATCGAGTCGTTGGGCGGCCTTGAGGGGGTTTATCTCGGCTACCATGGAGCAGAACCCTGCGTTTTTAACCAAAGCGTGAATTTCAATGTGCTGATTTACGGAGTCTGGCGTTTAGGAACCTCCTTTGGCGAGAGAGCAATCAATAACTTCTCATTTCAAAAAAAAAAACGGGCAACTAACATTGAAGCTGATCTCAACCCCAACATTGCTGGCGTTTCACCCAGTCCGTGAGCCAGATGCGCTGTTTGAAGCGTCGCCACCCCCTCGTATAGTCTTCTGTAGCCGTGCCCAGTGATTCTACCCAAGCCATAAAAAATACTCGTCCATCAAGCCAAATGGGTACTCGGGTCCCGCCCAACGCCTCTCATAAACACCATGCCGAAGGACTCTACCGCCACGCAACTCCCTCCCTCGTCAGTAACCATGACTAGATGCTCCCATGAAATATCCACAAACGCCATGCCAGGGTTCAATATGTCGCCCATCAAGCCGTACACGATCGCACCGCCGCACTATTCGATGCGCGGTGGGGTGCGCGACGAGGCATAGGGGCTCTCGCTGCGCCGCCGTTCGCCCTCCTTGCGCAAAGACTCGACGATGCTGAGCATCTCTTTCCGGCCGCCGCTGCTGTCAACCCAGGTGCCGCCCATCGACATCGACACCTTTTCGGTCGAGTTTGCGTTGAGGAGGCGCTTGATCAGGAGATGGCGCATCAGGATGCAAACGAAAACCCCACAGTCGTTGCTGTTGGCTTGCTGCGGGCAGTCGTCCAGCTGGTGGAACCGAAGTGATAAGCCAAGCACCCTCGAAAGGCGTTCCGTGCACTTCTTGGCCTCGAAAAAGTTGGAACCGCCGAGGGAGTCGTAGTGGAAGGCGACCCGGTCAATGACGGACACAAGGAGGAGGGACCAATGGTTGCCGCCGTCGGCATTCTCGCGGTCCCGGCTGTCGTTGACGGGCAGGAAGATGTGCGTGACCTTTTCAAAGTTGGGCAGCGCGCTGGCAATGCCCTTGACGTCTTGTGTCTGCATCATGAGAAACGTCATGCTCGGGCGGAGAAGAACGATGCGGGCCTGTGGGTACGCTGGCAGTATTTCCCTCTCCAGCCATCTAAGGTGGGCATGTTAGCATTTCCCAGATAGCCGCTACGAAACCTGGAGGCCATGCGAGAGACATACTCTTCCCAAAAGGCAATATTCTACAAGCTTGTTAGTAAACAGGAATGGCAAGTTGGGGGGGGCAGCAATGAGCATACATTGTCTGTCAGCCAATCGTACTTGAGGGCCTTGATATCTTCGCCAGTTACTGGAAGAGAGTTAGCTATTCTAGTCGGGAACAGGCCGAAAGCGGCGAGATTGCGGTTACGGACGAAGAATGTCGTGATCTAAAGTGCGACGATTATTAGATGAGAAATGGCTGAAGCTGGATGGTGTTTGACTCACATGAGAGATAAGGCGATGACGAGGACACCCCAAGCTGTTGGTTGATCAGTTGAAAGTTCGTGGTGAGGTGGGTGCTTGTAAAAATGTCCATCCAAAGACAGCTTGCGACACTGTCCCCGACGCCGCCAACAACATACAGATAGGGGCAGTGGACTCCGCCATTGAGTGGGCGGTCCCTTGCGCCCTGTTGCCCACGCCGTCGTACTGCCATGACGGCTCGCCTCTAGATTGGCCGACTCCCCAGGCTTGTTTCTCGAAATAACATCTCAACATTTCCCACAAACAAGTCTATATTCGGCGCGGGTATGGTTGTTGTGGCAAAACGTGCTTGCTTACACTGTCTCCGAAATGCCTGGCCATGCTCTGCCGGAAACGCATCTTCTTGTCGGCGGTCCGGTTCGCTCGGCGGGAACGGGGCATATAGAGAGGCTCTGTATTCAGATCGCCGTTAGTCCAATTCACCGAGCAGGTGGGGGGAGGTGACGCACAGAGGGCACGGAAAACACCAAGGCGCTGGGAGACGGCACAGATAGGGATTCGATTTGTCGGCGCCCCTGTGAGGCGAACGCCCTCTAACGTTGATAGGCCACAGGTGTTGAGACAGTCGTCCTTTGGTGCGAACAATGACTGCACAGGGTTGGGAGAAAAAGTTGGTGGTAAAGTGTGGTGTGTCGTTGCCATGCGTCGTCGCGATGAAATTGGGAGACTTGCGGCGAAGAGGGGAGGAGGAAATGATCTGAACCCGACGACGACGCTATGAGGCTTTCAAGACTGCGGGAACTTGTGGCCCCGCAATTCTTGCATTACACGCCCCGAGACTCCGAAAGTTGAGACGCCCCTATTGTCTTCCTCTTCAGCGTCTGTGCGCTGAATGCTGAGGCCCTGCCAGGTTCATGCTATTCTTTCCATGTGGAGAAGCCACGTAAATGGGACAATGGGAACAATAAGCCCAGTGGGGAACAATAGGACCGGATAAACGACCTCGAATACACCTACAATCCATCTGCAATATGAAATTCAGCAGACATCTTTGGCTTCATCGGTGTACATGTAGAATCTGTTTCCACAGCTGGTCACTGGCAGCATCGACGTCATTCACCCCCGGCGTGGATCTACATAGAAGGTCTAGGCAGGCAATGCCAAGCCTCTGCGTCGGCAGTCGGCCGGCGGTGAGACGACGTCACTTCCATGCATCGTCGCCAACTTCGGGCCTCACTTTGGCCCAATCTTTCATCAGCCGTCTCTCTTCGTGTGTTGACATGCCGGATTCTTCATCCTATTTTTCCCCCTTCATTTTGGGCTCAGGGCCATCACAGGGGTACCGAAAATCCACTAAACAAGCTCCCGGCACGTGGGGAACTTTGGACCCTCCATGCAGCTCGCGTGCTCCCGAAATGACAGAGCATCACAGGGACCGACTCCACGATCGATTCCAAATGACGTGCAGACTTCTATGTAAATGTCCTGTTTTATCCTTGGGATCCTGCATCTCGATGCTCTATCGTAGAAACAGCTACCTGTGTCTCGAATACCGACCCAGATGAGCCTCCTCCTACAATCCGGTCCCTCGTGCCTCGATTCGTCGCAGGGAACTTCGAGATCTTCTCTCGATCTTTTTGTCTCGAGTCCATTGTTTGTCTTGCTATTTGCACAGGGCCTTTTGGCTGTCGGTCGAACATTGGTTTCTTGCCAAACGCGCCATCACCTGTTGCTACTACACGCCTGCGGCCACTCGGGTTTGTTTACAGTTCGCAGGCCCCTCGGGCCCGACAGGTGTTCTAGCCGATGAAGCACCATGTTGAGGTTTACGAGTGGTTTGCGCAGCCTTGGATCTCGTTCTTGCCCAATCCGTTTCTAGGAAGCGACAAACAGGGCGCCTCGCACTGCCCATCATGATAGCAGAGCAGAGCAGTTTCCAAACTCCCGCTCATCGACCATCGCTTATCTTCATCCACCATTGATGGGGCAGGAAGATTCAACGGTTGGTCAATATGGGTAGCAAGTAGGGGCTCCGACGGCCACCACGCCACATCAACAGGTTACAGCAGCCCTCCCTCTTCGTGTAAATTGTGACATCTCAACTATCGCGCATTGACCGACCACTACGACACGCCTTCCGGGAATTAGGTTGGGTTAGTAAGCTTGTGAACTGAGTTTGACTCCTAAGCGTCCACGCGGCCCGACTCGACACGGTCCTCCCAAGCGACGGCCTCTTTTTGCAACCCCAAACTTCGCCTTCTTGCAGACAGGTTGGACACGAACAACTTTGTTTACGGTCCGCCCCTAGAACTATTACCCCAAGGAAGCTTTCAGCATCATGTATTCGTCCCACTTCCGCCGGCGGATCGCCCTGACTGCCACCCGCACCCTGAACACACGCATTGCGCAGCCCCTGCGGCCACATCCCTCCCGGGTCTTGCGCCAACTGACCAAGGGATTCCACGCAATAAAAAAGTGGGAGGAGCTCAAACGCAAGGCGTCCATATCCGACCCAAACAACCCCATCCAGATCAACAGCCGCAGCTTCTGGGACTTTCCGTATGCTCCCGCCGCCCAGCCAAAAGCCCAGCCAGAACCGCCCGCAGCAACAAACACGTCCCAGCAGCCATCTGGAACCCCAACCCGGGTGTCTATCGCCGCCAATTCTGCTCCGGCCGGTGTTGCCGTTGATACGAACCAGGACAAGAACAAGAACACGAGCAAGGACACGACCGAGAGAAGCCCCAAGAACAAGGACGAGAGTGCCGATGGAAAAATACCCAAAATACCCGACTGGTCCCAAATCCCACGGAGCCTCCCCATGTTTCTGGGCGGGGGGCCTTTTATTTGAGCTTCCCAAAACGACTGGCGTCCGCATCCAGCCCCGAGTTTTGGCCGGGCCGCAGAGTCGGGGGTCATCAGCTGGAAATTAAACATTGTCAATGTGGTTTAATGTGTGATGGAGGTGTTGCCACCGACTCGGGCTTTCGAAGCTGGTTACATGAGCCAACCCTTTGATGTGTTAGTTATTAGATCGTGTTAGAGATAAGGGGGCTGGGCCGCTTTCGCCCCTTGATTTCCGCGTCTGTTTAGCGGTGGGATTAATGTTGGGTACTGAAATTACCAACGCTTCAGCGGAGAGACATCCAGATTCCCCTTGCCAAGTTTTGTCATTCCAATCGAAGCAGAGGTACCTAGGACCTTGCGCTTGTTCACTAATAGTGGTAATAAATGGATCGTCATGATAAATCTCATCCTATGAAGCGAAAATAAAGTATAGCTTTACGGAACTTGCAATGTGGGAAGTTAAAAAGGCGCAAAAGAATTAAAGACAAGAAAGAATAACTCGCATAAAGGGGGGGGTTGGGTGGGGGGTTGCTGGGGCCGGTGTTGTAGATACAGATATAGAAGCGGTCAACGAGATGCCAACTTTTATTTCACAGATTAGCTACACACGCCGCTTAGGTTCTCCATGTTAACAAAGCAAAGCATACTTCCAGCTAAGGAAAATTCTTAAGCCCCCTTTCACCCGCCCTTCTTCGCCTCTAAGCCCTAGCCCCTGAATGCAAGACCCCATATGCAACAATACAGCCGTCGATTTCCACCAAGTTGGTCCTCGTGGAGTTAGTCATTCATCTCGATATCCGACATTCCCACAATATCAGCAACAACCTCAACGACATGATCATTTCTGTCGTAAGCCGCCTGGCCGGAGCTGCGCGCATCACCATCTTGCATATGGTCGATGATCCTGTCCAAGAAGGCTTCCAGTGCCTCATCGGCAGTTTTCTTGGAAGTGTCCGCCTTCTTGATTTCTGGACGAGGAACATTGCTGCTTTTGCCCTGGATACACTGGGTGATAAATTTGTCGACTTCTGAGTCCATTTTGTTGTACGCCTCAAGCGCTTGATCATTTTGTTGCCGGGCTGCTCCACACAACTTGAGTTGGTATATGTCCACGAGGCTGTCCACCTTTCCTTTGACAATTTCTGGCTCGCTGGCAGAGTCGTCCTCAAGTGGTTCCAACTCCCGGAATCGGCCGCTCTGAACGGTGCTGTTCAATCTCGTTTGGCACAAGCGGGCCACCACGTCGAGTTTTTGCGTGAGACATGGCCGTCTAAGTATCGTCTCTGTGTCGGTGGCGTCCATTTCTCGAAGTCTGCCGCTAAGAATTCTCATATCGTGCCATGCGTCAGAAAAGAGGCAAAAGGCTGTACCAGATGCCTTTCGAACCGCCGTTAGTGCTTCAGCTTTCTCCTGAATATGGCGTGCACTCAGGGTTTCGAGGAACCGCAATGCGTTTTCCTTGTAGTCGTCGGCAATGTCTCGGACCACCTCTCCTCTTGGTTTCAGAGAGCGATGCAACAGCTGAAACGGGCCACAGTTAGCAAGACCATATCACATCATGAGGTTGAAAGGCTTGCACTCACAGTGACAATTCTATGCAGAACCGCGGGAGGGGAGTCATCTTCAACTGCCTGTTTCCACATGTCCTGGGGATCCAATCTGTCATCCCCCGAACTGTGTTCTAGTCCATGTGCTGGATCTGGTGACGGGAACACCGAGCCTGGCTGCTCGTTTAAGAAATCACCATGACCGTTACCAGTTGATATTGGGCGCTTTATCTCATGGTCTTCCCACATTTCCACAACGTTGGGTAGTAAGCGCGGTTGAAATGAAGCTGGAGAAGTGAAGCTGGAACTTGGTATCACCTTCGTGGAATCCCCCACTGGCCATCTCGAGTTAGAGGAAGATCCTGGCCTAATCGCTGTTGGGAGATCTGAACCATCGCTTGAGGTCCTGTATTCTTGATCTTGCTCCAGGAACAGAGGTGAGGTCGACCTTGGAGCTTCGTCTCCTGCGTTTTCACTGTCGCTCGATAAGATTATAATATCCTCGGATGCTGGCGGTTTCAGTGGCAATGGTTCTGTCTCTCTCGGCGGGTTCGGCGGGGATTTTGGCGGGTCTGGAGGGACGGACTCTGTCGTGGTATTTGTAGAGTGAGACGGTAAGGCTGGTAAGTCCATCTGCCATCCCTCGCTCGTCGTCAGGTCTTTGTGATGACCCAGTGGCCCAACCAGCGTCTCGTACTTTTGGCCGACGTCAACAGGGACTTCGCAAATTCTTTGTTGAATCTCAACTTCGAGTTCTCCGAGGAGTGGGAGGCCGGCTGGTTTCTTGGGAAGGCGAAGGCTTTTACGGCTTCGATTCGGCAGATTGGCTTTAGAATCGCTAACCCGGGGATCAGGGCCGCGGGATTGCAGGGTATTTGACACTTTCGCTTGTCGCTTCTTGGGACCCGAACCTGCTTCAAGGTCTGTTGAGTCGCTAATTTCAAAAATATCATCATCACGTTTTCGTGCTTTCGTCTTTACACGGTCTGAAACCGAGTTAACAGCCTTTTGGGGCAGCCTGGTTCGTTGTGACCGTGTCTCACGGCCATGGCCTGTAGTTGATGACGCCACCAGCCTGTTGTCTGACTTTGGTTGCCGATGAGGGTTGGGAACGGCGAGATGTACCGGCGATGCTGTGATCGCCGTTTTCCCCGTTTCCCTCGTCCGCTTGGGTGTTGGGTCCAGGACACCGGCAAGCATATCGATGAGCGGATCTCTCTTGTTCGATTTGGAGGGTCGGAGTCCTGGGGTCTGGACGGGCTCAAGATCCAGGTCACTAGCATCGAAACTGCATGCCGATATCTTCGGGCTTCTGGGGGGGTGGAAGTGGTCTATCGTCCACATTTCGGCAAGGTCGGCCCTGACAAGGTCGACGGTAGCCGGCTGGGACGATTGGCGGGTGGCTTCCATCATTGGTTGAAGTAATAGGAGGAAACTCAGGGAAGGCCAGGAATGAACTGATATCGTTGGAAGTTGCGATCGATTTAGCTAGCTGGCGGGCTGGTAAACGAGTGCGAGCAGGACAGGAATCGGTTCACAATGATCGCTTCCGAGGCGAATTGCCAACATTGAGAGGACCAACGAGAAGAAGTCACACTCGGGAAATTCGAAAATGGGCCCTCCGAGGCTCTTGCCTGCCTGGGTTCCCTATGAAGGAAGGTGCAGACCAGGGATCATTCCTCAACAGAAGGAGTCACTAACGCCGTCGTTCTTACTGTTTCATGAATGAACTCAGTCCACGACAAGTGGAGTTGCGCACCAAGAAGATATTTGGCGTCTTTTTGGGGGGTGAATATATGTGCTTCTGTGCCATAGCCACATACTGCCTCTGGCATGATTGGTGTGCCGTGGGAACGCTCATAATACCCGACATCAATGCCTAGAATAACGGGCATTGGGCCTTGGGCCCCTGACAAAAGATGAGACAGACTGACGCTGACATGATCACGGGTCCCTGCAGGAGATAGATCGTGGGATCTGGAATATCAGACGCCATACTCAAGACGGCTCATGCCGTCAGGAGTAATACTACACCATGAAGATGAAGGTTGAAGGCCCTGGCAAGATTAGCAGGCAGGCGTTTGCATGCGTTAACCCCACAGCGCAAGTACGTGTATGACTCCGGTCGGCTTGACCTACCTAGATACTGGCGATACTCCCTGAGCAGATCCGACATCCCTGGATGCCGGACTCCGTACCAGTCCGGGTATTTGGTATTAAATGATGTAAACGACTGCTCGGCACTCTTCCCAACTCGGGTTCGGACGAACAACGGAGGGTTTTTGCATGGGGCCTTGGGCCCACCTAAGATTTCGCTTGGTTGGGTCACTTGGGTGTATTACGTACGCAGCTTCGCCAGGAACCGGGCAAGGATTGATCCCAACAAAGGCAGAAGGAATGCGCGGAAGCATCCACATATAAGCCCCCAGGAATGTCGCCATCGTTGTTGCAGAACGCGACAACAACTACCATTTTTGAGTCTCCAGCACGAAATCCGAAGGCCTGACGTCATTTTCAAGCATGGCCAGGGGTCCAGCTCCACTTACATCGGACAGCTCTCGGTCCCAAGACAGCACCACAGACGATACAGCAATCTGGAGCATCCGCCACATCCAGATCCTCTGGTCTTGGGCCCTCCGACCATCGAAATCGAAACCGAAATATCCTCCGATATCATGCATTCCGCGTACCTCGGTCGCCCGACTTGCGGAACCCGATGTATCTCCCAGCCCATTCCCAAGCGAACCGATCCTCGCAAAGTCGCTCCAACAAAATGCGCCCTCGAAACCCAAGACCGTCCTCTACCTCGCCTATGGCTCCAACATGTGTGCTGAGACTTTTCTCGGCATGCGCGGCATCCGTCCTCTGAGCGTAGTCAATGTCTCGGCGCCGGCGCTTGACCTAACCTTTGACCTCCCGGGCATCCCCTATCGCGAGCCATGCTTTGCCAACACAGCGCTGCGCAAGATCCCCGGCATACCACCACTCGACCCGCCAAGTACCCCACCCGAGATCCCCGATCATCCACCGCTGACGCCGCCCACGACACACACCGGCACCGCGCGCAACTCTGCCCGGCGCCCGGCGGTCTGGAACCGCGGCCTCTACGGTGTGGTCTACGAGGTCACCGCAGAGGACTACGCCAAAATCGTCGCGACCGAAGGCGGCGGGGCCAGCTACCACGACATTCTCGTCCCGTGCTTCCTGCTCCCGCCCAGCATGAGCGTGCCGGAGAAACCCACCATCCCCGTCCCGCCCGCGCCCTTCCTCGCACACACCCTCTACGCCCCGCGTCTCCCCACCGGCCCAAACAAAGACAACGACAACGACAACGACAAAACCACCCCCGCAGCCGGCGGCAACACCACCACCACCACCACCACCACCACCACCAGCAGCGACACCAGCTCGACAACCCTGCCCTCCTGGCTCCAAAAGCTCCTCGTCCCAACCCGGCGCCCCTCGGCCGACTACGCCCAGCCCTCGGCGCGCTACCTCAAGCTGCTCCGCGATGGCGCGGCCGAGCACGAGCTCCCGGTCGAATACCAAGCCTACCTGGGGGCGCTGCAGCCGTACACGATCACGACGGGTTGCCAGAGGCTCGGGCGGGCCCTCTTCCTGGGCTTCTGGGCGCCGCTGGTGATCCTGATCATGGTCGGGGGCCGGGTGTTTGCCGACGAGACGGGGCGGTCGCCTCCATGGTTGGTTGGCGTGTCGACGGTGGTGATGAACTTGGTGTGGGCGAGCTATGATTCTGTGGGGAAGGGTGTTTTCGGGGACGGGGAGAGGACGATAGATGAGGCGGAAGAGGGGGGACTGAAAGGGAAAGCGGTCGGCTTTGCGAGTGGGTTGAGGGGGAAGGAGGAAGCTTTTGACGAGGAGAAGCGAGGGTTGTTGGATGGGTATGATGGGTGAGGTCATATTCACAGTGGTGGCACTGGAATCTTTTTGGGCACACGCTGCAATGCTCGCCAATTTGGGTCGATATCTTATTTTTTGGTTTTTTGGCTAGCTTTCCTGACCCAGTCCCATGTGGGACAGTGCCGTTTTCCATCGTAATGATACTGGTACCTCGCCGCCCCATGCGCTTCTACTTCCTGAACAGTTTGGGGACATCCTCCACGTTGACCTTTTGGTCCAGAATCCCGTCAACCAACTTGAAGAGGGGATACTTGTCCTCGACGCCCCGCGCCCTCAGAAAGCTGCTGACCTCCCTCGATGTCGAGATACCCTGCAGCTTCTGTCCATTGAGCTCGGTTCGCTCTATCTCCTGAATCGACACGCCCCGCTCCACCGCCATCTTGGAGTAGCGCCAGTTGCGCGCCGATGTGCAGCTCACAATCATGTCGCCCCAGCCGGCGCTCTCCTCCCAAAACGTCTTCTCCTGGATTGTCTCAGGGTAGAACTCGCGGGCGAACTGAATCGTCTCGAGCATACCGCGCCGCATGACCGCCGTCTTGGCTGTCATGTTCCAGCCGTGACCCTCGACGAAGCCGCAGGCCAGGGCGACGATGTTCTTGAGTGCGCCCCCGAGGGAGACACCGACCACGTCCGAGACCATGGCAACGGTGAAGTACGGCCGGTTGAAGAGCTTGTGGAACTCGTCGTGATCGAGGGTGGGGTAGTTCTTGGGGATGGGCGTCAATTGCGTCGTGATGACCTGGCCGCGCGAATCCCGGTGCTCCTCCACGGCAGCTCCGTTGCGAGCCGTCCCGTTGACCAGGTCGCAAGGGGGGGTGTTGTATGCAATGGTTGTTTCGCACCACATTTCGTTGGCGATCTCGTTGGCGATGTTGGCACCGCTCAGGGCACCACAGTAGATCTCCAGCGCCTCGCCGATAAACTCGCATATCAGTTCGATCTTATCGTCTGTAACCGTCACACCCTTGATGCAGCTGATGCCGCGGGCGTAGGGGAGAATGTGGCCCTTGATCTGCTTGCAGATGTTGCCGATAAACTCGTGCGGCAAGTTGAAGATGAGAATGGTCGAGTTCTTTACGGCGTCAACAAGGGAGGGGTTTGCCACGACGTTGGTTGGCAGCGCGATCTTGGGGAGGTATTTAACGTTCTCGTGGTGTGTGTTGATTACGGAGGTGAGCTTCTGCGGCGCGTCGCCGACCGCGGCGTCGTAGTGAGGCGAATCTTTCGCGAGGATCACATTCTCCTCGTACACCCACATCTGCACATCTTTCTCGAAGATATCCGGGTGGTCCCGCGTGTTCTCGGCGACGAGTTTCGCAACTGTGGTGCCCCAGTTGCCGGAACCGATAACGGTCACCTTGTGCTTCGCGGCCTCGATCATTTTCGTCGGTTGGTTGAGTTGGCAGGTACTAGAGTTCGACGTGGAAGCTGGGGTTGCGAGCAAGCGGTTGGTTCGATGTAGATACGGAGAGCAGACTACCGGGTTCGGACGAGTCGAAGGCGAGGCGCGGCGTGGGAGGGGTAGGAGGGGTAGGATGAGAAGGCGCGGTTTCGCTGACAGGGGCTGGGTTGAGGAAGCCGGGATGGGCAGCTTCGCAAGTGGATAGACACAATCCTGCTGGGCGAGGAATGGGCAATCAATCGATAAGTAGCGCCTGCTAGCCAGATGCAAGTCAGGGATGCTCCCATAACTCCCTTTATAGGGACACAGGCGTGCCAGGCTCCGGATGGGCGGCCGCCCAATGCCCCGCATCATCGGAGCTGCGAACAAGCTATGCAGCATGTGTCGTCCGAACGCCACCACTTCGTCGTGTGCTGCTTGTGAAATCAAGTCTCTATTGCACAGTTGGCCTGTTAAACGAACCATGACGCACGAGAAGCGGCAGGATCTTCTCACCGCTTTCCACTTGTGTCGGCGAAATTTTCGATGGGGGAGGGCCGGTGACAAGGCGGCCCCTGTCCGCCTCGGCCGCCCCTGCCGCCCTCCACTCGCCAAGCATCTGGCCGCCCACATGCGGTCCAACTCCAAAGGGCCGACCCCGATCTCTCCCAGATGTTCCAGCCTGGTGTACTCCGACCGTACGGAGGTAGGTGCATAATAGCCACTCAGCCACTGCATCGGCAAGCGCCGGACATTGACAGGTCCTCGGCCCTAGGGCATGCAGTAAAAGCTCCGGGCATTGCAACGTAACATCCCGAGGCTCGTCGGGCAGTATGATCTCGTGAAACAAAATGGCAACAACAACAACACCAGGCGTGATGACAGCCCCGAAAGACGCTGTCTGGGAACACATGTTGGCCCGGAACCTTTGGCCCCAGCGACAGGTCCGACTGCTTCCATTCCGTTCATCACCTGTTTCAAGTCCGCGCGGAGGCATTGCCAGTTGAGATATTTCCATCTTCATGCTGCTGGTGCCACCGGTCCGCGTGGGCTGATAGACTTCACCATACACGCCCTACCCCATATAAAAAATGGCCCGCTGTCGATAGACAGAAGAGTCCCCTTGTCTGTTTGTCCATCTCACCCCGACGCTATCAACAGAACCACCGTCAACCACGACCAGATCTTGTGCACCACCTCCCATCGATTTGCCCTGAAGGTCTCCGTCGCCGCTCCGTTTGCTGCTCCAAAGACGAGCAACTCGCGCCCTGTGTCGTCGTGGTACCGTCATGCCAATCGCACGCACAACGAAACGATAAAAGCCCCGAGGATTAGAATGCCGATGAACAACGCGGTCCATCCGCCATGACTGTCGAAATACCCCTGGGCAGCGGCAGGCGGGTCGTAGTCGTAACGCGGGAGCCGTCGTGGAACCGGAATTGTTCCGTATGTGGACTGCTGGTGGCTTCTCCAAAGCGCCCGTGGCGGCGACGGCGGCAATCTGACCTCAGGGGCGTGGTAAGGCGGCCGCGTCAGTCCTGGAGTACTCGTTGCGGGCGCGCCCAGGCCCGAACGGATAGCCGGGATACTACCGTTCGCGCAAGGCGCGGTGCCCGCGCTAGGCGGCAAAGAGGTGTTCGCGAAGCCGGCCTGCTTGATCAGCTGCTGGTACGAATAACTCGCCAGCGCGTACCGGTGCTTGGTCTCGTGACTCCTGTCGTAGGTGCGCAGGATGCCAAAGGGAACAGTGTACTGTCCCCGAGTGCCGATGTAGGAGTTCCGTCTTAAGAAGGGCATCCCCTCGAGATGCAGAAGAGCCCCCGTGTCCGGATGGGGGGGGGCTGGATGGATGGGCAAATAGTGCTGCCGCAGGTTGGCATTGCCATGGTTGTCTGTGTCGGGGAATCTGACTCGGATGTTCCGGTCGCCAAATGAGGTCAACTATAGGCGCGCAGACAACAATACTTAGCATCGAGCAACAACACTGCTGGTACTTGTTGCAAGCAAGCTACACTTACGATGAGAATCACCACTTCGCCTCTGTGTGATACCTCTGGCGAGAGAATCACCACAGGATGCCCGTAACAGCCGGCGGGGAGCTTGAGCGGGAGCTCGGCACGGGTGGGGAGACTCTCCCGCGAAGGCAGCCACATAATCAGCCCCTCGAGGCGAGTCTGGCTCAAAGCCGATGTTGGTGGAGGATAATATTGGGCGTGTGGGCGATTGGTGGACATCGTTGCGTGATTTCGTCATGTAGTTCGACTCCGTGGGTCGATTTGCGGAAGAACGAAATGTTGCAGCAGACGTGGTCTTTCTTTTGCAAACGCCGGTCGGCGTGACTACTGCGTCAGAGCCAATCATGATCGCATCGTACAAAGGACAAGGGTGGCTGCGCATGAACATCAGATCGCGCCCGAGGGTTGGACAAGCAACATGCGCGGTGCGGCCCTCTCGCTTCATGTCACGACCTTGCCATCGTCCACCCCCACGCTGGTCACGCCTGGAGTGAAAACGGGACCCGCCTATCCCACTCCTCGTTGTCAAGACATGTAGAACGGACCCAGAAGTCTTGCAACCTCACCCCGACTCCGACTTCCAGTTCGGGTCATCGGGGCACAGGGGCATGCTCTTCCAGTCCTCCTACTATCGCGTCGTCGTCTGGGGCCATACGTCGCCAACGGCTTCGAAAAAATCTTCCTCGCCGCCAAATTGCCTTCCCGCCCCCGCCGAGGCACTGCCATTCCTTCGCGGCCTGAACGGTGGCACGGGAGTTATGTTCCCGGATTTCCCGGATTTCCACAACGGGCGCATCATCGCCACTCTTTCCTCGCTCACAGATCCACTCCCGGGTGAACCAGCGGAGGAGCTGGCTGCATCGTCTATCCTCGCTGACCAGAGCATAGATATCGACCTTCCTTACGCCAGATCAGCAGCTGCAGATGCTTGAGGCTGCTGCCAGGGGATGCGGTGAGTCGGCCGAAGATGGCGCGCGGCAAAGGACCGCGAGGACGGGTCGGGGCATATTGCAGAATCCCCAGACTACATCTTTCCGGGCCGCCAACTGGCCGATGAAGCGGGCGAGGGTTAACCAAGGCTCGCCTGTGGTCGGGGGAGGGATGTGAGATGTGATGGGCAATTTGACACCGACAAGACAGGGGCAGCGAGGTTTCTCGGGATTGTGGTTGTAAGCTGCTCATATAATGCGCGTTATGCTTGTAGAATCAACGCCATTGTGGCCTAGACGGAGTTTAGAAGGAATGGAACATGGACGATTATCAGGTGACATATACCCGCGTTTCACTTGCAACGGCCTCAGGCTCGCTGGCGCTGGCTTTCTTGCTGTTCCATAGATGATTGGATCGGGTAGGGCTAAGGGTGCATGGGCGGGGGGGGACACATGCCAACAAAACGCAGCGCTGTTGGGCTGCGCACTGAGACGAGTCTCGACATCAGGTACAGATCTTCATCAAGGAATAAACCCCAAACAGTCACAATGTTCTGGTACGTGTCGCTGACCTATCGTCTGCTAGTCATAACTAACCCCGTGACAGTGAAATGGAACCTTCCATCGAAGTCTCTGTCGCTCGAACCAGCTCTCGTCAATGGATCCTAGGCTCCTTGATAGTCTGCGAAAAGGTCGACGATCCGAAATCCAAGCCGGCAGACACAATAGCCGACTGGCAAGATGGCGATAGTACTTTCTACCTCCGAAAGAGTCCGGCGAAAGGGTTATTAGAGGGGGATGTAGAGGCGGACAGGATCCACGTCGGGGGAACTTCATCTGCTGTGTGGTGTCTCGGTGACAAGGCAGTCTGCAAGGTCCATGCCTGGTGTGAAGGCCTGGAGCTAGAGGCCAATACTATACGGTTCGTGGGGGAGAAGGCCCCGGAGGTCCCTATCCCAGAGCTTGTCCATGCCTGGATCGATCACGACCTCGACAGAACCTTCCTGATCACAAAGCGCGTCGGCGGACAAACCCTGGGGCGGGCATGGCCGCAGCTTTCCACACTCCGACGCATCCAGATTGCCGATGAGATCGCGCGGTACTGCGTTACCCTAGGCGCCAACACTTCGTCTCGGTTCGAAACGGTCACTGGATGCGGTGTGTATGAGCCATGGCTGATGGAGAGCACACCCCAACCCCATCCGTCGTGGAAACCAAGAATGCTTGGCCCGTCCTCACGAGAAGCCATGCATACGTACATGACCAAGATCTCGACCGAACCTGCTCCAGATCTCGACCCTCTTTTTCACTTTTATCATGCCGACCTCGGGCCGACGAATATCATGGTATCGGAGGACGGTGACCGCGTTACGGGGATCATCGACTGGGAATCCGGGGCGTATTACCCACGTTTCTGGGTAGCCACCAAGCCCGTAACTGCCTGGGCCTTTTCCCTTGAATGCGAGACTGACGAACCGAAGCTGTGGGGTCAGCTCCTGGGGCGAGCACTCGAGAAAAATGGGTACACGCGGCTGGACGTAGCATTCTGCCGTTGGAGTGACTCAAAGAGGTGCAACGTGCGCGTTCACTGATGCTTGTGTTCCACGGGGAGTAGCCTATCGTGAATCAAACTGGTTTCCTCTTGAAGGCACAAAAGCCCACCGGTGAAACCCACATCAACATTATTTAGGGCAAAGCACGGCGAAGTGACTGGTTGCAGAGGAGGGGTCTAGAGCCAAGTGGCTGGTTGCCAGGTACAGGCAAGCTGCTTGCCAGACCTTTCCTCAAATGTCAACCATCTATGCCCTGATTGATATACTGTAAAATCTCATCCGGGATGAATACTACTGCTCCCATTCTATATATAAGTTTTGAAGTAGTTGACGGCAATGGCTATAGATTTGCTACAGGTGAATCTATCACGACAATGTGCTGAGACAACAACGAACCTTCGCTCAAGGTAAAGGAATCCACAACCACCTAATACATTCACAATCAAATGAATATTCCAGAAACAGAAACGGAATACCAAGCCCCGTACATTGAGCTTTTGGACCTATGATATACAACAGACAAAATATTCGTAAGTGAAACCGTTTATTGCTTTGTATAGGGCCGAGTGACAACGACGGTCAAAATATAAGTAGCGGTCACAGACTAGATTCCGCTGCTCCAGAACATCTAGTCTGCAACGGAGACTACCCCAGAAGTGCTTGGGCCAAAGAGTTACAATACTGTTGCCCCACAGCGTTCACACGTGCCCACGGTCGTAGGGTTGTTGTACGTGCAATCTTTGTTAGTGCAACCCTTACAGTTCACCAGCTCCGGGGCGGTAGACTGGGCCATGTTTGATGACTGAAGGTCTTGAGTCGACAATGGTCGGGTGTGAAATCCGGGGGTGAAAGTGGAGATTGCAAAGATGCTAAGGGATGGATGATGGTGATGGAGAGGGAATGGATGATTAGGCCTAGAGGAAATGTCTGGTTATATACATTGGGGATCCCTGGTACCCTTAGTTGGTTGTCCCTCTCATAATTGTGCTCATGATGCGGTCGACTGGCAGTTGGACAGTCCACCGAGTCACGTCTAGAGTCTGGTGTTGAGGGGCCCCTCATGCAACCAGTCAGCGGAATGCAGGACCCTGCCTCCCTGTCAAAATCTCAGCTACTTGTCGGGGAGGCCAGCCCCCGTGCGGCTTGTCACAGGGACCAATAAGGTCAGAGGCCCAACGAGGTCAACGGGCTCAATGAGGTCATGGACCATTGAGTCGCCGAGACATAAGCAAGTGGTGCGCAGCCGCGTCACGTTGCACTGAGTGGTGGACCTTTTCTTTTGGTGTTGGGCTGAACTTTTTTATAGCCAACCACCCACCAACTGCACTTTCTTTGGCTACAAAAAGTTCCAGACCAACACTGCACAGCCCTCTGGCGAGAGCGTTTCGAGAGGGTCTGAGCCTCTGAGCGCTGAAACGAGACCCCGCCTTGTACATACATAAATATATACCTTGGCAGCTTGGGAAGCTGACACAACGCAATCGTTGGCAGCTGGATTGTTCCAATCCTTGGAAAGGAGCATAGCAGGTACCCGCTTACCGGTTCGGTCGGGCATTTTCCTTGACGCGATTCGCTGATTCATGTTGGCACGTTGAAACCAACATTATCCCTGCTCGCCGGCTGTGTTCCGCTGACGAGGGATGGATTGAAGCTCGACAGCCGACCCAAAGCTTCCAAATCCGTCTCGCTACGGTTACGAGAAGAGAGGCACAGGTTATTCTAGAGACCTCGCAGCGGCGTCGGGCGACACTGCGCCGTTTCCCTGTGGCGGCACTCAGTCCTTCAAGTAGGGTAGGTGGTGCAGCCTCGGGATCCTTGATTTCCTTCTCTTGTTTCTTGCCATAAAACCTTGGAAACCCCCTTGAACCATTTCCGCCCCACAATTCGCTCCGTACCTACCTTAGTCTTTGAAGGCGCGCGCCGTGGGATGTCGAGAATTCTCAGATCTCTTGCTCTGTGTCTCTGTCTTGTGTGGTGCATCGGGAAGTGATCGGCAACAGTTGGGAGCCAGCGCGGGGCGATCGACCTACCTAACGAGAGGGACCCTAACCGGCTACGGATACCTAATCGACCTTATCAGGCCCGAGCCCCCAAGCTCCAATTCCCCCGCCAACATGGTACCGAAAACCATGGTTTCCAACGAGGTCTATTTGCTGGCCCTGAACGACGATGGGTCGCCGCAGGTGCCCGGCGAGTACATTTACCTAGCGCCGAGACACAACGATGCCATCACAATACGCTTTGCGATCGAAGGCACTTCGAGCATCTGCTGCCATGGCAGTCTGTGGGTCAACATCCCCGAACCCGGCGTCCAATTCCGGCGCGACAAGTTTCGGGAGTTCAAGTAGGTGTTTTCCCTGCAAGCCCATGGAATAATGCCAGGAAAATGCTAATGTTCTGCCCAGGCTCGTTCCAGACTTCAATCGCACAATTGAGATTTCCATCCCCATCCACGAAGCCGGCGCCTACGCATTCTACACCACCTACGCCGAACTGCCCGATCTCACAAACAACTTGACACAGACAGGCGGCCATTCCACGGCCAAAAGGAGGGAAACACCATGGTACTACATCGATGTGGCACCGCGCCTCGCCCTCGACGGCCAGCCGCTGCCCCTCCCCGCGCTGTCCGTCTTTTCCATTATCAGCAAGTTCATGGGCAAGTACCCGCAGGATTGGGAGCGTCACCTCCGTGGCATCAGCGATCGAGGCTACAACATGGTGCATTTCACCCCGCTCCAGGTCAGGGGGGCTTCGAACTCGCCATACAGCTTGTATGACCAGCTCGGGTGGGATCCTGCGTGCTTTCCCGAGGGCGAGAAGGCCGTCGAGAAGATGGTGCAGAGCTTGGAAAAGAACCACTCTTTGCTGAGCTTGACGGATATTGTTCTTAACCACACCGCCCACAACAGCGCGTGGCTACTAGAACATCCAGAAGCCGGCTACAACCTGACCACAGCGCCGTGGCTGGAATCTGCCTATCTCCTCGACACCAAGCTGCTCGAACTGGGCTCCAAGTTGGAGAGTCTCGGGTTGCCCACAGAGCTCAAGTCCCTCGACGATCTTGTCAAGATCATGGACGGCATCAAGAAAGAGGTCATCGCAGAGATTCGTCTTTGGGAGTACTATGCAATTGATGTCGAACGGGATGCTGACGCTGCGGTCGAGTCGTGGGTCGCCGGCATTGCAACATTCCCCGACAACTCCATCGACGCTTGCGGCCTTGAGGCTCTTCGTTCTGGAGCGCCCGAAGAGCATGCCCAATGGTTGACCAAGAACGGTCTCGAGGGTATGGACTGCCTCGGGAAGCGCTTCAGGAGGAGTGTTGATCCCAGCGTCGCTGCGGCCCTCTTGTCCGTCGTGTTGGGGAAATACGAGGGCGACGATGGAGACACGGCGGACCAAGCCGCAGCTCGGACCAAGATTGTGAAGGTCCTTGACATCGTCAACGTGCCTTTCTACGAAGAATACGATGCGGAGGTGGCCGAGAGTCTCCAGCAGCTCTTTAACCGCATCAAGTATGTCCGCTTGGACGACAACGGGCCGAAACTGGGGCCGATCAACGACGAAAATCCCCTGATCGAAACGTACTTCACTCGCCTGCCTCACAACGACATCACCGCGAAACACAACAGGGAGGACTTGGTTCTGGTGAACAATGGATGGGTCTGGGGCGGAAACGCCCTGGTCGACAACGCAGGGCCGCAGTCGCGGGTCTATCTCCGCCGCGAGGTCATCGTATGGGGCGACTGCACCAAGCTTCGATACGGAAATGGGCCGGAAGATAGCCCATGGCTTTGGGAGCACATGACCAAGTATGCGCGGATGCTTGCCAAGTATTTCGCAGGTTTCCGGATCGACAACTGCCACTCAACACCTATTCATGTCGCCGAGCACATCCTCGACGAAGCCCGCTGTGTCCGACCCAACCTTTACGTCGTCGCCGAGCTGTTCACTGGCTCCGAGGAGATGGACTACGTTTTTGTGAAGAGGCTTGGGTTGAGCGCACTCATTCGCGAAGCGATGCAGGCATGGAGCACTGGTGAACTAAGCCGGCTGGTCCATCGCCACGGCGGCCGTCCCATCGGAAGCTTTGAGGTGGACGAGATCTCCGGCGCCGAGGTGCATGATAACATCACAAACGACAATCGGTATACCCGCGAGATCATCCGCCGCATCAAGCCCGCTCCAGTACAAGCTCTGTTCATGGACTGTACCCACGACAACGAAGTCCCTGCTCAGAAAAGAGATGCCCGCGACACGTTGCCCAACGCAGCGCTCGTCAGCATGTGCTCTAGTTCAAGTGGCAGCGTCATGGGCTATGACGAAATCTACCCCAAGTTGGTGGAAATCGTCGGCGAAACCCGTTTGTACACATCAGAGGCGTCCAAGTTCCCAGTCAAGGTTGGAGAAGGCAAGGGCGGCATTGCCGGTGTCAAGAAGTTGCTGAACCAGATCCACACCCTGATGGGCATGGATGGCTATGATGAAACCCACGTTCACCACGAAGACCAGTATGTCACCGTTCATAGGGTCCATCCTGTATCCAGGAAAGGATACTTCCTCATCGCGCACACCGCTTTCCCCGGGTATGGAAACGGAAACGGTGCCTTCAACCCCGCCCACCTCACGGGCACGAAAGCCAAGCATCTCGGCAGTTGGATGCTCGAGGTTGACTCGAGCAAAGAGGCCGTCGATGAGGTTATGAGCGACAAGCGGCACTTGCGCGGCCTCCCCAGCCGTCTTGTCGCGCTACCCGGGATTCGAATGGAGGTCAAGGGCAATGACACGACCATCACCGTCCGCGACAAGTTCCCACCTGGCAGCATTGCCTTGTTTGAGACCTGGATCCCGGCAGCTGAGCACTCGAGTAGCCTGGATGCCTTCGTCACATCCGGCGCCAAGGCTGCGATGGAGGAGCTGAACCTCGTCGATCTGAACTTTCTCCTGTACAAGTGTGAGCCAGAGGAGAGAGACGCCAGCGAGGGACGGGATGGCGTCTACGACCTTCCGGGACATGGCAAACTTGTGTATGCTGGCCTCCAGGGATGGTGGAGTATCCTCGAGAATGTCATCAAGGAGAATAACCTCGCACATCCTCTTTGCCAGCATCTTCGAGACGGGCAGTGGGCCCTTGACTACACAGTGGGCAGGCTAGAGCGTGCATCCAAGCAAGAACTTTATAGCCGACTGGGCAAGCCTGCGGCCTGGATCAAGGAACGCTTCGATGCAATCCGTAGCATCCCCAGCTTCCTTCTCCCGCGTTACTTCGGGTTGGTCCTCCGGACTGCCTACATGGCAGCCGTTGAGAGGGGCATCTCGTTGATGAACCTCAACGTCCGCGAAGGCCAGTGGTTCATGCAAAGCTTGGCCATGGTCAGCGTACAGCAGACCGGCCTCGTCAAGTCTGCATCCCTATACCCCAGCCGCCTGGTTCCGTCGCTCGCTGCCGGTCTTCCTCATTTTGCTGTCGAGTGGGCTCGTTGCTGGGGGCGTGATGTCTTCATCTCTCTTCGGGGGCTGTACCTCGGCACAGGCCGTTTCGACGAGGCAAAGGAACACATCCGCGCCTTTGCCAGCGTTCTCAAGCACGGCATGATTCCCAACCTCCTGGGAAGCGGAAATAACCCACGGTACAATGCCCGTGATTCCGTCTGGTTCTTCTTGCAGTGCATCCAGGACTACACTCGGATAGCGCCTGATGGCTTGTCGTTGCTTGACGAAAAGGTCAAGAGGCGATTCTTGCCGTACGATGACACCTGGTTCCCATCCGACGACCCCCAAGCATACAGCAAGGAGAGCACAATCCGGGAGGTCATCCAGGAGGTCTTTGACCGCCATGCCAAGGGAATGAAGTTCAGGGAAGCGAACGCTGGCCCTAACCTCGACATGCAGATGAGGGACGAGGGCTTCAACCTGGAGATCAATGTCGACTGGAACAATGGTTTTGTGTTTGGTGGCAATCAGCACAACTGCGGCACATGGATGGATAAGATGGGCGAGAGCCAGCGCGCGGGCTCGAAGGGGGTTCCTGGAACCCCCAGAGACGGTGCCGCTGTCGAGATCGTCGGTCTCCTTTACAGTTCTCTCAACTGGCTCGCCACTTTGAACAAGACGGGTAAGTATCAGCAGTCAGGCGTCACAAAGGCTGATGGCTCCGCGATCACGTTCAAAGCCTGGGCCAGCCTGATCAAGGACAACTTTGAACGGTGCTTCTTTGTGCCCATCTCTCCTTCCGACGACGCAAACTACGACGTCAATCCCAAAGTCCTCAACCGCCGTGGCATCTACAAGGACCTCTACCGCTCGGGCAAGGAATACGAAGACTACCAGCTGCGCTGCAACTTCCCCATCGCCATGACCGCCGCGCCGGACCTCTTCGACCCCACCCACGCCATGCACGCGCTCTGCATCGCCGACACGGCGCTCCGCGGCCCAACAGGCATGGCGACCCTCGACCCGTCCGACCTCAACTATCGGCCCTACTACCGCAACAGCGAAGACAGCGACGATTTCGCCACCAGCAAGGGCCGCAACTACCATCAGGGGCCCGAGTGGCTGTGGCCGACGGGCTTCTTCCTCCGCGCGCTGCTCAAGTTCGACCTGATGCGCCGCAGCCGCGACGACGCCGAGGGCCGCACCGAGGCGTTCCAGCAGGTCACGCGGCGGCTGAACGCCTGCAAGGAGATGATCCAGCGCAGCCCCTGGGCGGGGCTGACGGAGCTGACGCAGAAGAACGGGGAGGATTGTCCGGATTCCGTAAGTTTTCTATTCTCCCTCTCGTTGACCGACTCGTGTTCGCCCGCTGACGATGGAACACAGTCACCGACCCAGGCCTGGTCGGCGGGATGCCTGATTGACTTGTATATGGATGCGGCCGAGGAGCATGCGAGGCTGGAGACCCAGTCGCTGCCCCTGATATGAGTGGTCAGTGCACGCCGAGGATGCATTGTGGTGTTTGGGGCGTTTTGTGTTTGGTTGTCTGGCGGCATTGTTTGCAGCATAACGTTAGCGCTAGGCAGGATGGTCCAGGAAATATATAGATAGACAGGGAAATCATTATGCGCACTGATAGACGGAAGCAATACTCGGTTGGCATGCAGTGGTCGGAGAAGTGCTCAAATGTGGAAGGCGGGAGAATGACAGGGGGAAGTGGGTCCGGCTTTAGATGGTGGAGTATTGGCACGGCGTTTTCAACAAATAACCCCTTGTGGTGTAGTTGGCTATCACGTTCGGCTGTAAAGGCATTTATTGATACCGAAAGGTCACCGGCTCGATTCCGGTCGAGGGGACTCGTCTTTTTTTCATTTTGTTTTAATGCAATCCCTGAAGGAAACTCCATAGAACAAATGACCAAGTGACCTTATTCTCCCTTTCCTTTGTCTAGTCTATGAACGGAAAGTGATTTGTGTTGTATGCAGTCCGGAACAATTGTGCGGGAGACGGTGGCTGGCTGTGGCTATGTATGCTGCAAACTTGCCGCTCAGGGGCAATGCTTTCAGTTGTGCATTTCCTGCTTGTGCTCCTGCAAAGAGGGAGCCCCCGCCTCCTGAGACATTGAGAGGTCAAGAGGAAACGTACGCGACAAACTAAACCGGGGAATGGATACAATATGCGCATGACCATACCACCGTCTGGATTGCATCACGGCCGATTCGGTGGTCAAACAAAGCAAAGAAGAAAAAGAAACCAGTTCATTGTTCATCCCAAGTCCTGTATGTCCTCGATCAACGCCAACGCCTGGGCATGTCATTCCCACCCACCGTATGTCCCCTGGCCCCCCCCATCCATCCATCATTCTAAAAACGAGGCAAGGAAAGTAAAAAGAAAAAAGGGCGAGGTATTCCAAACTGATTACACCGATATTCCTGCATAACCCAAAATATGCTCGACGCGTTTCGTACGCATCGGTTGAAATCGGGGAGAAACTCCGGTTCCACACCCTCCGGGGCCCTCCGGTGTGTGCATGCAACGACGAAAGGAAAGGGGATATATACAACAGCTCTGCGCTTCGGCTTCAGATTGCGATGGCATGTCGTCTGGGTCGGGTCCGCTCACTGGCCTAACCACTTCTTCTTTTGCGGCTTCTCGCCATACACTCCGGCGGCGCTGATGGGTGCGGGTTCAAACATGCCCGATGCCGGTACATGTATTGACTCGCCGTTGCTGGCGTTGGGCACCACTCGCCCTGACTCGGTCGCATGTGCCAGGTTGGTGCCGAGGGCGTACTGCCGGTCCTTTCTGCGGATGTAGCGGCGGCGCCAGACGCAGGCGCCGACCCAAATGCCTACGATGGCGACGACCATGATGACGAGGAAAATCACCCACTGGTAGTGATTATTAATCCTGGAACATGGGTCGTCAGTATCTTCGGCGCATAATCAATGTGGGGAAAAACGCCGTCGGCGAAAAAAGGGGTTCTTCATACCAGGACCCATCCTGACTCCCTTTTACTGCGCCAGGTTTTGCCGTTGAAGTGGTCGTAGATGTGGACGAAGCAGTCCCAGCATTTGCGTCCCCTCCACAAAAGTCTTTGAACCAGCCCTCGATTGAGCCCATGGCGTCTGGAGCACAGGCGGGGCATATTGCGGCGTCGCCCGTCTTGAGCCCGGCGATGCGTGGGTCACTGCAGAAACAGCTGTTCCAAACCGCGGGATCGGTTGCCGTGGCCGCGGGTGGCACGCACGCCCCGTTGACATCGTATAAGGGACCGCAGCATGTGGGCAGCGACGCGGGAAACAGTGTTGTCGTTGGTGTAGCTGGTGGTGCGGGATTAGCGGACCATCTGAAGATGATGGGATGACAGTGCCGCCTGCAGCGCTCGGAGATTTGACATACCCATCGTGCAGAATGCTCGAGGTTAGGCAGCTGCAATCAAAGCAGCCAGCCAGCGACTAATGCAAGGTCCGAGAGGCGATCAAGAAGTCGGGGGGATTGATGGCAAACGACCGCGCCGTCGTGCTGTCAACCGAACTAATCCGGCCGTCCTGTCGTGGTGTCGAGTCTCAATTCCTTTGATAGCTGCGGCGCAAAAAGTTGTTGTTTCCGGGAGCGTCCAGATCGATACCAAGACTAGGTGGAATGATCCGCCGGATGCAGTCCTTCGTAATATTCTCCTTTTCCTCCCCTAAACAGTCCCGTCAACCGTTTCTCCGGAACTCCGAGGCGCTTCCGTGATGGGGAAAACGGCGGGTTTTGGGAATCAAGTCGCCGGTGCTTTTCGTACTGGTCGCTCGGCGGCGTGTATTCGTAAACTGTCGGTTCCGGTCGGTCGCGGCTCTTTGCGGAATCCCTATTGCGCTATGTGTATCCGAGTTCAAACGAGCGAGAGGGTTCCCAAGGGGCGGGGTGTGCTGGTTATGCGTTGGTGCGCAGGATCAGGTCGGCGCTTCGAACCCGAGAAATCGTGGTCCCTGACGTGGGCGCGGAAAGTCGAGTGTCGATAGCCGGAACGGAAGTCGGAACGAAGAGGGAGAGAACCGCGCAGAAGATGGGAACGGCGAGTAAGCGGAAGAGTTGGAATGCCGTGTTCGAAATTGCTTGAAATGCTGGCAGGCGGGCAGATTGTGTGGTTGTGACACTTCGTGGCTGCGTTCCGCTGGGCTGAGTGGAGTGAGAGGCCTGGGCGCATTGAATAACTTCCGAAAAGGACCAAGACAGGGCTTAACAAGGAACTGAACTTTTGGCAAGCCGAACCGACCTGGGGACCCTGACTCCCTAGGGCCCTGAGCAGCTGGGGCCAAGCGATCAACAACGGGCCTGTGGGAACTAAGAAAGCATGGCGGTAATTGGTTGGATGACAGGTGTGGGACTCGTATGTCGCTGCACCAATAAAATTGGCAGTTTTGTCAACGTCGTCATGGGAAATATCATCGGTACGGCCACCTGAGCAGATGGCGCAGAGCCCGGACTGCCAATCGATTTCCGTCAACAAACAAGGCCCGGATTCCCCAGACATGCGGGAAGAAGCCATGAACCGCTCCCGGCCGGGGTCTGTCTGATTCAGCGCGCCCAACAAGTCAAATAGTTTCAAATCAAGCTAAATCAACATGCCGGCAAGCAACCCAAATCGAAGGTATTGTAAGCCAAACCACAATGGCTATTATTTGGCTTGGCTTGACTGAGCCACACCAGGGCCAGAACCTGTTGTTGAGCCACAACTTGGGGTGGCGCATGCCTACATCTTGGGCCCTAGGTATGGAAGTATGGCCCGGGTGGCGATATCTCGCGGCCCAGCGTCCCCTCCATGGCTTGGCGGTCGGCTGCTCGGCCTAGCCACTAGCCCGCCACTAGCTGGCTGGCAGAAGATACTGCGGTATATAGCGTCCGAGACGATCAACATGGTGGAATGCTTGAAGAACTGGGTGCCGGGGCATGGCTGCGAGGAATAACGATACGGGTTAGTTTAGGGGTTAGGAATGCCCTCGAGACTGATGTCGAGAGCAAGCTAAGGAGGCGTGCCCGGGCCGGAACAACCCTGGCCGGCTGGCCTAGCCAAATAGTCAGATCCCTACAATCAGATACAGATCGAGCCAAATGCTATTTTTCTGACGTAAATCAACCCAGATACGAAAGCAGATTTGGCTTGATTGGCTTGTTGGGCGCGCTGGTCTGATTCATTCCCTGGTTGAGCCAGACCTGCGAGCCAGTCAAGGCCGCTGCTTCCGAAGGCCGGTGGGGCTTCAGGAGACCATGCGCACATCCATCTCTGCCGCCTGCACATCGTGCACCAAGAGATCGGGCCCGCAATGCCCCCTTTGCACCAATCAGTCGCAGCACATCACGCGCCGAGATTTGACGTTGGCCCGCAATACGAGGAAATCGGTATTACGGAAGAATGGCCCTGGCTCAGTTGTCCATTTTGAAACTTGATCGCCTCTTCAAAACTTGAAAGATACTGACATGGTTTTAATGAAACAGACGCAAGATCGACAGCGGCACTGCAGGCCTCAGATAAAGAATCTAAGCTATGGGTAAAACAAAAAAAATTACAGGACCAACCATCAGACATATGCTGACGACTCAAAGGCAGTCGCTCATATCCATTAAGATCGATACAGCCGGCGGAGAGCGCATCAGGAGGCTATAGGCGGTTTGATCAAGGTAGAGCTGGGCCGAAGCGGGCGCCAGGGACTTCATCTGCCTAGAAAGCTTGATCAGCGAGGATCAAGTCCACCATCTTGCCTTCGTTTCCAATGTCCCCGCTAGTTACAAGTTACGTCGGTGATCGTACATCTTGCTGGAAACCTACTAGACTCCTAACTGGGTTGCATTATTCATATACTACTGTGACTCTCCCTTCTTTCACATACGACCATACCTACAAGAGAACTCGGGATCCCGTCCGCTCTCCCCTTGATAAGCTTGTAAGGGCCAGACCAGTACTCAGGTGGGTGACCACTGGGGAATCCCTGGTGTTGTATGTTTTTGCTGTTCTTGATCCACTACCGACCGTCCTTAGTTATTAGCACGTTCTTGCGGGACAACTGAGCACATACGACCATACCTACAAGAAAACTCGGGATCCCGTCCGCTCTCCCTTAGATAAGCTTGTAAGGGCCAGACTAGTACTCAGGTGGGTGACCACTGGGGAATCCCTGGTGTTGTATGTTTTTGCCGTTCTTTGATCCACTACTGTCCTCGAGTCCTCAGTCATTAACATGCTCTTGCGGCACAACTAAGCACATACGACCATACGTAGTAGAAAGCTCGGGATCCCGTCCGCTCTCCCTTAGATAAGCTACTGACGGCCGGACTAGTACTCAGGTGGGTGACCACTGGGGAATCCCTGGTGTTGTATGTTCTTTTTGCCCTTAGACATTTGTTTTGTTTACTTTATGAGCCCATCGCTCCAGATGCCATCTTGCGCTGATCTTTGGCGTCACACTGGCATACTTTATCTGATGACGGCGAAGGACTCGAAAGAGGTGCGGTACTACTCGTGGACAAGGCTGTCGGTGCCCGAGCCAACGCCCACCACAACATCCATCAAGCGGCTAGGCACAGCATCTCACCCATACCGACGGGTCTACAGAAGCTGCAACCGAAACCCCCTTCTTTGTAGTCATTCCTGGGATTTTGTACTCTCATTCCGAGCTGATGACGGACGAAGCTTGGGTCATATTCTCGGCCAACTACTTCAAGTGTTTCAGAAACAGTAATTCCAGAGCTTCCTCTCCGTTTCCGACTCCAGCTGAAAATCCCCAAACTGGCCAAACACATCATCGACCATCCTGAGCCACCGCTGGTTCAGTTTGGTCACGAAATACGCCTTGGTGTAATCCCAGTACTCCGGGAACCACCCAGCGTTCTCCCAGTCGACAATGCCAGTAAGCCTCCCATGACCATCTACAAGAACGTTTCTCATATTGAGATCACCGTGCGTAAAGACTATATCATGTCCACCACGATGGACCACCTCAGGCAATGCACCGCATCGCAGAGTCTCGTTGAAGTCATCCTCGCTGAGAAACGGGCCCACAGTCTCCCCCTGTTCTTCGTCATAGCTCCGCGCAGCATTGATTCGATAATCAAAGCAGGGTCCGCCAGCAGCATTGGCGATTGCATGTTTCCACCCTGGAGGCCCGGGAATTGCTCGAAGTGCAATCATGTGTCGACGCAAGTCGCGAACCAGCGCAGCAGTGTCTTCGTCGCTCATGACATCGATACACAAGCCGAGTTTATGGCCGGGGATTCGCGTGGTCAAAAGGTAGATGTCGCTCGAGTCCGAGACCAGGTCTAGCGCGCGGGGGACCGGCAAGTCGGTTTGGCGTCTTACCAATTCCAGTGCTGCGTGCTCGTTGACCAGACTCTCACGCCGTGCCAAGCTGACCATCTTGAGATAGAGGCCGAAGGGAAGTTGCTGCACCTTGGGGCTGTCCGTGACGCCATGCATGCGTGCGCCGAGAGACGCCAGCCGGCGATATATTCGAATGCGCATACGCCCAGGCATGCAGAGCCAGACCGTCCTCGAGATGGCGGTGCCGGTCTCCGAGAGGAAGGACAGGATCGAAGAAAATGGCGAGGGGAGCCACGCACGACGCTGGTTCCGTCGTTTACGCGCAATCTCTTCAGAAATGTAGGTCCATCGAATTGGAGTGGCGAAGTGGGATAGAATCTGCAAGGCAAAACGATTCGGGGTCTTGACGTTGGAAGAGGAACGATCGACGAAAGACGCAGGTCGAAAATCATCCACCGTGTCGAAAAATGAAGGAAAACGAGGCCCACCGGTCCAGTTTTGCAGTACTTCGTAATACTGGGCAACTTTTAGTATACCTAATATCCGCAACCGCTGGAGAATAACCCACCTTGGAGGACCTCTTTCCAAAGGAGAGCTGGAAATGCCCCTGGGCAAAGGCCACTGCAGCGGATTTACGAAGGAGCCAGTGATTCCCGACCCGATCGAACGACTCTTCCTCGGCGGCATCGGAGAGCAGCCGGTCCCTCAGCGTAGGTGTCAAAAACGCTCCAAGCATTTCCCGGCAAGGCTAGAAAGCATAGGGCGTTTAGACATTGAGCCCTGGATACTGCAAGGAATTGATTACCCACGTCCGTTGCAAGCCCTGCAAGTTCCATTCTCGGGAGGATGGGGACGACGACCAAAGGATCCCAGAATGAACCCGGCAGGCCCGTGATGCAGCACTTTCCGCCGTCTCTTTTCGTAACGCTTGCAACGACGCGTCTGTCGCGTGCTGGGCAGACACTATCCGAGTCGCGCATTACTTGCAACCGGATTAGCCTGACGAAACCATAAGCGGGAAACGCTTTCCAATTATTAGGAGTTTACTTACACATCGCAATGATATGTTTCCATTCCACCAGAAATGCTCTCAGATCTGGTGTGTGGGTGCTGGTGTTCAGTAGATATGCTGCAGCCCGATCATGATCGGCAGATTCCTCAACAAAACTTTCGAGCAGTTGTCCGTCTGGGTGCTTCAGGCCTGATTCTCGAATAGCTACAAGTGCGGCCTTGTAGTCGCACGAACTTTTGGCCATTATTGATGCGGTTGCGCTGTAAGTGTCCAAATCAAATATATAGGCGGGCAAAGTAAACACTGGAAGTGATGGAGAAGGAAGTGGTGGGGACAAAGCAGCCAGATAGTTCCAATTGGAAGTCGCAACTGTTTATGTATGCCAATCCATCACATGGTCTGAGCTTCTGTCTGTGGCATGCCAGGCTTGACACTAGTCACCACCCCCGCCCGGACTGCCACTGCATAATTAAGGCAAGAAGAGTTGAAGACGACAAGACATTATGTTCTAGTAGTTGTAATGCAGAACATGCTGTTGCACCCCCCGGGAATGGCGTCCTTCCCGATCGGGTATCGCGCACCGTCAGACTCGCGTGCTCGCACGGCCCCGCAACACCCGCCGCATAAATAGAGCCCCTCCCCTCCGACGTCCCTTTCTTGTACTCTCGACTTTCTCCCTCCCTCATCCCGTTCGCTCGGCCCCTACCTCCTTATCTTCTTCGCTTTTCCCGTAGCCCCTTTCATCCTATAGTACGCCAGCCAATGTCGCCGCGCTCTGATACTCGATTCGCCAAGCTAGATGCCCTCTTTGGCGTCCCCTAGCTATATGCCGTCGCCCGCCTCGCGCAGCGATATTGGTTTTTGCAGTTCATTCTCCCGAGCCCTTGGCCGAGACGTTCCAGCCTTGACAGTGTATTTTGTCCATTGCAACTTTTGACTCGACTCCAGCAGCCTCGACTCTAGCTTAACCTCGAGCTTCCTCTCTATTAGGAGCCGCTGAACACCCGCTTGATTTTTCTCCTGAGCGGCGTCTCACCTCGTCCATCCCCTATCGCCCTGCCTGCCAGGGCAGCTCCTTGCGCCCGTAGGATCAGAACCTATGTCTGCCAGGTAGGTCCCCCGTCCCTCCGTGCAACTCGCGAGGCCCGCGTATCCTAACTAATCACAAAAATGCCGCAGGTATCGATTGCGTCAAACGCCGAGATACCAGGAGGCCTCCTCTCGCTTGGCGCATCCAGGCGTCTCAAGTCTGCAGATCGGAGAACCTCCCTTGCTACAATCGGACCGAATGCCAGCGCGGCCGGTTACAAAAGCGGCGGGTTGACCTCCTGACGCAACTGCGATCTATTTCTGGGTTACACGCTGCCGGATCTGGGCTAGGGCGGGCAGGGGTCGCAAGGCCTTGCTAGCAAGGACGCTAATGCGGTCCCCGAAGTGATGACGTGGCCTTGCTACCTTCGCTTTAGCGACGACAAGGTAGATCGGGCCCGAGGAGGAACTGGTTAGTAGAAACGTCGGGAGTCTGCCTTGCTATAGGCGGTGCTAGAGACGAAACAAGGGGAAGGGCGTATACGGACGGATGCGGGAAGGCGTCGTAGGAGAACATACGTTAATACTGCTTCGACGAAGCCGCTCTAGGCGACCTCTAGCGACCTTAGGGACTATAAGACCTCAGTTAAGGGCTATGATTCGTGGCGATACGATGTCCTGCGACAGCCCCCCCTTCCTGGGCCTCTCCTCTTCTGTCTTAGCAATTGTATGATTGGCAGAGTTACGAAGGACCAGTGAGCCGATGCTTCGTCCCCCCTGAACCCGCGACCCCAGCACCCCCTAGGAACTATATACGACGAGGCGTTCGTCGGGATAGTGGAGCAGATAGGAGAGTAGAGGACTGGGTCCAGGCTGCTTCCCGATTCTAAGGTCGAGTCCGCCTTTTCTGTATATACAAATATATTTTGCTCGTTCCCCGATACTTTAGTAGTACGAAGATGGCTAGCTTGTACGCCTAAATGCTTCTAGGAACTGTTCTTATTACCTTTAGTATCTTCCCTCTAATTTAATAGCGCGGTATCTTACTAGGAGCGCGATGGCGGCAGTCTACCTCGATAACTAGATCTTTTACGTCCTTCCTATAGCGGCGGGTCCTGAGCCTACAAGCTATAGTCTTCGGCTTCGAGAGGGGGGCCCCTCTGTAGCTATCTTTAGGGTTCCTTTGTACCTGCCGCTGCTATAGGATACGTACGATCCTTAACGCGGTAGTAATAGGGAGTTATAGGTCGATGCTATCCTAGTCCTAAGCGATAACGAGTTTAATAATCTCGATAGCCAATTCAATATATCTTTTAGGTCGCTTAATAGGCTTCTACTAGATACGTATAATAAGGTTAAATCTAGCTATGTTACTAGTATAGGTATATACCTAGATTTCGCATTTCTCGGTAGGCTAATATATTAATATATATATGTAGGTAAAGGTATCGACGCTACTTCTGACGATAGCAACGTGCTAGAGCCCTTGGTTACTAGTATAGCCGGCCTAGACAGTAAATCGCCTACCTTGCCTATAGCTCTATACACTAAGTAGGACCGACTAGTTCCGGTATCCCTAGTATCCCGCCGTACGCTTATATACGTAGGATCGTCTTGTCGTTAGGGTAATAGATATATTAGGTACCTGAAATTATCTACGTTATTCCGTTGGTATCGAGATACTAAGTCGCCTTAGGCTAAGGCGGATAACGAGGGTAGTAAGAGTAACGAGCCCAAGCTAGCCAATGCTAGACTACCCCTATAGCCGCCTAATAGCTAAGACCGGATTAACTTTCTACTTAATATTAGTAGATAATATAATACTAATCTCGAAGCGAACTACTACCTTACTTGTTCTCTAGTCCTAGATAATAGAGGAGGGTAGAATAAGATATATCCTACCGTGCCGCTATAAGTAGTAGAGAGCTAGGCATATACACCTATACTACCGGATAGCTAGAGTACTAGCAAGCTCAAACTAGTAGATGCTAAGGGACGCCTTTAGCCCTAGAGTCTATATAGCGCCGCCTCTAGTTATATAGTTAATATATAACGGAGGTCCGGTAGCTACCGCCTCTTTTAACATTATAATTACCGCGGCGATAGCGCTTAGACAAGCGAACTAGAACGCTACTATCCTCTCGTTCCGGACGACGGAGGAGAGTAGGATAAAGAGAGTTCTATTATACTACTATAAGCGTAGGAGAGTCAGGTAGGTATACTAAGTTTATCAGGCGATAAAAGTAGTAACGAACGTAAGCTAGCTAATACTAAGCTATCTATATAGTCGTCCGCTAGCTAGGAGCAGGTTAGCCTTTAGTATAATATCGGTTGTCGTTAACGTCGACGTTATTAGGATACTAACGATAAGGAGGACTGCTCCCCTATTGTAGGAAGTGACGCTGTCACAGGCACAGCCTGTGTCATGTGCCATGTCATGTGCCATGCTATGTGGTTGGCTGAGCACCCTGTAGCTAGAGGAGCGTAGCTCTACACTAGGTAGAGCTCGCTGCGTAGAGCCTTTAGCCCTCGCGAGCTCCCACGAAGGTTGCACTATTATACAACCTTGTTATATATAACCGTTATAGTAGGTTGTACCTTCAACTCGCGCGCGTAGCTAGTTAGACCGTTAGAGGCAGATCGAACACTTTAGACTAGCTAGAACGCTTCTTTTTTCCGACGTACCGGACTTTGTTTAACCTCGACTACGTAGTACAAGTTAAAACGAGCACCCTACCTCTATTTACAGTCCGACGTACAGGATATCTAACGTATAGGACTACCCCCTATAGAACTACCCTAACGAACTAGGATAATAGACAGGGTAGAGGATAGCAACAATATACTAATATAGGCGCTAGAGCAAGCTAGCCCGTCGCGTGCTGTTACGGCAGTAGGCACAGTTGACCACTGCGTAACACTATCAAAAGATGGAACGTTGTTCGATCCCTAGAACGAACACGCAACTGTGCCTATGAACCATGTCACAGCGACGCCTGTGACACTACCTTCCCTCTAAGCGCCTTCCGTTAGGGTCCTCTGCCCCCTGGCCTTTCGCTAGGGCCGTACGGTCTCCGGGGCTTTTCCTACCCTAGTTTATAGCCCTACCGAAAAGACTCCACTCGTCTTTTCCCCTCGGGCCTGCTATTCAATCGTACATTCGCCGCATGTCCGCAACTAGCATTATCCTTGTGCCTGCCGTCAACATCGACCGAACTACGAATTGAACGCGGGCTCTTAGGTGTAGATCGAACAAACTATTACGGTAGTAGGTATAGTTGACTACTACGTAACACTATTAAAAGATAGAACGTTGTTCGATCCCTAGAACGAACATGTAACTATGCCTATAAACTATGTTACAGCGACGCCTGTGACACTACTGTAACGGTCGTATATAACAAGGTTGCACAACAGTGCAACCTTCGTAGGAGCTCGCGAGGGCTGAAGGCTCTGCGCGGCGAGCTCCACCTAGTATAGAGCTACGCTCCTCTAGCTATAGAGTGCTTAGCCAACTATATAGTATAGCATATAACATAGTATATAACATAGGCTATGCCTATGACACTACCCTCCCTCTCTAAACAAGCCCCCTATATAAAAATAGCCCCCTATCCTAGGTGCTTGTATCCGGAGTTAGAGTTATCTTAGCGCCTACCCTAGTGCTGCGCCTTCCTTCTCCGCGTCTACGATAGCAGGCCCGGAAGCTCGGGGTACGTATCGTAGAACTCCTAGATAGCGTTATTATAGCTACGTAGATCTGTTATAGGTTGCTAAGTCAGGTTGTTATAACCTTCTTACTTAACTTGGTACTACTAGCGACTGTTCGCCGCCTTACTAAACCCTACGATCCTCTCGAACCTCTACTCTACTATATCTTCGCCTTTGTTAGTCTACGTAACTACGTACCTACGGTTAGCGCTTATATTGTCGTTAGCCCTCTCTTAGCTAGCTAGCCCCTTACCTAGGTAGCGCCTTACTCTCGAGACGTAGAACGTAGGGAAGATCGTTATATTCGCTAGGAGCTTTAGAGTTACTACGTATAACGAGGCCTTTGTAACCTCGAACGGGCCCTCCTACCGTAGCGCGAGCTTTACAGTCGGCCTACTAGTCTTATAGTTCTATATATCGAGCATCGCCTTGTCGCTAACGCGGTACTATAGCGTATCCTCCCTATAGCGGTTCGCGTTCTATTTGTAGCGGTCCTATAACTGCTTTACTAGCGCTATAACCTTCCTGAGGATCGCCCTAAAGCAGTCCGCGAGCTCTAATACCTAGAAAAACTCCCGCTTCTACTACTCTAAGATGTTTAGTAGGTATAGCTTCGACGGCTTTACGCCTATCCTAGGGTTAAAGCTATAATTCGCGAAGAACGGTAATACGCCTGTTGTCTTAGAGACTATATTATTCCCTATAAACTCCGCTAGAGGGAGCTAGTTAACCTAGTTATCCTACGCCTAGTCGATATATAGCTGTAGGTACTACTTTAGTTCCGCGTTAATCCGCTCTATCTAGCCGTTTATCTAGGGGTAGAACGCTAATAAGGGTTTTAGGGTAATTGCAAGGCGCGCTAATAGCGCCTTCTAGAACCCTAAAACGAACTATATGCCTCTATCCGATACGATCGTCTCTAGTACGCTATAGAGCGAGTATACGCGCTTAATAAACTAGTTAGCTAGCTCGTTAGCCTCTAGTATCGCTATTATAATAAAGTAGCGTATCTTTATAAGCTAGTTAACTACTACTACTACGTGCCTAAACTCCTACCCCCTCCGTTTATATAGCGGGAGCGGCGTAATATAGTCTACCGATATATCTTACTACGGCGCTAACGGTAGCGGGAGCGGCTTAAGGAACCCTATAAGCTTCGAGCAGGGGTTCTTCGTCTTAAAGTATAGCGTATAGGCTCCTACGAACGTCCTTACTAATATGCTTATCCCTAGCTACTAGTAGACCCTGTTTATTAGGTCAAGCGTCTTTGTCCTCCCTAGGTACCTACTAGGCCCTAACGCATATATCCGGTAGATAAGCTATAAATAGAGCTCTATATCGCCCAGGTCGATTATTAGCCTGCTATAGTAGAACGCCCTACCTAAGACTAACTTGTACTTAGCGAACGGCACTTTTAGCTCCTGCTTGATCTTACTTAGCTAGGCACGTACCTCCTAGTTGCTAAGCGCCTTTACTACGTCTGCTATAAACGGCAAGGTCGCGTAGCTCTTTGTAATAAGGTCGTTAGCGTAGCGCGAAACGTTAAGGCTAAAGAGCTCTAGTATCTTACCTAGTAGCTTAGCGTTGTATTTACTATTGAAGGTCTCTAGGTTGAACTTGCTTAGGTTGATCAGGGGGCGCCGCCTATTCCGTAGCCTATTATCTTTAATGTCTTTTAGTATAAACTCTAGCTTCCTACTAAGCGCGTCGGGGCGGCCGTTTGCCGTACCTAGGCGGTAGATAATCTAGAAGTTAAAGCGCAATAAGAACTCCGACTAGCGTATATAGCGTAGCGACAGCTGCTTCGTTATACCGAAGGTCTGTAGGTTCTTATAATCCGTAATAATATCGAACCTTTTAGCTATACCTTCGAGCTTAGGGCGCTATTCCTTAAGCGCCTTAACGATCGTAAGGAGCTCCTTGTTATAGATATTATAGTTACACTTAGCTACGGTATACTTCGCCAAGAAGTAAGTAACTAGATATAACTCGCCGTTATCCCCCTCCTATAGTAGCGCTCTACCCGCCGACTAGTCTAACGTATTAACTTCTACTACCGCTCGCTTCTCCTAGTTATATATCCGTAGTACTAGTACTGTAATAAAGCATACCTTTAGGCGCTAGAAAGCCGCCTTATACTACTTGGACTACTCCTAGTCTACTATCATCTTCGTAAGCTCGTATAGCGGCTGTACGTAGCTTGAAAAACCTTATATAAATCGGCGGTAGAAGTTCGCGAACCCTAAGAACCGCTAAAGGTACCTCCTTGTCTCTAGAGCCTCCTAATTACATACCACTTCAACCTTATCTAGGTCTATCTTAATACCCCCAGGCGTAATAATAAGCCCTAGGTACTTCGTCCGCTTTATATAGAATTCGCACTTGTTAATATCCACCTATAGGCCTACATCGATTATACGCTTTAGCACCTCCTTAACTTGCTTAATATACTCCTCGAGCGTACTAAAGTAGACTAGGATATTGTCTAGGTACGCCGTTACGTAGTTATCTAGAGTGTTATGGAGGATGTTGTTTATATAATACTAGAAGGTAGCGGGCGTACCCTATAGGCCAAATAGCGTAACTAGCGTCTTATATAGGCCGAATCTTATAATGAACGCTATAAGCTACTTATAGCCTGGCGCTACGCGTACTCGGTTGAACGCTATAATTACGTTAAGCTTCGTGAAGATCTTTACCTTATAGATAGAGTCTAGGGTCTCCTGGATTAGCGGGATAGGGTACTAGCTCTTTAGCATCGCGTTGTTAATACTATAGTAGTCGATGTAGATCCTAATACCTCCGCCTAGCTTCTAGGCTATAAGGATAGGCGACGAGGCGCTCGAGCGTAAGGGCCGGATAAACCCCTTCGCAAGGTTATTATCGAGCTAGCGCTTTAGTATATATAGCTCTATGAAAAAACTTTCTTCGCAAACAGGCCCGCACTAACTAGTGCAGCAGCGCGCCAAAACGGACGAAACCTACATTGCTAGAAAGCTCCCGACGAGCTCTATCTAACTATACTAGGTGTATCTGCGCGCGAGACGCTGCGTAGGTGCTACAGGCGTAGGAAGATAGGGAAAACGAGCTGCGTGCGGCTCCTAGAAATCTTCTTCTATACCGCCTAGACCTATAACCTGGATCTACAACGGATCTACCTAGCGCTAGCCCCGATAGCCTATACCGGACCTAGTATAGAGGTCGATAGCGACCTCCCCCCCCCTGCCCCTGCTACTAGGAGTACCCTACCTGCCCCGAGAGGCCTATCCGAGTCTCGGTATAACGGACCCGAACCCCCCTACGGAGTGCCCCCGAGCGGCCCCTATAACTACTAGCAGACCTACCGCTAACCCCCCTGTTAATACTAATAGTAGTAGCACTAACCCCCCCCCTGCTAGGAACAATGCGGATTAGGCGATATTAAGGCTATGCTCGATAGTATAGTTGCCTTGGTTAGCCTAAATAAGAAGAATATCGCCTAGGGAATAGCGAGAGAGATCCTAGCCTAGGTATAGAGCGCTATTAACTAGCTATAGAGTACTAAAGGAGGCCTGGAAGGCTTTAACTATACGACTATAAGGAAGATCGTTGCCAAGGAAGTGCGGGCTGCGCTTACGAGTGCCCTAGCTGCTACAAGCGTAGGATAGGGTCCTAACTGCTCCTGGGTAACGATCGCGGTAGGAGCCCTAGCGCCCTAAGCGCAACCTATAAAGGCGATCCCCTAAAGGATCGCTAAGGAAATCCTTGTCCGAGGTAACGGCCTGCTAGCTAACCTTGCGAAGAGAACCCCCCTGGAGATTATCTAGGCGATTAATAACTAGTCTATATAGAAGGGAGTAGTCGCTACGAGGAAGCTCCCTAGCGGGGATACTATTATTACCTTTAGGGATGAAGTAGCGAAGGAATAGTATACTAAGAATAACTAGTGGATCTACTAAGCGTTTAGGGAGTAGGCGAAGGAAGCCTGTAGGACCTTCGTAGTGCTTCTAAAGGGTCTAATAAGGTTAGAGATCTAGGGAGTTACTAAAGCGGAGTTCGCCTAGGGACTGGATTTCTATATAGTGAATATAGTTAAGTTTAGGATCCTTAGTAAGCTAGAGCTTATAAGAGCGACGGTACTAGTAACCTTCGAGAGCTAAGATAAGGCGAGAGCGGCGTGCGACTTTGGAGTTATCTAGGACGCCCGAGTACTAGATTACGAACTGTACTAGGTAGCGCTTAAGCCGAAGTAGTACTTTAAGTGCTAGAAGTAGGGATATATCTAGAGGTACTGCCTAAAGGAACCCCTATACGGAAGATGCGGGGCAAGGGCCTATAGAGCAGGAAGAAAGGAGGGGGAGGCCTAGTACCTTACTTACAAGGGCTACCTCCTACTAAGGTGCCTAGCGTACGGCGGAAAGTATACTAGGTGGTCGAAGGAGTGTAGGGAGAGGGTAAGAGCGTGGGAGGGGGCTAAGGAAGCGTACTAATATAGGCCTAGAACATTCGAACCTACTAGACTAGAGCCTGCGAAGCTACTGTTCGTATTTATACACTAAGGCGTAGAGGAGGAGGATAAGGAGGGATACTAGAGGGTCGGAGCGAAGAGGCCTAGGTTCCTAATACCAAAAGGTCGCCCTACCGTAGTAAGCAAGGACATATTATAGAGCCGACTATAGTTTAGCCTGGCTATAGCCCTATTTACGTCGGGACCGCCGCTACTATAGCAATGGCGCTAGGGATCCTAAGGATCCTAGGCGGAACCCCCGAGCGCCTAGGAAGTGCCTGATATATAGGCTACTAGTATCCTGAGTATATAGAATACCTAGCCCTAGGGTCTACTAGTAGTAGTAACTATCCCCCTAACCTAAAACGAGCTAGAGGACGAAGGTATAACTAGCGGAGAGGATAATCTTTAAAACTATACTCTAGAATATTAGAGGTGTAAAGTAGAATATAGAGATTCTGCTAGAGGAGGCGGAGTTCGATATAATCGTAGTCTAGGAACTATAGCTTAGCAAGTAGGGGGTAGCCTACTACCCCTAGAGCTTACGGTACTACCTGGTTTATATATAATGGGGAAAAGCGGCAATATACGTGTATAAGAAGTTCAATATTAGATAGTAGGAATACAAGGCGAGCGCGTAGTAGTGTAGGGTATAGTTCCTAGAGCTAGGGAGGAGGGGTCTAGAGCTCTGGTTAGTATATAATAACTATATAGTAGATAAGACTATCCTAAAGAGCCTCCTAGCCTATCGGGGCCTGGCCTACGCTATAATCCTAGCGGGAGACTTTAACCTCTAGAACCTAGTCTAGGACGAGTTCGGGCGATACGAGAGGAAGTCCGAGGAGCTCCTCGAGCTAGCTTATAAGTAGGACCTAAGCCTATAAACCCTATAGGGTATAGTTATAAGAACCTCTATAGGAGAGCAAAGGGGTAAGACATTAACGATCGACTATATCTAGGCCTTAATAGACCTAATAACAACGTATTTAGGGAAGAAGATTAGGGGAGGGTTAGACTACTACCTGTAGGTACTTAAAGTGAAGCTCGACGGCCTATTCCTAAGGGGGAAGGCGCTAGAAGGGTAGAACTAGAAGAAGGTCTTGGAGAAGCTAATAAAGGTAGAGGTAGCGTACTTGCTACTAAGGATATAGCTTGATAACGGAGGACTAGAGGGGCTAAAGGCAAGGATCAAGACGAGAAAGGGGCTAGAGGAGGTGTTTGAAGAGCTAGCTATAGAGCTAATAGCTATTGCCTACGCGATAGCCCCTAGGAGGAAGGAATTAAGGGGGAGGAGCTCCCTATAGTAGATAGGCAAGGTAGAGGAGGCGTTAAAGGCGGCGAAGGAGGCGGAGAGGGAGCTCTAGAGGACCCTTACGTAGTTCTATAAGGAGAAGCTTAATAAGAAGTAAAGAGAGCTAGTAACGGAAATAGCGGAAGAAAAGAGGCGCTCCTAGAGGAAGACGATCGAGGAAGCTAGGGAGGAGACCCTATAGTAGCTCGAGCGTTAGGCAAGGCTTAGGAGCTTCTTCCCCCCTAAGCTACCGAAACTCCTAGCCCTAAAGGGCCTAGACGGTAGCCTAGATCTAACAATGTACTAGAATAAGGTAGAGGCGCTTGTAAAGAAGTTCTTCCTAAGCTTAGGGGTAGACCTTAGCGATATCTAGGACCTGGACCTTAAGGAGGAGTAGGAATAGGGGTTTAAGGTCTAGGAGCTCGTAAGCTTCCTAGCGATAGAAGTAGTATAGGACAAAGCGAGCCTATAGAAGGCTCTAGGGGAGGATATACTCCCGATAGGATTCCTAAAGGCGTACGGCCGACCGCTAAGCTAGATCCTTACGGCCCTAACTACAAGGTGCCTGTAGCTAGTATAGTTCCTAGCTACGTTTAAAAGAGCTAAGACGGTAGTCCTGCGGAAGCTAGGAAAGACATCTGATATATACTATACCCTAGGAGGCTACTGCCCTATTACGCTGCTCCCGACTATAGGGAAGGTATTCGAGGTAGTAGTAGCAAGAAGGATTATAGCGGCGGCGGAGGTCTATAGGCTACTCCCTACTAAGTAGATAGGTAACTAGGCGAGTAGATTGACCGAGCTAGCGGTCCGACTAGTTGTAGCCTAGGTCTAGGAGGTATAGCGCTAAGGCGCCTTAGTATCTCTCCTGTAACTAGATATCGCTAGAGCCTTCGATATAGTTAACTACGTCAGACTACTAGCTACGCTCCGGGAGCTCGGCTACCCGAAGTAGATAGTACTCTAGGTATAGGAATAGCTAACGGATAGGGTCGCGATCCTCTACTTTAACAGGAAGGCAATAGATAATATCCTAGTTACAGCGGGGGTACCCTAGGGGTCCCCCCTATTACCTATCCTGTTTATCTTATATATTATATTACTATATAAGGACCTAAGGAGAGAGTATCTATACCTTAGTATAGCAGGCTTCGCCGACGACACGAACCTACTAGTATTTAGAAAGTCGGCTAAGGTAAATATCCGCTAACTCGAGCGAGCGTAAGGAACCTGCTTAAAGTAAGCGGGAACGTAGGGAATAGCGTTCGTAGCGTAGAAGTGCAAACTAATCTACTTTAACAAGAACCGAAGGTAGTAGCTAGACCTAGCTAAGCTTACCCTCCTGGATAGAGGTAGGTATATAGATATTAGACTAGTTAAGTCCGCTAGGTTCCTTAGGGTCTAGCTAGACTAGAAGCTCTTATAGCAAGCGTACCGCGGCGTAGTTAAGAAGAAGCTCGCTACCTAGGAGTTCGCGCTAACGAGGATCGCGGCGAAGACGTAGGGCCCAAGCCTCGTGAAGGCCCGGGAGGTATATACGAAGTGTATAAGGAGCGTAGTAGTATACGGAGCGGCGAGCTACTACGTCCTAACTACGGTCGGTAAGGGGAGCGAGCTAAAGGGGATAGCTAAGAAGCTAGCGAAGGACTAGAGTAGGGGCCTCTATATAGTAGCAGGAGGCTATAGAACTACGCTAATTAGGTACCTAGAGACGGAGGCCTAGGTCCTACCGGTAGACCTCTACCTAAATAAGCGGCTAGCTGACTTCGAAGCTAGGATATACAAACTACTCTTCTAGTTAGGGGAGGGACTAGGGCGCCCTTTGGTTGTAGTAGCGAGCTTGATTTAGAAAGCGTATACTAAGCTATTTAGGAGGTTCTAGAAGAGGAGTAGGAGGACGCAAAGGAGGAAGCCTAGGCTAGGCCTATAGGGGCTAATAGCGGTCGAGAGAGTAGTAGCTATAGTAAACAAGTAGGCTAAGTAAAAGTAGAAGATAGGGAAGCTGAAGAATAAGACCCTCGATACGGATAGAGTAGTGGAACTTGCCTGGCAGGAGCGTGAGATAGTAGCCTAGGAGAGGCGCGCCGCGCTTGTAACGAGAGTAAGAAGACCTATATACTACTTAGTAGACAAGGACCCCCTAGTATAACTATTTATAGACCTTGCCCTTAAGAGATACAAGGGTCTAAGCAAGGCTTAGAGCTCCCTGCTCGCCTAGGCGCGTAGTAGGGATATCGGCCTCCGGGAGTACCTAAATAGGGTAAACGTCCTAGAGATTACTACGCTATACTGCAAGTGCGGCGAGGGTAAAGAAACGATCGAATACCTAGTAGTATAGTGTAAAGATCTACCGAAGTATAGAACCTAGGAGGAGTTACAAATACAGTTACAACAGGATCTGTAGCTCGTCTTGCGACGAGCTATATAGCCGTATAAGAGCTTAGTAAAGGTGGTTATTAGCTAGTTGATGGATTTAGGGCGCCTAACGGAGTATAGCGTAGCTCGTAGGCTGCAACTAGAAGCTACGATAGCTGCGAAAGCGGCTAAGAGTAGCGGAGAGGGTGCGGGAAGTGCCGAATCGAGCCGCTAAGGGAGATAGGGGCTACCTTTAACACGTAGTATAATAGATTCAAAGCGCTGAAGTAGAAGCGTAGGCAGGGGTTTTTACCCGGCCCCCTGTTCAGGGGGTACGGTTTCCTTTGTATATAAACCAGTAGTAGGACCGGCGCGCCGTAAGGCATATTGGAGTACGAATAAATATATATAGCTCTATTAGCGATATTAGGCGATTCCTCAAGTACAGGACTATACTCCCTAGGAGTAGCTTGATCCTATAGTTATACGTATAGTAGGGGGGTAAGATATTAGCGTCCTATAGGATAAAGGCGGCTACTAGGTCTTAGTATTCCTTCGGTAGGCGCGCCTTAATCTTGTCTAGAGTAGGCGCTAGTCTATCCGCCTTATTGAAGAACTTCTTAGAATCCTCCTCTATAATCTTGTTAAGCTTCTTATCCCCTTTGGCGAGCGCGTTGATAAAGCTATAGAACCTCGCTAGAAGTATCGACTTCGTATACTCTAGTATACTCTCTTAACTTAGTAGGTCCTTGAAAAACTACTTAGGTAGAACTAGTATATAGTCTCTCTTCTTAGCCTCTACTACTCTCTCTAGCTTACCTATTATAGTCTATATAACTACTATACCCTTCTATCGGTATACTACTAGGAAGCTCGCTCTATTTAGGATCTTCGCGTTATCCTAGCGGATCTTCCTCTATACTTAACTAAGCGAGGGTAGGGCGTAGGGGGGGGAACAGGGTCTAGGGGGTAGTCTCCTAGCGCTAGCTACTACCTTTACCGGCCTTAGTAATATAGGGGGCGGCGCTTTAACTAGTACGCCTATTGCTCCTAGCGGTACGAGCGTCCCCTACGGGTTAGCCTACGCGCCTCTCTAGGACGCGGATCTCTACTATCTACGGGCCCGTCTCTACCTGTCGGACCGCCTAGCTCTCTTATAGTTAGAGAGCTTGCTTATAGCGATAGCGACCTCGTCGTCGTTACTAGAGGTACTATAGTCGTCGTCTTTAGATACGTCCTCTACCGTTATATAGTACCGCTTGCTATTCCTAGGGGGTAGGGGTGCCTCTAGCTAGCCTACCTGCCGAGCGACCTAGCTCCTAATATACTCTAGTAGGTACCTCCTACGGTAGTGCTCTGTAAATTCGAGCTATAGGGTCCCCTAGTCGATCCGCAGGTTATACTTCTATAGCTATAGGAGGCCTAAGATTACTAGGGTCTCCTTTACAAGCGTTATAACGAAATATACTAGGGTCTCCTAGTAGTTGCTAACGACTAGCGTAAGCGCCGCTAAGTGCTCGATCTAGCGCGAGAACCCTCCGTTAGCTAGAAATAGCAGCTACTATACCGCTAGCCTCTCTAGTAGCAGCCTATTCGCAACCGCAAAGCTAAAATCCACGAACGCCAGACCTGTGTAACCCGAGTCTACAAGTACTACGTACTCTATATTGCACCTACTAACCGCTAGGTATAATAATAAGAGAATAGATTTAGCGCTACTACCTATAGTACTAATAACTAAACTATCTCCCTATCCCTCCTGCGGCTAGCGGTACCCCTCCTATAAGCGACAGTTTATAGGAGCTCCTCGTTTCCCTAGTCGTTATATAAGAAGCCGAAACTAGGGGGTTGCTCTATACTCTAGTAAGCGCTATAGTCCTCCTGCTCGTCTACCTCCCTAACTATAAAACCGCTCTGGTCGGAGGCGTATGTAAAACGTATAGCGAGCCTGCCTTAACCCCTCTAATAGGCCCTAGCGTAGCCGCTTACGCCGCCGCGAGCCAGGAGGCCCCTAGAGGGGGCTTAACCGAAGCCTTGCTAAGTAGGCTGCTGCTATCCCTAAGGCTGCTGCCATCTCTACGCGCCGCCGTGGCCCTACGCTCCGCCGTAGCCCCACGCTCCGCCGTAGCCCTACGCTCCGCCGTAGCCCTACGCTCCGCTATAGCCCTACGCCCTACTATAGCCTTACGCGCCGCCATAGCCCTATACCCCGCCATAGCCCTACGCGCCGCCGTAGCCCTACGCGCCTCCGCGCTACGGCTAGCCGCCGCAGCTACTACATCCTCCTCGGCCGGCCTGGCAATACCTTAAGATATAGTCGCTAGCGCCGTACTTGAAGTACAGGCCGCTAGCCCTATAGCGCTCCTTTTCTTACGGTATAAGCGTAGCTAGGGTAACAGCGTCAATCTCTATAGCGTCGGGATCCTAGGCTCTCCTAGTACCCCCGCTACCGCTACTATAATATATAGCGAGCACGCTATTGCTACTATAGATCTTCTTCCTAAAGTCCTTTATATCTAAGTTTATAGATAGGGTCTAGGCTATCTTAGCCTATACGTCGAAGTCGTCCGACGCTAGTAGCCTTACTTACAATATAAACGCGGCTAAAAGGTAGGCTAAGATCCGTTCTCTAAATATACAGACCTACGTCGCGCTCTTGATATTAGTAGTATCGGCTAGGTTCGAGAACTCCGTTAGGAAGTCGTTAAAGTTTGCGAACTTGTTCTCCTAGACGAGTATATAGAGCTAGTTCGTAGCTACTATAGTAACGTCGTAGGTTATATACCGCTTCTTAAGGTCGTTTAGGAACTTAGTCCTAGTCTTTTAGTACTAGCGCCTATTATCGTCTAGGTAGTTCTCGATCGTCTAGAGCTTCGACTTAACCGCGCGGCTTACGTTACTACTAAGCATTGCCTTAGCGTATAGGATCTTCGTACGCTCGGTTAAGAACTTACAAGGGCGTATTCTCTAGCGCCCCCGGACCTTATCTAACTAGTCGTCGAATAGGGTAGTCCGCTTAATAGTATCCTTCTCCTCCCCTATAAACGGTATTAGGTAGGGGAGGGATATTATAGCTAGGTTGTCCTTATTACGGTACTAGTATAACGGCTAGCTACTACCTCTACCGCCTCCGGCTAGCGTAGCGCTTATCGCCTCGAGCGCCTATAGGGTTATTAGTCTCTACTCCTCAAGTATCTTCGAGATTACCGCGTTCGTATGCTTCTATACCTCGAGCTGTTCGTAGAGCGCCTTGCCCTTAGTAACCGCGTTATTAGCTATCGCCTAGGTATTAGCGAGCGCGGCGAGTGTCGCCTTCTGCTCCGCTAGCGCGGCTCTTAGCTACTCGCGTATAATAGCGGCACGTAACGGGCTAGCTTACTCTAGCGCCTATATCGGTATATTGTTACTATCTTCTACCCTATCTATTATCCTAGTTCGTTAGGGTAGTTCTATAGGGGGTAGTCCTATACGTTAGATATCCTATATATCGGACTGTAAATAGGGGTAGGGTGCTTGTTTTAACTTATACTATATAGTTAAGGTCAAACAAAGTCCGGTACGTCGGAAAAAAGAAGCGTTCTAGCTAGTCTAAGGTGTTCGATCTACCTCTAACGGTCTGACTAGCTACGCGCGCGAGTTGAAGGTACAACCTACTATAACGGTCGTATATAACAAGGTTGCATAATAGTGCAACCTTCGTAGGAGCTCGCAAGGGCTGAAGGCTCTACGCGGCGAGCTCCACCTAGTATAGAGCCACGCTCCTCTAGCTATAGAGTGCTTAGCCAACCATATAGTATGGCACATGACATGGCACATGACATAGGCTGTGCCTGTGACACGTGCCGCTATTATACGCGAGTAGCTAAGAGCCGCGCTAGCGGAGCAGAAGGCGATACTCGCTACGCTCGCTAATACCTAGGCGATAGCTAATAACGTAGTTACTAAGGGCAAGGCGCTCTACAAACAGCTCGAGGCGTAGAAGTATATAAACGTAGTGCCCCAGGGTCTACTAGTAGCGGCAACTATCCCCCCGACCTAAAACGAGCCGGAGGACGAAGGCATGGCTAGCTGAGAGGATGATCTTTAAAACCATACTCTAGAACACTAGAGGCGTGAAGCAGAATATAGAGATTCTGCTAGAGGAGGCGGAGTTCGATATGATCGCGGTCCAGGAACCATAGCTTAGCAAGCAGGGGGCAGCCCACTGCTCCCGGAGCTCATAGTACTACCTAGTTCATATACAATAGGGAAAAGCGGCGATATACTGAACTGGAGCAAACCACAAACCAACCCACTCCATGGTGGTGGGCAAGACCACAGTAGGGATGGACAAGTCGGCAAGCGTCCATGGTTGCCGACGTATCTTCGGACTTCAATTGTGACCGATCCGATCAAGATATCGCCCTCCGGACACATGTCTCCCCCTGTT
>MU853420.1:432526-443890 GCA_033297235.1 Trichocladium antarcticum
AGTAGGTGCTCTCACTGGCTATATATGTGACTGTAAAACAACGCGTCGCGCTGCAGGCAGTCAAAAAACGAAAAATCCACCACGCGCGTACCCCTATTCTAGCTAAGAACTATCTGCCCCGGTTTACACTTCCCTTTCGAGTTTGCCAGGGCTCCTGCCTAAGAACTCGTATAAAACCAGGCTCTATCCATCTCCATCAACGTCCCTGCTCCCGACAGCGAGCTCGCTTAGCACGGCTCAGCCGCTGATCCTGTGCTTGCGTACCCTACTAACGGCGCTAAAGTTCTTTAGCTTGTCTGTCAATGTTATCCTATCTAGCAAACTACGGCATATAGTACGGCGGTATCCGGAACCTATGCAGGTACGAGTCCCGAAAGGTAGGAGGGCGGATAATCACCTGGGGAGTAGGCTCCTCTTAGATAGGGGGTAACGGTGGTAGTGCCGGAGGAGGATTAATATCTTCCGCGGGAATACTAGCTAGACGATATAAGCGTCTGGTCGGTGTCTAAGACATAGCCGGTTTCTTCGACCTAGGCGTTTTAGGCGTTATCGTTTTGTTAGAGGGCTTCCCTTGCCTGAGGACTTCGGGCTAGGGCGCCGATTGTCTCGGGCTATCCTCTAGTCGTCCCTGAATAGGCGAAGACGGGATCCCGATAACGGCTAGGGATGATGATAAGTGTAGTAAGCTGGGTCTAAGGAGGTTCGTTATCTGTTGTAAGAGGAAGCCGATCGTGGAACCTCTAGAGGTTGTCCTTGTAAGTCCGAGGCTAGGTAGCTATAATAACGATTGACGGTTGACCGATAGGATTGTCCCTGGATAGGTAGCCGGCGTCGTTTGCTAAGAAGGTGTGTAGGGCCTGGAGGCGAAACTGACTTAGTTGTTATCTCGAAGCAACTCGGTGAATTCGTCGATTGTATTACGGAGTTCGTCGTCTCCTATAATGGCCGCTGGTTCTGAGGAAGGTGCTCTTAGTGCTAGGGTGCCAGAGGCAGAAGGATACGGGGAAGGACTAAATCCCACTCTCTCTTCGTTATAAGCTACGAGTTTTATCTCCTTAGGGCGGACAGGCATACTTCCTTTAGAGCCTAGGGCGTATCGGACATACGCTAACTATCCGGTGATTATATATAACTTCTTAATTTTAGCTGGCATGTTAATGCCGTTAAAGACTCGGCTCTATATCCATGTCGGAGGGGTGTAGTAACTACTAGATTACAGTCCTTCTTGGAAGAACAGGCGGGTATGCTCCAAAACCTACACGCTATACTCCTAGTTCTCGGCTTGGACTACCCTACGGGTATATAGGAGTGCCTTAACATTGTCAGGGAAGAGACTAGACTCACGGATCTAGGCGATGACCTTCCGCTAGTACCAGGATGTATTTGTCGGCGGCTTTAGCGAGTCGAAATAGAATGCCTGACTACGGGCTTGGTCGTAAATTGTCAGGACCTAGTGACTGTAGTTGAGGGTACCTACGATAACCTAGAATCTCTTTGACGCTATCCTCTTCTAAGTGTCTCTGTTGGATTCTGCTAGTTAGGCCGATTTGCTGTCGTCAATCTAAGTGTTGTAGACGTAAACTTAGTCCTTGTATCTACTCAGGAAGTAACATAGGGCGATAATAAGGTCGTAGCCTTGGATCTATTCCTTATTGTCTATTATACCCTTAAGATCGTAGAGTGTATATACGACGGTCGGCTAGGTGGTCGTGAAGAAGTTACCGCCCTCTGTTCTGGGGTAGGTGAGTCTAGGGAAGAGACTTGCTACAATTCTTTCTTCCTTGAGGGTTCCGGCGGCCTGTAGCTAGTATAGCCATCTGCTCTGAACCTAAGGAGGGAAACGTACTCTCCTGTCGACGGGGTTCTAGAACTTTGCTCCGTAGATGCCTAGCCCGTTCTAGCCTGTAAATACGCCTGTTCTCTAAGAGTCGAGCGACTAGCGATGATCGGCGGCGCCGCCTAACGGGACAGGGGAGTTGACCGATATGTTAAGAAAGAGGCTAGGAAAATCCGGTTGATAATGTAGAAAGGGTGCCGAAAAACTGGGTGGTTATACGTTGTCTTAAGGAGAATAGAGGGAGGGATGGCGGGTTAAGGTCGATGTTGTTTAAGGGAGAGAGGAAGATGCGAAAAAGAGGGCTAGCGAGGAAGACTTTATAGGCGAGAAGGTAGCTACAAAGTCGAAAATTTCCTATGTAACTGAATAAAGGGAGGAATTAGTAGGGCGGTAGTATCGGAAGGGGGGCTAGTAACTTGACTTGGGATGAACTAGCCGGGGCGGCATCGTTAGAAGGAGGGTTCGGCCGCTTGCTCGCTTGCTTATAGTTTTCTCTTCCCTTTCGAATTTGACTATGCTCCTACGTGCGAATTCGCAATACCGTAGCTCCTTCTAGCGCTTCCGTATAACTCGAGGAAAAGAGGCTGTGTAATTAGAGTAAGATTGGCCGTCTAACTAGAGTAAGGGGGGGCCCCTATAGCTCTTTCCGTTATACTAGCGGCTCGACTTAGGATGAACTAGCCCTCTATTCTAGGGCAGTAGTATAAGAAGGGGGGGTTAGTCGCCTGTTTGCTTATAGTTTCTTTTCCCTTTCGAATTCGACTACGCTTCTGTACTTCGAATTCGTACTACTATAGCTCCCTCCTAGTAGGATCTTAAGCTCTCCTAGGCGGATGTCTAGGTCGATACCTCTTTTCCTCCTCTACTTCCTCGGATTATAAGCCAACCGGTGGATTTAACGCTATCCTCGGACAGGAGATTCGTCACGCCCTGTCAGTTTGTCTAGGTAGTCCGACCTACTTATAGTAATAACTAGGCTTGTCCTTCCGACTCCGCGTAACCTATTACTCTTCTAGTCTTCTAGTTCCTAGTTGTCTAATTGCTCTAGGTCTCGAAGGTACTAGACGCGAACAAAGGGGAGATACCGTTCCTCTAGTGGCGATTGCCAAGTAATTAGCGGGCCCTATCTAAGCTTTAGGGGTAGATTTAGCTTAATAATAGGTGTTAGGCGCTCTTTAAACGAAGGGGATTCTTTAGGCGACTCCGGCTGGTATTTGTCGAATAGTATAATGGTCTGTATCTTAGGCGCTGGCTCTTTGACTTTAGTAGTTGGCCGAATCGCCGCGAGGGGTTCTTCGTCTAGTTCTTCGGGTATAAGTGAGTAACTCTCCCTCTATTCTAGTTAAGCCGGTGCTAATCCTAGATATAGCAATTCGATTCTGTATCGCTGCTATCAAGAGGCGTACTAACGTACCGTAACGATCGGTCCGTATCCTGGAACTAGCGAGTAAGTGGAGTTCTAGACGGTATGGCCCTTCTTTAGCTGCGTGTCGGTGCCCGAAGTCCTTAATAGCAAGTGTAGTAACTGTCTATAGTCTGGGAAAGGGTGTAGCTAGGAATCTATTAACGCGGGCCATCCGGCTTATCCCCTTAAGGCCGGTGTTACTAAGAAGCCGACTCCCTGTTCTCTAGTGAAATATCAAGTCGGGGAAATCTTAGAGCTTAATCTCGAGGCTATGGTCCGTTGACAATAGAGGGCATACTAGAACGGAGATCGTCTTGTGGCAACGGGCTACCGTTCTTGACGGACAGCGTCGTATCCTTAAAACGGGGTAGGAGAGATAGGAAAATAGGTAGTAGGGGAGGGACTTAATAGAATATAGGGAGACACGAAGATTTTTCAAGGAAACAAGGATATAGGGGGAGTGTATAAGAAAAGAACAAGAAGAAGAAAAAAAAAGGGGGTAAATACAAGGACTTTAACAAAATAGGAAAGGACACCTAAACTTCTTAAAACCCTGGTGGTTTTCTGCGCTTCAACTCTACGACGAGCATATTGTCGTCTTTCTTCCCCTTCGACTACGACCTAGTCTCCGGCCAAGCAGTCGCCTCCCTATTCACACGGCGAGTCGTTTCTTCCGCGATAGGATTTTCCTCTATCTCTTTGACTTCGGTTATATATAAATCGCCAGGCTACGGGACTAGTTCCTATACTAGGTCCGCTTTAAGGTAGACGCCTTTGAACTTAATAAACTTCTTAATACGGTTTACCGTAAAGGGTATCCGAATAGGGACGCCGTTAAGTGTGCTTAGGAAGTAGGAGTAGCGATCGGGAATCTTCCGGACGATATAGGGACTATCCTATTGGAATTGTAGCTTACGTGCCGCGCTTATATCGATCTAGCGGACCACGTTATATATAAGGACGAGGTTATCTACAGCGATAACTATGTCTTCCGTACGGAGCTTGTATCGAATAGCGTAGTTCCAGCGTTCGGCTATCTTCTCTCGAGCAATAGCTACTTTTTCTACAGCAACCTCCCTATTGTTTTTAGCATCCTAAAGAAGGTTGATCCTAAGCTATAGCAAGCGTTCTCGGGCCTTGCGATTATCTCCTCCGTTAGTTCTGGCGGCGATGGCGGATTCCTAGTTAATAATGCGCCAGGAGGGGACCTCTTTCTCGACAGGGGTAATTGGCTTATAGTTATAAGCGAGGAAGAAGGGGGAGTATCCGGATGCTTAACGGACAGCTATCCGGTCCGCGAAGAGGACGTAGGGGAGCAAGGACTTCTATTTCCTCCCTGTTCCGTAGGTCGCCTTGGCTAACGAGGCGACGATAGGGAAATGGCCCTGCTCGTTAACCCTATTTGCTCGCAAGTTATATAGAGAGATAACTACATAACTAATGTTAAGGCGATTTAGGATCTCTTTAGCCTCGCCTTTGAACTTAGAGCTACCGTCTACAACGACTTTAACCGGATAGCCCTAGCGGAGGAGGATGTCCCTACGGATAAACCCCTCTACTATAGCCGCGGTCTTGTTCTTAAGGATCGCCGCTTCAGGGTAACCTGTTAGATCATCCCGGGCCTTAAGCAGGTAGCAGGTCTTGCCACCGTCTGAGCTAGGCATATACTAAATGTCCAAGTGCTACTTGGCGAACGGAACAGGGGTAGGAATAGTAAAGGAAGCCGATTCCTTAAAACGGCGGGGGTCCTACCGCTGACAATCTTCACAAGACTTGATCTATTTGTTAACGGTAGCGTATATACCCTTCTAATAATAGTAGTTAGTTACGCGGCGGTACGTTCCTTCCTAGCCGCGATAACCTATCTCGCTATAGTATACCTCGAAAACTTAGCGCTATTCCTCCTCCGTGTCTAACACTCTTCTTGGCTACTGTAAGGGGGTTATAGGCTGTAAGAACAGGTGGCCGCTTTTGACGAAGTACTTGAGGGCGTTTAACTTGAAGGCGCGGCGCTTCTAAATCGGGGTAATATCAAAAGGTTCCGCTAGAGTCGCAAGGTACCTTACAATGCGCTGCGACTAAGCTAAGTACCCGGGATAAAGCTTGTCCGCCTGTTTAGGCGGAGGCGAGGCCGGTTCTAGTGAGAGTTCTTCGATTTCCTGGTTGTAAATTTGTACGTCAACCTAGTTATTAAGGTCACCTTCAACCTCCTTTTCGGCCAAGTCCGACGGACTGGGCGGCTTCCGCGAGAGGGCGTTAGCTACTGCGTTCTTAGAACCGGGAATGTACCTGATCTCGAAGTCAAAGAGCCGGATCTACGCGATCCACTGTATAATTAGGGCGCCAGGGACGTCGCTAGCGGCTCCGTAGAGCTAGTGGACTAGGACTTAGGCGTCGGTCTCAACTACGAACTTTACCCTAAATAGGTAGCGGCAGAAGCGTTTGAGCAGGAAGACGAGACCTCTTAATTCTCTCTTGGTAGTATCGTAACGGCGTTCAGCGTTTGACTAGATGCCGCTCTCGAAGCAACAGGGGTGCCGTCTGCCGTCAGGACCTATTTGCTTAATGACTCCGCCCTAGCCGTCAAGGCTAGCGTCTGTTATAAGGAAAACCATACCGTACCTCGGGTTATCGTAGATCAGGGGGGCGAGGATAGGGGCATTAGTGATCTGGTACTGGAGATACTTAATGCACTATTGCTATACCTTAGTCCACTCCTACTTGGCGTCCTTCTTTATTAACTTATAGAGCGGCCGGGCGATAATAGCGAAGCAACGAATCTAGATCCGGTAGTAGCCTACGAGGCTAAGGAAAGAGCGTACGTCTTTAAGTTCGTAGTACAGGCCCCATTCGACAATTTTCTTGATCTTTGTATCGTCTAGGTAGCGGCCATCAGGGGTATAGAGGTACCCGAGCAGTATAGCCTCGATCTGGCACTATTGCGATTTAACTACCGCGATGGTTGCTCCGGCTAATTCCGCTCGCAATAGGACCTAGTCAATGTTATAAAGGTGGTTAGCGACAAACTAGCGTACTCCTAGGTAGAACAGGCGGCCATCGAGGTCGCTACGTGGTCCTTTGATGTAGATGTCGTCCAAGTAGGGCCGGCAGACGTGAGGGATAAGGTCCTGGAAAATGCAGGTTATAGCGCGCTAGAATTGTGCCACCGAGTTAGTGCCTCCTATAGGGAGCGTGCATATCCGAAAGAGGCCGATAGGGGTCTAGAAGGTAGTAATATCCCGGCTCTTCTTATCAAGGCTGATCTAGTTGTATCCTAAGAACAAGTTAAGGAGGGAGATTATTTTACATCCGCCGAAGTCTTCGCTGAATTCCTCCGCGGCAGGGGGGATAAAGGCATCGCGTAGCGTGACGGCGTTGTACTTCTACGCATTGTTAATCAGGCAGAGACTACCGTCCTTTTTGAGGACCAGGAACCAGTTGTTGCGGTAGCTGCTATAACTCTCCTCGATAATACCTCGCTATAGGCGCTCCTTAAGTAGGTCAATGACCTTCGGGACTATTGGCTTTAGGATCGGGATACTCTTCCCCTACTATGCTTTGTAAGGCACTGTCTTAACGTATTAGGGGGGGAATACCTTGGGGTCGATCCTACTATACTCTGTAAAATCCCACGCTAGGGCCGCTTCCTAGTTTAAGAGGATCTTAACGAAGATCGCCGCCTCCTGTTCAGTAAGAGTTATCTCGACCTTGCTAATTATAGCCTCTAGTTGCTCTGCTATTAGTCTCGCCCCTTTTGCTAACTCTATAAACTATAGCGTAACAAGGTCGCCCAATCTAGTCCCTGCCTGCATTTTCTCTTCAGCCTTACTCTTCCGCTTCTCGAGCCAATATAGGTCACCTTCTAGGACTGAACCGTCGGATAGGGCGTTGTCCATAGGGCGTACCTTGTTAGCTACGGTCTTCCTTAATGTAAAGGTAGCTACTTGCTCCTTCAGACGTCCGAACGTATCCTTCTACTTTCTGTTAATATAAGAGATCCTTCTTCGCGACGACCGGGGCAATCCTGACAAGCTAGTATTCCTCGTCTCGCTCGTATGAACAGGGGGAGGGGGTGGTACAAATGGTACAGGGGGGTCTATAGTGTCCGAAGCTAAAGTAAACAAGGTATTGAGAAGGGGTAAAGAAGACAAACGTAAAACAAAATTAAAAATCTTATTACTTGGATCCCGATCTAGGTAACCTAGTAGCATCTCTCCCTCTACGAGATCCACCTAATTAGGGACTGTCTCCTCCTGTTCTTGCCGTACTAGTCTATAGAATACGGACGCGCTCTTGCAGAGTCAATTCGCTACCTCCTCGCCACTCGGCTTAGGGCGCTTCGCTAGCTCTTCGGAGACTACGTAGGCCTTAATGATAAGACTATCTATTGTAACATTCGTAGTGACCAGGCGGCTGTCCTTAAAGTTAAATGTCAGGTTGGTATCCTTGAAGAATAGTATACTAAGGAGTATATCGTATCCTCCTATATTATCCGAAAGTACAAAGAAATAGACTAGAACGCTCCTTCCTGCTAAGAACATACGGGCCTGGGTCTCTCCCTCGAATCTTTTGGACTAATGAAGACCTTTGGAGACTATATTGGTGTCTTGGACAGCCAGGCTGTATTTCTGTACTATCCGAAGCGACAGAGCGTTGTACTTAGAGCTAGAATCTAGTAACGCGAATTCCTTGTCCGAGAGCCTATTCTTGAAATTGTAGTATAACGAAGGTAGGGTATACGTTCGTGTAACAACCCTAAGTTCTACCTTTTGCTTTAGCGATAGCAGGTAGATGGGCGTCTTCATTAACTCGACTACCTGTTCTTGCGGAGGAGCAGGTAGCTTGTTAAGAAGGAGGCGTTTCTAGAACCTACTAGTAGCGACACTGTACTCCCTATCGCTAGTAACTCCAAACATAGCGGGGATAGTCTTACGCCCTTTGTTCTAAGAGCCCAGGACTATGTTAAGATTTGTACGAACGGAACGAGGAGCGGCGTTACCTTCCTTAGGCGCGGTACAAGCTGTGTCTTTGCTCGGGGTACTAGATCCTTTGTAGTCGATAACGTCCAGGCCGCTAGTCAGCTAGGTAATGTAGGCGACAAGGGCTTCGCGGTACTTAGGGGAGACGCGAACGAGGTCCTCTATAGTAATAGGGGCTTTAACGCCTATAGATTTCTCGACAAGGTAGCGGAGTTCCGAGACGGTGGTGTCCTCTGACTTAGGCTCCGGGGTCTTTGGATCGCTTAAAGGCTTCTGAGGGGCGGCAACCTTGGAGGTCTGGGGTGCCGCGGCCGTCTGTTCAGGGGAGGGTCTCTTTAGGAGGGTCGGCTAGAGGATGTGACGGTCGTCCGGGCGAGGTACGAAGCCGCTACTTATAGCCTAGTCGCCGTCTTCAACAGGTTGTTCTACCTTAAAGCGGACGCGCTTTCCAAGCACTTCCTAGGCGAGTATAGAGGCGGCTTCCTTATCGGCTATCTATTCAGGGGTCTTCCGAGATAGACGCTAAACGTAACTCTCCGCATTACGTCGGTCTGTAAAGAAGTTAAGATCCCTAGCCTTAGTATAGTCGTATACCGACCGCTCGGTATCCGTAGTCCGGACGCTAAGACGATTGACAGAAGTACGTACGGTCTCGTTCTAGTATTGACTAAAGATAGAGACGTCCTTGATCAAGCTGAGGTCGGGCTTGTAAGTCGCGCCGGCACGCTACTCGTAGGCGCGGGCCTAGTTGAGGTACGCCTTGTAACACTTGTGGCCTGGCATTATAGAGGCGTAAGCGCGGATCAAGTTACCTATCCGGCCGGCATTCTAAGCTATAACTAGATCTAATCGACTAATAGTGAAGTAAGGGGGGGGACTCTCCTTGCGGCCTATATGCTATTTATTCTTAACCCGCTAGAACAGGCCGGCTTAGTAGTCCATCTTGTTAGAAGGATAGTCGAACAATACGTGGCTATCGCGCTAGCTGTAGTAGTAACACTGCGAGAAGTTGTTCGGGTTGCTACGGGCGTCCTTGTCGAAGGTGCCACAACCGGGGTTGCCACTGTAGCCGCGGCGCTGGCCGCCGGCGTTGCTAAAGCTATTGGCGCCGTAGGTCTGGAGGTAAGTGTGAACCTCCTCGAGCTCCTAGGAGTTCAAGCGCACGGAACGACCTAACTTAAGGCTCTTAAACTTCTGGCGGATAGGCTTGCGAAGAGCCTGCTTCTTGATCGTAAGCTCGGCCATCTGTTCAATAAGGTCGGAGAGGTCCTCTATAGTCTCCTTACCGTCGTCTTAGTCGGTGTCCCTATCCTTGTCGTCGTAGATGATCTTGTTATTGTAAATAGCGACGATGTTAGAAGCCTTAGCCTTCTAGACCTTGCCGTAGATGACGAAGCCCTCCTTACAGACAGAGAGGAGCTACTCGCGGAAGTCGTCGTACGCTATGTTCTTAGCAAGGACCTTCTTGAACTACCGGCACTAAAGTTCAACCTAGAGCGGCTCGGGAAACTTACCCCAGAAGTTATAGGGGGTAGTATCCTAGTAGGACTTATAGTTAGTGGCCGGGAGGCGGGCAATAAGGTACTCCATACGGCCAAAGGCCTCTAGGATAGTAACTATGGTGCACTCGATCTTGTTATAGTAGAAGTTCTGCAACTCCGTCTTAACAGTCTTATCCTAGCGGGGGTCAAGATACTTCCACTACTTGTAACACTTCTTCTAGAAGGCGTCCCAAGACTCACAGTCACCGGCCAGGAAGCTCTTGATAATCTGGCGAGTAGGGTTATTGCACTAACGCTAGAAGCGACGGATTCGGTCATCGATGACGGTAACGTCTTCCTCAAGGTAAGTATCGTAGAAGGCCTCGGTGTAGAGGGAGATGTTACGTCCTATGAAGGTACTAGGGAGGCCAAAGTCCTTAGGACCTAGGAAGGGGACGTATCTTCTAGTAGCCATCTTGAGCAGAGGTTCGACGATAGTCTCCGTATGTTCTAACGGAGGCGTAAGGCTAGCTAAGGTGTCTAAGGATATGTCGGGGTACAGAGAGGTTAGAAAAGATAATAACGAAGGGGCAGATAGTAATGTCAGAGGCTTTTTGAGATTTCTCGAGCGTTTGCTAGACATTAGTTCTTCGTGCTGTTTTTCTGATTGTATAAGCGGATATATCTAGGGTAATGAACTGACTTTCTTCCCCCTGTATTCGGATAAAGCCCTGGCTATCTTCTAGGCTCTAATTCCTTTCGAGTGCGCTATCCGAACGCTAAGGTAGGTAGCCCCGATCCTATTAGCTACCCTTACTTGCGTCTAGACTACTTCCAAATACGCCTGCCCTAATAATGGCTGTAGCGGTGAAGGCAAATGTTCTAATAAACTATATTAAATCAATATTAGTGACCCCCTATTCCTACGAAGCCTAGGCGCTTATAGCAAACAGGGGGAGTCCGGCACCTATAGAGGCCAAGATCTTATTTTCTAATAGTATCGTATATTCCTGGTATGTCTAAGCAGGTTGCCAATAACCCTTACCCTTGTTCCGATAAAGCCCTAGCGTATATCTAGGTATACCTGCCCTGATAATAGCCGTGGCGGTAAAGACCGATATTGTAACCCCCTGTTCCTACAAAGCCCAGGCGCTTGTAGCAAACAGGGGGAGTCTTGCGTCCAGGGAGATCTCATTTCCTAATGTGTTACATATCCCTAGTATAGGTAAGCAAATTACAAGGGAACCTACACAGCTAAACGCGGGAGCCCTCCGGTTCGACGGCGAGGCCGTAATAACCGCCGCTGTCTGAACAGGCGGTAAGGAGGGTTCGTTGTCTATCGGATAGCGCGTACTAACGATACAAGGACCTCTTACGCTTCTGATTCTATAATGTCTTAGCAGTAGGTGTTATATTCCTATGTATGTAAGAGCAGTGCTCGGATCTTTGAGTCTAGTTTGGACACGAAGCAGAGCTTCTCCCTGATTAAGCCCCTATTTGAACTAGAGCAAACTACAAACCAACCCACTCCATAGTAGTGGGCAAGACTACAGTAGGGATGGACAAGTCGGCAAGCGTCTATAGTTGCCGACGTATCTTCGGACTTCAATTGTGACCGATCCGATCAAGATATCGCCCTCCGGACACATGTCTCCCCCTGTT
>MU853420.1:446911-459210 GCA_033297235.1 Trichocladium antarcticum
AGCGCTATAACCTTCCCGAGGATCGCCCTAAAGCAGTCCGTAAGCTCTAATACCTAGAAAAACTCCCGCTTCTACTACTCTAAGATATTTAGTAAGCACAGCTTCGATAGCTCTACGCCTATCCTAGGGTTAAAGCGATAATTCGCGAAGAATAGTAACACGCCCGTTGTCTTAGAGACTATATTATTCCCTATAAACTCCGCTAGAGGGAGCTAGTTAACCTAGTTATCCTACGCCTAGTCGATATATAGCCGTAGGTACTGCTCTAGTTCTACGTTAATCCGCTCCGTCTAGCCGTTTATCTAGGGGTAGAACGCTAATAAGGGTTTTAGGGTAATCGCAAGGTACGCCGATAGCGCCCTCTAGAACCCTAAAACAAACTACGTACCTCTATCCGATACAATCGTCTCTAGTACGCTATAGAGCGAGTATACGCGCTTAATAAACTAGTTAGCTAGCTTATTAGCCTCTAGTATTACTATTGCAATAAAGTAGCGTATCTTTATAAGCTAGTTAACTACTACTACTACGTACCTAAACTCCTACCCCCTCTATTTATATAGCGGGAGTAGCGTAATATAGTCTACTAATATATCTTACTACGGCGCTAATAGTAGTAGGAGCGGCTTAAGGAACCCTATAGGCTTTAAGCGGGGGTTCTTCGTCTTAAAGTATAGCGTATAGGCTCCTACGACCGTCCTTACTAATACACTTATCCCTAGCTACTAGTAGACCCTGTTCATTAGGTCGAGCGTCTTTGTCCTCCCTAGGTACCCGCTAGGCCCTAACGCGTATATCTAGTAGATAAGCTACAAATAGAGCTCTGTATTACCTAGGTCGATTATTAGCCTACTATAGTAGAACGCCTTACCTAAGACTAACTTACACTTAGCAAACGGTACTCTTAGCTCCTGCTTGATCTTACTTAGCTAGGCGTATACCTCCTAGTCGCTAAGCGCCTCTACTACGTCTGCTATAAACGGCAAGGTTATATAGCTCTCTACGATAAGGTCGTTAGCGTAGCGCGAAACGTTAAGGCTAAAGAGCTCTAGTATCTCGCCTAGTAGCTTAGTGTTATATTTACTACTAAAGGTCTCTAGGTCGAACTTACTTAGGTCGATTAGGGGGCGCTACCTATTCTATAGCCTATTATCTTTAACGTCTTTTAGTATAAACTCTAGCTTCCTACTAAGCGCGTTAGGGCGGCCGTTTACCGTACCTAGGTAGTAGATAATCTAGAAGTCAAAGCGCAACAAGAACTCCGACTAGCGTATATAGTGTAGCGACAGCTACTTCGTTATACTAAAGGTCTATAGGTTCTTATAATCTGTAATAATATCGAACCTCTTAGCTACACCTTCGAGCTTAGGGCGCTATTCCTTAAGCGCTTTAACGATTGTAAGGAGCTCCTTGTTATAGATATTATAGTTGCACTTAGCTATAGTATACTTCGCTAAGAAGTAAGCAACCGGATATAACTCGCTATTATCCCCTTCCTATAGTAGCGCTCTACCTACTAACTAGTCTAACGCATTAACTTCTACCACCGCTCGCTTCTCCTAGTTATATATCCGTAGTGCCGGTACTATAATAAAGTACACCTTTAGGCGCTAGAAAGCTACCTTATACTACTCGGACTACTCCTAGTCTACTGTCTTCTTTGTAAGCTCGTATAGTAGCTATATATAGCTCGAAAAACCTTGTATAAATTAGTAGTAGAAGTTCGCGAACCCTAAGAACCGCTAGAGGTACCTCCTTATCTCTAAAGCCTCCTAATTACATACCGCTTCGACCTTGTCTAGGTCTATCTTAATACCCCTAGGTATAATAATAAGCCCTAGGTACTTCGTCCGCTTTATATAGAATTCGTACTTGTTAATATCTACCTATAGGCCTACGTCGATTATACGCTTTAGCACCTCCCTAACTTGCTTAATATACTCTTCGAGCGTACTAGAGTAGACTAGGATATTATCTAGGTACGCTATTATATAGTTATCTAGAGCGTTATAGAGGATATCGTTTATATAATGCTAGAAGGTAGTAGGCGCGCCCTATAGGCTAAACGGCGTAACTAGCGTCTTATATAGGCCGAATCTCGTAATGAACGCTATAAGCTACTTATAGCCCGGCGCTATATACACTTAGTTAAACGCTGCGATTACGTTAAGCTTCGTAAAGATCTTCGCCTTATAGATAGAGTCTAGGGTCTCCTAGATTAGTAGGATAGGGTACTAGCTCTTTAGCGTCGCGTTATTAATACTATAGTAGTTAACGTAGATCCTAATACCTCCGCCTAGCTTCTAGGCTATAAGGATAGGCGACAAGGCGCTTAAGCGTAAGGGCTAGATAAACCCCTTCGCAAGGTTGTTATCGAGCTAGTGCTTTAGTATATATAGCTCTATTAGCAATATTGGGCGATTCCTTAAGTATAGGACTACGCTCCCTAGGAGCAGCTCGATCCTATAGTTATACGTATGGTAGGGAGGTAAGATATTAGCGTCCTATAGGACAAAGGCGGCTACTAGGTCTTAGTATTCCTTCGGTAAGCGCGCCTTGATCTTATCTAAAGTAGACGCTAGTCTATCCGCCTTATCGAAGAACTTCTTAGAATCCTCCTCTATAATCTTATTAAGCTTCTCGTCCCCTTTAGCAAGTACGTCGATAAAGCTATAGAACCTTGCTAGGAGCATCGACTTTGTATACTCTAGTATACTCTCTTGACTTAGTAGGTCCTTAAAAAACTACTTAGGTAGAACTAGTATATAGTCTCTCTTCTTAGCCTCTACTACTCTGTCTAGCTTGCCTATTGTAGTCTATATAACTACTACGCCCTTCTATTAGTATACTACTAGGAAGCTTGCTCCGTTTAGGATCTTCGTGTTATCCTAGCGGATCTTCCTCTATACTTAACTAAGTAGGGGTAGGGCGTAGGAAGGGGAATAGGGTCTAGGGAGTAGTCTCCTAGCGCTAGCTACTACCTCTACTAGCCTTAGTAATATAGGGGGCGGCGCTTCGACTAGTACGCCTATCGCTCCTAGCGGTACAAGCGTCCCCTATAGGTCGGCCTATACGCCTCCCTATAACGCGGATCTCTACCGTCTATAGGCCCGTCTCCGCCTATCGGACCGCCTAGCTCTCGTATAGTTAGAGAGCTTGCTTATAGCAATAGCAACCTTATTGTTGTTACTAGAGGTACTATAGTCGTTGTCTTTAGGTATATCCTCTACCGTTATATAGTACCGCTCGCTATTCCTAGGGGGTAGGGGTACCTCTAGCTAGCCTACCTACTAAGCGACCTAGCTCCTAATATACTCTAGTAGGTACCTCCTACGGTAGTACTCTGTAAATTCAAGCTATAGGGTCTCCTAGTCGATCCATAGGTTATACTTCTATAGCTATAGGAGGCCTAAGATTACTAGGGTCTCCTTTACAAGCGTTGTAACGAAGTACACTAGGGTCTCCTAGTAGTCGCTAACGACTAGCGTAAGCGCCGCTAAGTCCTCGATCTAGCGCGAGAACCCTCCGTCGGCTAGAAATAGCAGCCGCTATACTACTAGCCTCTCTAGTAGTAGCCTATTCGCTACTATAAAGCTAAAATCTACAAACGCTAGACCTATATAACCTAAGTCTATAAGTACTATGTACTCTATATTACGCCTACTAACCGCTAGGTATAATAATAAGAGAATAGATTTAGCGCTACTACCTATAGCACTAATAACTAAACTATCTCCCTATCCCTCCTATAGCTAGCGGTACCCCTCCTATAAGCGATAGTTTATAGGAGCTCCTCGTTTCCCTAGTCGTTATATAAGAAGCCGAAACTAGGGGGTTACTCTATACTCTAGTAAGCGCCGTAGTCCTCCTGCTCGTCTACCTCCCTAACGATAAAACCACTCTAGTTAGGGGCGTCCGCAAAACGTATAGCGAGCCCGCCTTAACCCCTCTAATAGGCCCTAGCGCAGCCGCTTACGCCGCTGCGAGCTAGGAGGCCCCTAGAGAGGGCTTAACCAAAGCCTTACTAAGTAGGCTACTACTATCCCTAAGGCTGCTACTATCTCTACGCGCCGCCGTAGCCCTACGCTCCGCCATAGCCCTACGCTCCGCCGTAGCCCTACGCCCCGCTATAGCCTTACGCGCCGCCGTAGCCCTATACCCCGCTATAGCCCTACGTGCCGCTATAGCCCTACACACCTCCGCGCTATAGCTAGCCGCTATAGCTACTATAGCCTCCTTGGCCGGTATCACGGGTGGTAAATGCCCAATGTTAGGGTACGTATATATTCGATGTGGTTGTACGAGGAACTCAAGATCGTGGGTGTGGCCCGCCGGGGATATGCCCTACGGCGGGCTCTACATGCTACAGGCTCTACAGGCCCTACATCGTACAACCGCTCTACAATAGCCATACGGCCCGCAATGGCTATACGGCCATATGTCACGGCTAGACCCGTGACACTACCCTCCCTTAAAACAAGCCTCCTCTTTAAATCAAGCCTATAGTTCGAACGCTCGAATCGTAGCTTTAGTTCCTTCTTAGTACCTACGCTAGAGGCCCTAGCTTGTTCGGATTAGTATCGTAGAACTTCTAAATAGCATTATCGCAGCCGCGTAGATCCGTTACTAGCTACTAAGTCGGCTAGGTATAGCCCTCCTACTTAACTAGGTATTACTACCTCCCGTTCTCTACTTTCCTAAAGTCTCGAATCTCTTTAAATCTCTATTTAACTACTTCGACGCCGTCGTCCTAGCGCCTTACTTCCCTACTACGGTTCGCCCTTATATCTCTCTACGCGTTAGCTTGCCCTAGGATTCCCTACTCGCCCTGCTATAGCCAAACTAGTAATATATAGAACGTGTCGAATATCTTTATATTCGCTAGAAGGCGTAGCGTTACTGTATATAACGCTGCTTTAGTAACTTCGAATAGTCCCTCCTAGCGTAGTTCGAGCTTCTTCGTTAGGCGCCCTGTCTTATAATACTATATATTAAGCATTACCTTATTACTGATTCTATAGACTAAGGCGTCGCTACGTTTAGCGTTCGCGTTAATCTTATAACGGTCCTACGCTTACCTTGCTAGTACCTTCGCTATATCTAGCACTACTTTAAAGCGTATAGATATCTCTATCGCCTAGAAAAACTCCCTTTTCTAAGCTTCCGAGAGTTCTAGTAGGTATAGTCTACTTGGTTCTACGCCTATATATAGGTAGAAACCGTAGTTCGTAAAGAAGGGTAATACTCCCGTTGTCTCTAATAATATATTATTCCCTATAAACTCTACAAGTAGTACCTAATCCGCCTAGTTATCCTATACCTAGTCGACGAAAAGGTGTAAATACTACTCTAACTCTACGTTAATCCGTTTAGTCTAGCCGTTCGTTTGTAGGTAGAATGCCGATAATGGTTTTAGAGTTACTGCTAATCTTAACGATAGTGTTCTCTAGAACGTTAAAACGAACTATATACCTCTATCTAATATAATCGTCTTAGGTAGGCCGTATAGGCTATAGACCTGTTCTACAAAGCGGTCTATTAACTTATCTACTTCTAAGGTCTCTATTAGGATAAAGTAGCGTATTTTCGTTAGTTGGTCTACTACTACTACGATAGAGTTAAAGGTTCGGTTTCTCCTTATATATAGCGGCAGTAGTATAATATAATCCACTAATATATCCCGCTATAGCGAGAGTAGTACTAGCAGCGGCTTTAGAAAGCCTGTTAGTAGCGCCCTTGGTGTTTTCGTCTTATTATATAGTAAGTAGGCGTTGTAGTAATCGCGAATAGTACTAGTTATCCCGGTCTACTAGTATTTCCGATTTATTAGGTTAATGGTCTTAGTTCTTCCTAGGTAGCCCCTAGGTCCCGATACGTAGGTTCGGTAAATCAGTTATAGTTATATCTCGTCGTTGCCTAGGTCAATGAGTATTCTCCTATAGTAATATACCTTACCTGCGATAGTATAGTACTCCGCGTATAGCACTTTAAGCCTCGTTTTGATGTCCTTTGGCTAAGCTCTGGTCCTAGGGTCTGCTAGCGCCCTAAGCGTTGCCTTTAGCAGATCCAAGCTCGTGTACATTTCGTTTAGCAGATTGTTAATATATCTTAATAGGTCTAACTAGTTAACTGTAATCGCCTTATTATATAGTCTCAGTAGTTTAAATATCTCTAGATCGAACCGGTTAGGGTCGATTAGTAGCCTCTTACAGTTCTAGAGTTAGTTATCCTCTACGCCCTATAGCATATGTTCTAGCTTACGGCTTAGCGTATCTAGTATTACGTTTGCTAATCCTAGCTAGTAGATAATATAGAAGTTAAATCGTAATAGGAATTTGGACTACTATATATACCTTAGGGATAGTTGCTTCGTCGTCGCGAAGGTCTAAAGGTGTCACAGGCACAGCCTGTGTCATGTGCCATGTCATGTGCCATGCTATGTGGTTGGCTGAGCACCCTGTAGCTAGAGGAGCGTAGCTCTATACTAGGTGGAGCTTACCGTGTAGAGCCTTCAGCCCTCGCGAGCTCCTACGAAGGTTGCACTATTATACAACCTTATTATATACAACCGTTACAGTAGGTTGTACCTTCAACTCACGCGCGTAGCTAAGTCGTCTGCTCTAGAATAGAGAGCGTACTAGACTAACTAGAACGCTTCTTTTCCTAATATACTAGGCTTTGTTTTCATTTCTTAACTACCTACGTAGTACGAGTTAACTACTAGGACGAGCATCCTATATACAATAGCAGTCCGCCAAACAGGACTATAAGACTCTAACGAACAGGACTATAGTATTCTAACGAACTGGACAACGCTCCTACGAAGATAAGCGCGAAGATAATAAGTAGCGCCGACCTTGTAGCATCGCTGCCGCTAAGACTTATAGCGCTATATATAGCGCTAAAAGAATAATAGTAGAATAAGGTCTCTAATACTATACCCGCTTTTATAGTATCGATCGACGACAATAGAGGGTATAACCTCTTAGGGTTCGCTATAGCTATAAATGCAATAGTTAGCGAGCTAAAGAGAAAGCTCAATAAGTCTATCGGGAGGTTTAAGGCGTCTATTGTAGCTAGTATAGCGTTCGAGAAGGAGCTTAAGGAGTATAAGTTACTACTTACGAACTAGAGGACGCTAATAGCGATAGCCCTAGACTAGGCTCGCGGTAGTAGCGCTAGTAGTAGCTATAGCGTATCGATCTCCCTCCCTTACCCCGATCTATTTACTAGAGAAGAGAAGGACACTGTTAAACGTACCCTACTCTTCGAAAAGTAAGAGGATAAGGTACGTAGCCGCTAGCGAATACGCCTATAGGAGTTCCTGGATAAGTATACTAAGATCCTATACGTAAAGGCTATACTAGGCGGTAGCGCGCGCTAGGTAGTCGCGGCGAAGCTCGAGCAGGTTAAGGAGAACCTATATAGCGCGGTAGTATAGCTATAGAAGACTAGGTCCGACCTCCTAAAGACCCTCTATACCTAGTATATAACGTACAATGTAGTTACTATAGTAAGTAATAAGCTAGAACTACTAGCGTAGAAGAACGAGTTCGTAGCGTTTAACGACTTCCTTACTAAATTCACTACCCTAGCTAATACCGCTAGCGTCGATAACGTAACAAAGGTCCGGATACTCCGGCTTAAGATCTCCTCCTACCTTTCGAGCGCTATAGTTACGTAGGTAGTGCTCCCGCTAGCTAATAACTTTAAGCTCTAGGCTACGCTAGCTAGCTAGCTCGCGACTAACCTAGAGGGAGAGGACTTTAGGCGGAAGCTACGCGGTGGAACTAGGAGCGGCGGAACTAGGGGCAGTAGTAACAACAACGGCGGAGGCAGATACCCCGACGCGATAGAGATTAACGTAGTAACGCTCGCGGCGCTTACCCCCTAGGAGAAGGAACAGCGCAAAGCGAGTAGCTTATACTATAAGTACGGTAGGGCCGACTATATTATAAGGGCGTACTAAGTAGGCTGCGGAGGCCGAGGGGACCGCGGTAACGCCTATAGCGCCGGGCAGTTATAGCGCGGGGGCGCCTAAGGCAGTAGAGGATCTAGTTTCGGTAGAGGACCTAGTTTCGGTAGTAACGCGTAAGGATAGTAGCAGCCTACCTAGGGATAGTAGCAGCCTATATAACAAGGCTATAGCTAAGGCGGGTTCCTAGGCTTTAGGCAAGCTCCCTCTAGGGGCCTTCTAGCTCGTAGCGGTGTAAGCGGCTACGCTAGGGCCTACTAGAGGGGTTAAGGCGGGCTCGCTATACGCTTTATAGACACCCCTAACTAGAGCGGTTTCGTCGTTAGAGAGGTGGACAAGCAGGAGGAGCACGGCGCTTACTAGTCTATAGTAGAGCAACCCCCTAGCTTCAGCTTCTTATATAATAACTAGGGAAACAAGGAGCTCCTATAAACTATCGCTTACGGGAGGGGTACTACTAGCTGTAGGAGGGATAGGGAGATAGTTTAGTTATTAGTATAGTAGGTAGTAGCGCTAAATCTATTCTCTTGTTATTGTACCTAGCGGTTAGTAGGTACAATATAGAGTATATAGCACTTGTAGACTTAGGTTATATAGGTTTAGCGTTTGTGGATTTTAGCTTTATAGTTGCGAATAGACTGCTACTAGAGAGGCTAGCGGTATAGCGGCCGCTATTTCTAGCTAATAGAGGGTTCTTACGCTAGATCGAGCACTTAGCGGCGCTTACGCTAGTTGTTAGTAACTACTAGGAGACCCTGGTGTACTTCGTTACGACGCTTATAAAAGAGACCCTAGTAATCTTAGGCCTCCTGTAGCTACGGAAGTACAACCTACGGATCGACTAGGAGACCCTATAGCTCGAATTCACAGAGTACTACCGCAGGAGGTGCCTTCTAGAGTATATTAGAAGCTAGGTCGCTCGGTAGGTAGGCTAGCTAGAGGCGGTACCCCTACCCCTAGAGAGTAGCAGGTAGTACTACGTAACGGTAGAGGACGTACCTAAAGACGACAACTCTAGTACCTCTAGTAACAACAACGAGGTTACTATCGCTACGAGCAAGCTATCTAACTACAAGAGGGCTAGGCGGTCCAATAGGCAGAGACGGGCCTATAGACGGTAGAGATCTATATCCTAGGGAGACGTATAGGCTAACCTATAGGGGACGCTCGTACCGCCAGGAGCGATAGGCGTTCTAGTCGAAGCGCCGCCCCCTATATTACTAAGGCTAGTAGAGGCAGTGGCGGGCGCTAGGAGACTACCCCCTAGACCCTAGTCCCCCCCCTTTACTGCCCTGCCCCCGCTTAGTTAAGCGCGGGGGAAGATCCGCTAGGACAACGCGAAGATCCTAAACGGAGCGAGCTTCCTGGCGGTATACCGATAGAAGGGTATAGTAGTTATACGGACTACAATAGGTAAACTAAGGAGAGTAGTAGAAGCTAAGAAGAGAGACTATATACTAGTTCTACCTAAGTAGTTCTTTAAGGACCTACTAAGTTAAGAGAGTATACTAGAGTATACAAAGTCAATGCTCCTAGCAAGGTTCTATAGCTTTATCGATACGCTCGCCAAAGGGGATAAGAAGCTTAATAAGATTATAGAGGAGGATTCCAAGAAGTTCTTCGACAAAGTAGATAGACTAGCGCCTACCCTAGACAAGATTAAAGCGTACCTACCAAAGGAATACTAAGACTTAGTAGCTACTTTTATCCTATAAGACGCTAATATCTTACCCCCCTACCGTATGTATAACTATAGGATCGAGCTACTCCTAGGGAATATAGTCCTATATTCGAGGAATCGCCCGATATTGCCGATAAAGCTATATATACTAAAGCACTAGCTTAATAATAACCTTATAAAGGGGTTTATCTATCCTTTACAATCGAGCGCCTTATCGCCTATCCTAATAGCGTAGAAGCTAGGCGGAGGCATTAGAATCTACATTAACTACTATAGTATTAACAACGCGACGCTAAAGAGCCGGTACCCTATCCTGCTAATCTAGGAGACCCTAGACTCTATCTATAAGGCGAAGATCTTCACGAAGCTCGACGTAATTATAGCGTTTAACTAAGTACACGTAGCGCTAGGCTATAAGTAGCTTATAGCGTTTATCATGAGATTCGGCCTATATAAAACGCTAGTTACGCTATTCGGCCTATAGGGCGCGCCCGCTACCTTCTAGTATTATATTAATAATATCCTCTATAATACTCTAGATAACTACGTAACGGCGTACCTAGATAATATCCTAGTCTACTCGGGCACGCTCGAGGAGTATATTAAGCAGGTTAGGAAGGTGCTAAAGCGTATAATCGACGTAGGTCTATAGGTGGATATCGACAAGTATAAATTCTACACGAAGCGGACGAAGTACCTAGGGCTTATTATTATACCTAGGGGCATTAAGATAGACCTAGATAAGGTTAAAGCGATATGTAATTAGGAGGCTCTAGAGACAAGGAGGTACCTCTAGCGGTTCTTAGGGTTCGCGAACTTCTACCGCCGATTTATATAAGGTTTTTCAAGCTACGTATAGCCGCTATATAAGCTTACGAAGAAGATAGTAGACTAGGAGTAGTCCAAGTAGTACAAAGCGGCTTTCTAGCGCCTAAAGGTATACTTTGTTATAGCACCGGCACTATAGATATATAACTAGGAGAAGCGCGCTATAGTAGAAGTTAATACGTTAGACTAGTTAGTAGGTAGAGCGCTACTATAGGAAGGGGATAATAGCAAGTTACATCTAGTTACTTATTTCTTAGCGAAGTATACTATAGCTAAGTGTAACTATAACATCTATAATAAAGAGCTCCTTACGATCGTTAAGGCGCTTAAAGAATAGCGCCCTAAGCTCGAAGGCGTAGCTAAAAGGTTTAATATTATTACAGACTATAAGAACCTACAGACCTTCGGTATAACGAAGTAGCTATCGCTACACTATATATACTAGTTAGAGTTCTTATCGCGTTTCGACTTCTAGATTATCTACCGCCTAGGTACAGCAAACGGCCGCCCTAACGCGCTAAGCAGGAAGCTAGAGTTTATACCGAAGGACGTTAAAGATAATAGGCTACGGAACAGGCGGCGCCCCCTGATCGACCTAAGCAAGTTCGACCTAGAGACCTTTAGTAGTAAGTACAACTCTAAGCTACTAGGCGAGATACTAGAGCTCTTTAGCCTCGACGTTTCGCGCTACGCTAACGACCTTATCGTAGAGAGCTACGTAAGCTCGCTATTTATAGTAGACGTAGTAGAGGCGCTTAGTAACTAGGAGGTACGCGCCTAGCTAAGTAAGATCAAGCGGGAGCTAAGAGTGCTATTCGCCAAGTATAAGTTAGTCTTAGGTAGGGCGTTCTACTATAGTAGGCTAATAATCGACCTAGGCGATATAGAGCTCTATTTATAGCTTATCTACTAGATATATACGTTAGGGCCTAGCAGGTACCTAGGGAGGACAAAGACGCTTAACCTAATAAACAGGGTCTACTAGTAGCTAGGGATAAGTATATTAGTAAGGACGTTCGTTAAAGCCTATATTCTATACTTTAAGACGAAGAATTCTCGCTCGAAGCCTATAAGGTTCCTTAAGCCGCTCCCGCTACCGTTAGCGCTATAGTAAGATATATTAGTAGACTATATTACACCGCTCCCGCTATATAACTAGAGGGGGTAGGAGTTCAGGTATATAGTAGTAGTAGTTAACTAGCTTACGAAGATACGCTACTTTATTACAACGGCGACACTAGAGGCTAATAAGCTAGCTAACCGGTTTATTAAGCGCGTGTACTTGCTCTATAGCGTACTAGAGACGATCGTGTTAGACAGAGGTACGTAGTTCGTTTTAGGGTTCTAGAAGGCGCTATCGGCGCGCCTTGCGATCACCCTAAGACCTTCGTCGGCGTTCTACCCCTAGATAAACGGCTAGACGGAGCGGATTAACGTGGAACTAGAGTAGTACCTACGGCTATATATCGACTAGGCGTAGAATAACTAGGTTAACTAGCTCCCTTTAGCGGAGTTTATAGGGAATAATATAGTCTCTAAGACAATAGGTATATTACTGTTCTTCGCGAATTATAGCTTTAACCCAAGGATAGGCGTAGAGCCGTCGAAGCTATACCTACTAAACATCTTAGAGTAGTAGAAGCAGGAGTTTTTCCAGGTATCAAAGCTCGCGGACCGCTTCAGGGCGATCCTTAGGAAGGTTATAGCGCTAGCAAAGCAGTTATAGGACCGCTATAAGTAGAACGCGAACCGCTATAGGGAGGACGCGCTATAGTACCGCGTTAGTAATATAGCGATGCTCGATATATAGAACTA
>MU853420.1:473841-486195 GCA_033297235.1 Trichocladium antarcticum
AGCGAAGGACTAGAGCAAGGGCCTCTATATAGTAGTAGGAGGCTATAGAACTACGCTAATTAGGTACCTAGAGACAGAGGCCTAGGTCCTACCGGTAGACCTCTACCTAAACAAGTAGCTAGCTAACTTTAAAGCTAGGATATATAAACTACTCCTCTAGTTAGAGGAGGGACTAGGGCGCCCCCTAGTTATAGTAGCTAGCTTAATCTAGGAGGTATATACTAAGCTATTTAGAAGGTTCTAGAAAAGGAGCGGGAGGACGCAAGGGAGGAAGCCTAGGCTAGGCCTATAGGGGCTAATAGTAGTTAAGAGAGTAGTAGCTATAGCAAACGAGTAGGCTAAGCAAAAGTAGAAGATAGGGAAGCTAAAGAATAAGACCCTCGATACAGATAGAGTAGTAGAACTTGCCTAGTAGGAGCGCGAGATAGCGGCCTAGGAGAGGCGCGCCGTACTTGTAACAAGAGCAAGAAGACCTATATACCGCTTGGCAGACAAGGACCCCCTAATATAACTATTTACAGACCTTGCCCTTAAGAGATACGAGGGTCTAAGCAAGGCTTAGAGCTCCCTGCTTACCTAGGCGCGTAGCGGGGACATCGGCCTCTAGGAGTATCTAAACAGGGTAAACGTCCTAGAGATCACTACGCTATACTGCAAGTATAGTAAGGGCAAAGAAACGATCGAACACCTAGTAGTATAGTATAAAGATCTACCGAAGTATAGAACCTAGGAAGAGTTACAAATACAGTTACAACGGGATCTGTAGCTCGTCTTACAACGAGCTATATAGCTGTATAAGAGCTTAGTAAAGGTAGTTATTAGCTAGTTAATAGATTCGGGGCGCCTAATAGAGTATAGCGTGGCTCGTAGGCTGCAACTAGAAGCTACAATGGCCGTAAAAGCAGCTAAGAGTAGCGGAGAGGGTGCGGGAAGTACCAAATCGAGCCGCTAAGGGAGACAGGGGCTACCTTTTACACGTAGTTCGATAGATTCAAAGCGCTGAAGCAGAAGCGTAGGCAGGGGTTTTCACCCGGCCCCTAGTTCAGGGGGTACGGTTTCCTTTGTATATAAACCAGTAGCAGGACCGGCGCGCCGTAAGGCATATCGGAGTACGAATAAATAATAATATATAAACGTAGTAATCTCGAAGATGCTTAAGGAGCAGAGACTAATAACCTTGTAGGCGCTCGAGGCGACGAGCGCCGCGCTGGCTAGAGGCGGCAGAGGTAGTAGCTAGCTGTTATACTAGCCCTGTAACAAGGACGACCTAGCTACAATATCCCTCCCCTACCTAATACCGTTTATAGGGGAGGAGAAGGATACTATTAAGCGGACTACCCTATTCGACGACTAGTTAGATAAGGTCTAGGGGCGCTAGAGAATATACCCTTACGAGTTCTTAACTAAGCGTATAAAGATCCTATATACTAAGGTAATATTTAGTAGTAACGCGAGCCGCGTGGTTAAGTCGAAGCTCTAGACAATCGAGAACTACCTAAACGATAATAGGCGCTAGTACTAGAAGACTAGGACTAAGTTCCTAAACGACCTCGAGAAGTAGTATATAACCTACAACGTCGCTACGGCGGCTACAAACTAGCTCTATATACTCGTCTAGGAGAACAAGTTCGCGAACTTTAACGACTTCCTAACGGAGTTCTCGAACCTAGCTAACACCGCTAATATCAAGAGCGCAACGTAGGTCCGTATATTTAGAGAACGGATCTTAGCCCGCCTCTCGGCTACGTTTACGTTATAGGTTAGGCTACTAGCGTCGGACGACTTCGACGTATAGGCTAAGATAGCCTAGACCCTATCTACAAACTTAGATACAGAGGACTTTAGGAAGAAGATCCGCAGCGGCAACAGCGCGCTCGCTGCATATTATAGTAGCGGTAGCGGGGATACTAGGAGAGCCTAGGATCCTAACGCTATAGAGATCGACGCTATTACCCTAGCTACGCTTATACCGTAAGAAAAGGAGCGCCGTAGGGCTAGCGGCCTATACTTTAAGTATAGCGCTAGCGACTATATCTCAAGGTATTGCCGGGCTAGCCGAGGAGGCTGTAGTAGCTACGGCGGCTAGCCGTAGCGCAGAGGCACGTAGGGCTACGGCGGTACGTAGGGCTATAGCGGGGTATAGGGCTATAGCGGCGCGTAAGGCTATAGCGGGGCGTAGGGCTATAGCGGAGCGTAGGGCTACGGCAGAGCGTAGGGCCACAGCAGCGCGCAGAGATAGCAGCAGCCTTAGGGATAGTAGTAGCCTACTTAGTAAGGCTTTGGTCAAGCCCCCTCTAGGGGCCTCCCGGCTTACAGTAGCGTAAGCGGCTACGCTAGGGCCTAATAGAGGGGTTAAGGTAGGCTCGCTATACGTTTTACGGACGCCCCTAACTAGAGCGGTTTTATCGTTAGGGAGGTAAATAAGTAGGAGGACTATAGCGCTTACTAGAGTATAGAGCAACCCCCTAGTTTCGGCTTCTTATATAACGACTAGGGAAATAAGGAGCTCCTATAAACTATCGCTTATAGGAGGGGTACCGCTAGCTGTAAGAGGGATAGGGAGATAGTTTAGTTATTAGTACTGTAGGTAGTAGCGCTAAATCTATTCTCTTATTATTATACCTAGCAGTTAGTAGGCGCAATATAGAGTACATAGCACTTATAGACTTAGGTTACACAGGTCTAGCGTTCGTAGATTTTAGCTTTATAGTTATAAATAGGCTACTACTAGAGAAGCTAGCGGTATAGCAGCCGCTATTTCTAGCTAACAGAGGGTTCTTACGCTAGATCGAGCACTTAGCGGCGCTTACGCTAGTCGTTAGCGACTACTAGGAGACCCTAGTGTACTTCGTTACAACGCTTGTAAAGGAGACCCTAGTAATCTTAGGCCTCCTATAGCTATAGAAGTATAACCTATAGATCGACTAGGAGACCCTATAGCTTGAATTTATATAGCACTGCTATAGGAGGTGCCTACTAGAGTATATTAGGAGCTAGGTCGCTTAGTAGGTAGGCTAGCTAGAGGTACCCCTACCCCCTAGGAACAGCGAGCGGTACTACGTAATAGTAGAGGACGTACCTGAAGACAACGACTATAGCACCTCTAGTAATAACGACAAGGTCGCTATTGCTACGAGCAAGCTCTCTAACTATAAGAGAGCTAGGCGGTCCGATAGGCGGAGACGGGCCCGTAGATAGTAGAGATCCGCGTCCTAGGGAGGCGCGTAGGCTAACCCATAAAGGACGCTCGTACCACTAGGAGCAATAGGCGTACCGGTCAAAGCGCCACCCCCTATATTACCAAGGCTAGTAAAGGTAGTAGCTAGCGCTAGGAGACTACCCCCTAGACCCTATTCCCCCCCTTACGCCCTACCCCTACTTAGTTAAGTATAAGGGAAGATCCGCTAGGATAATACGAAGATCCTGAACGGAGCGAGCTTCCTAGTAGTATACTAATAGAAGGGTGTAGTAGTTATATAAACTATAATAGGCAAGCTAGAGAGAGCGGTAGAGACTAAGAAGAGAAACTATATACTAGTTCTACCTAAGTAGTTTTTTAAGGACCTACTAAGTCGAGAGAGTATACTAGAGTATATAAAGTCGATACTCCTAGCAAGGTTCTATAGCTTTATCGACGCGCTTGCTAAAGGGGACAAGAAGCTTAATAAGATTATAGAGGAGGATTCTAAGAAGTTCTTCAACAAGGCGGATAGACTAGCGCCTACTCTAGATAAGATTAAGGCGTACCTACCGAAGGAATACTAAGACCTAGTAGCTACCTTCGTCCTATAGGACGCTAATATCTTACCCCCCTACTACACGTATAACTATAGGATCGAGCTGCTCCTAGGGAGTATAGTCCTATACTCGAGGAATCGCCCGATGTTACCGATAGAGCTATATATACTAAAGCGCTAGCTCGATAACAACCTTATAAAGGGGTTTATCTAGCCCTTACACTTAAGCGCCTTATCGCCTATCCTTATAGCCTAGAAGCTAGGTAGAGGTATTAGGATCTACGTTAACTACTATAGTATTAATAACGTAACGCTAAAGAGCTAGTACCCTATCCTACTAATCTAGGAGACCCTAGACTCTATCTATAAGGCAAAGATCTTTACGAAGCTTAACGTAATCGTAGCGTTTAACCGAATACGCGTAGCGCTAGGCTATAAGTAGCTTATAGCGTTTATTATAAGATTCAGCCTATATAAGACGCTAGTTACGCCGTTCGGCCTATAGGGCGCGCCCGCTACCTTCTAGTATTACGTAAACGATATCCTCTATAACGCTCTAGATAACTACGTAACGGCGTACCTAGATAATATCCTAGTCTACTCTAGTACGCTCAAGGAGTATATTAAGTAAGTTAGGGAGGTACTAAAGCGTATAATCGACGTAGGCCTATAGGTAGATATTAACAAGTGCAAATTCTATATAAAGCGGACAAAGTACCTAGGGCTTATTATTACGCCCGGGGGCATTAAGATAGACCTAGACAAGGTTAAAGCGGTACGTAATTAGGAGGCTCTAGAGACAAGGAGGTACCTCTAGCGGTTCTTAGGGTTTGTAAACTTCTACCGCCGATTTATACGAGGTTTTTCGAGCTATATATAGCCGCTATACAAGCTTACAAAGAAGACAGTAGACTAGGAGTAGTCCGAGTAGTACAAGGTGGCTTTCTAGCGCCTAAAGGTATGCTTTATTATAGCACTAGCACTACGGATATATAACTAGGAAAAGCGAGCGGTAGTAGAAGTCGATGCGTTAGACTAGTTAGCGAGTAGAGCGCTACTATAGGAGGGGGATAACGGCAAGTTATATCTGGTTGCTTACTTCTTAGCGAAGTATACTATAGCTAAGTGCAACTATAATATCTATAATAAGGAGCTCCTTATAATCGTTAAAGCGCTCGAGGAATAGCGCCCTAAGCTCGAAGGTTCGGCTAAGAGGTTCGATATTATTACGGATTACAAGAACCTATAGACCTTCGGTATAACGAAGCAGCTATCGCTACGCTATATACGCTAGTCGGAGTTCTTATTACGCTTTAACTTCTAGATTATCTACCGCCTAGGTACGGTAAACGGCTGCCCTAACGCGCTTAGTAGGAAGCTAGAGTTTATACTAAAAGACGTTAAAGATAATAGGCTATAGAATAGACAGCGCCCTTTGATCGACCTAAGCAAGTTCGACCTAGAGACCTTTAGTAGTAAATATAACGCTAAGCTACTAGGTAAGACACTAGAGCTCTTTAGCCTTAACGTTTCGCGCTACGCTAACGACCTTATTGTAGAGAGCTACGTAACCTTGCCGTTTATAGTAGACGTAGTAGAGGCGCTTAGCGACTAGGAGGTACGTACCTAGCTAAGCAAGATTAAGCAGGAGCTAAGAGTACTATTCGCTAAGTGTAAGTTAGTCTCGGGCAGGGCGTTTTACCGCGGTAGGCTAATAATTGACCTGGGCAATACGGAGCTCTATTTATAGCTTATCTACTAGATATACGCGTTAGGGCCTAGCGGGTACCTAGGGAGGATAAAGACGCTTAACCTAATGAATAGGGTCTACTAGTAGCTAGGGATAAGCGTATTAGTAAGGACGTTCGTAGGAGCCTATACGCTATACTTTAAGACGAAGAACCCTTGCTTAAAGCCTATAGGGTTCCTTAAGCCGCTCCTACTACTATTAGCGCTATAGCGAGATATATCGGTAGACTATATTACACTGCTCCTACTATATAAATAGAGGGGGTAGGAGTTTAGGTATATAGTAGTAGTAGTTAACTAGCTTATAAAGATATACTACTTTATTATAATAGCAATACTAGAGGCTAACGAGCTAGCTAACTAGTTTATTAAGCGCGTATACTCGCTTTATAGCGTACTAGAGACGATCGTGTCGGATAGAGGTACGTAGTTCGTTTTAGGGTTCTAGAGGGCGCTGTCGGCGCGCCTTGCGATTACCCTAAAACCCTTATTAGCGTTCTACCCTTAGATAAACGGCTAGATAGAGCGGATTAACGCGGAACTAGAGTAGTACCTATAGCTATATATTAACTAGGTATAGGATAACTAGGTTAACTAGCTCCTTCTAGTAGAGTTTATAGGGAATAATATAGTCTCTAAGACAATAGGTATATTACCATTCTTTACAAATTATAGCTTTAACCCTAGGATAGGTATAGAGCTATCGAAGCTATACCTACCGAATATCTTAGAGTAGTAGAAGCAGGAGTTTTTCTAGGTATCTAAGCTCGTAGATCGCTTTAAGGCGATCCTTAGGAAGGTTATAGCGCTAGTAAAGCAGTTATAGGACCGCTACGAATAGAACGCGAACTACTATAGGGAGGATACGCCATAGTACCGCGTTAGCGATAGGGCGATGCTCGATATATAGAACTATAAGACTAGTAGGCTAACTATAAAGCTTGCGCTATAGTAGGAGGGCCTGTTTAAGGTTATAAAGGCCTTATTATATATAGTAACTCTAAAGCTCCTAGCGAATATAACGATCTTCCCTACGTTCTACGTCTTAAGAGTAAGGCGCTACCTAGGGTAGGGGCTAGCTAGCTAAGAGAGGGTTAACGACGATGTAAGCGCTAACTGTAGGCGCGTAGTTAGGCGGACTAACGAAGGCGAAGATATAGTAAAGTAGAGGTTCGAGAGGATCGTAGGGTTTAGCAAGGTAGCGAACGGTCGCTAGTAGTACTAAGTTAAGTAGGAAGGTTATAATAACCTGACTTAGTAACCTATAACGGATCTACGTAGCTGTAATAACGCTATCTAGGAGTTCTACGATATATACCCTAAGCTTCCGGGCCCGCTATTGTAGACGTAGAGAAGGAAGGCGTAGCGCTAGGGTAGGCGCTAAGGTAACTCTAACTCCGGATGCAAGTACCTAGGATAGGGGGCTATTTTTATATAGGGGGCTTGTTTAGAGAGGGAGGGTAGTGTTACAGGCATAGCCTGTATTATATACTATATTATATACTATACTATGTGGTTGGCTGAGCACCCTGTAGCTAGAGGAGCGTGGCTCCACACTAGGTGGAGCTCGCCGCGCAGAGCCTTCAGCCCTCGCGAGCTCCCACGAAGGTTGCACTGTTGTGCAACCTTGTTGTATACGACCATTACAGACGCTAAGTAAAGCAAGGATAAGGATACTATCCGGCCGCTATAAGGGAAGCGCCGTAAGGTAAACACTTCGGTTCCTACAACCTACCGAACAGCACCTAAGCGGTAGATACGTCTACGTTACACTAGCTCCTAATCACTATAGGCTTAACGACTACTAACCTAAGGCCTAAAGCGCTGCAAAAGCTAGCGTAGCATTTCTAAACCGTAATCTTCGGGAGGGCCCGCTTTAGAAGAGGAGACAGACGAGGCTGCTCTTACAAGCTTTGAGGAATGGCCACTCGAAGCGGTCCTTAAGCGCGTTTTAGTGGATAGGGTAGCGACTTTTCAGGTGGAGTTTACGTAGAACCCTTATAAGAATTATGGACGAAATGACCATATACCTAGAACCTAGCGGCGCAAGTTACCAGAAGGGTGGACTTCGTCGAAGGGGCGCGTACTCCCTTTGAGAATTGCTTCCGCGGCTAGGAAGGTTCGAGTTCGAGGAGCCAAGTATTTTCAGGTCGAGGATATTCGAGGCTGGCGGCAGGGAGATGAGGGGCGGGAGTACCTGGTCAAGTAGGAAGGGTATAGGCACAAGCACAATACTTGGGAACCTGCTACGCATTTCGAAAAATGTCCTGAGGTGCTGGAGCAATTCCATCAGAGGGTAGGATTGCCCACAACCTCTTGAATGTGAATTTGAGGCTGTATTAGTATGCTTGAGGTGATGTGCACTACAGTATGTCCAATTGCTAGCGAACAGAGCAGATCTTCATGCGCGCTTCATGTGATTGTTCATACAGGAGGGCTGACTTTGTGAGCGCAGAGGAGATTCGTTGTGCATGCCTCTTCACTTCACAAGCGCAGCCGTCTCGATTCGTTCGCCGTTTGCGGGGCTTCTGTTCGCTTCCAAGCCAATTGGAGCCTTTCGGCGGATCCACTCAGGCGGTCAACGCCTGCATGGATGGCCCCGCCGCTCGTCGAGACGTTCTCTGGCGTGTCCTCCTGTGGGAGGCTCTGGTCTGCGCCTCGGTGGTGTTCATTTTTGCATCTCTCCCGACATCCTCACCGCCATGGCAGACCTAGTGCGGTCAACCATCATCAAGGACAATCCCATTCGGAATGGTCTCGATGCCTTCCGCTCCTCTTTCACTTTACTCTGTGAACGCAGAAGTGTTTCTTGTGGCCCGGACGCGCTTGGCCAGCTCGGTCGCCAAGGTAATCCGGTTTGGCGCTTTTTGCCTTAATGCTCCGCTGACACCTAGACACAGACGTCCAAAATCTGACTCTCGATCTTTTTTCCGCTCTACGAAGCCTCCCTGCCACCTGTCTCCTACCCTCAAAGACAGGTCTTCGCAGCCTATGGAACGACCTCCTGAGACTCATTCGCGCAGTTGCCGCTGACTACTTTGACTCTCGCCGGATTCGGCCTCTCTTTAATGCGGTGCTCGCCGGCAATCCTTGCGAGAAGCTTATCTGGGACGAAGTCTATCGAGCCGTCAGCATGGAAGTGCTCCACGAAGTAGATCCCGCTGGAGACGTTATTCTCTCCCTTCACAATCCGGGCGCGCCATTTGCAGTTTGGATTGAAAGACAGGCCATTGAAAAGCGTGGCATGACCAAAAAGAAGAAAAAGGAGAAGAAACGAAAGCGAAGTGAGTTTTATACCATCTATAACTAACGTTACTCTATTATAAATGTTTTTTTGGTAACGTATATCGGAAGCTGAACCCATCGTCGAAGCAGAAGCTGTCACAGAAGCCGCCGCCACCGAAGCGGAACCCGTTGCCGAAGCGGAGCCCGTTGCCGAAGCGGAACCCGTTGCCGAAGCGGAACCCGTTGCCGAAGCGGAACCCGTTGCCGAAGCGGAACCCGTTGCCGAAGCGGAACCCATTGCCGAAGCGGAACCCATTGCCGAAGCGGAACCCATTGCCGAAGCGGAACCCATTGCCGACCCACATGATTCGCAGGGAGATGACTCCAAGGAGCAAGGAATGGACCGGACCCCATCAGAACCATCCGAAATACAGTTGCGGGTCTCCTCAAGCCACTTGATTCTGGCATCCCCTTATTTTAAGGTTGCGCTAAGTGGCCCTTGGAGAGAAGCGACATCTATCTCAGCTGATCGCTCCCGGTATATACACGCCAACGACTGGGATCCGGAAGCTTTACTGGTCTTGATGCATATCATCCACGGCCGTAATAGACACGTGCCTAGACTCATTAGCCTCGAGTTGCTAGCAAAGATCGCCGTTCTCGTAGACTACTACAATTGCTACGAGGCTGTCGAGGTATTTGCGGACATTTGGGTTCGAGAACTGAAAAACCAGCTTCCAGCACAGGTCGGCAGAGAACTCGTTCTATGGCTTTGTGTGTCGTGGATATTTGGTCATACCGAAGTCTTCACGTCTGTAACGAGCATAGCCCTTCAACAAAGCCAAGAACCACTTCCAACATTGGGTCTCCCAATCCCAGAACAGATCGTTGGTAAGTAGTCTAGGAAGAAGTAATCGATTGAGTAACTAACGAACTTGCTAGAGGCAATTGATAACCGTAGACGAAACGTCGTCGATAAGATCATTACAGCACTCCACGAGCTCCTCGTATCCTTTCGCGACGGTTTAGACGTGTGCTCGTTTGAGTGCTCCTCGATTCGCCTCGGTGCCCTTACGAAGGAGATGCGCACAAAACGGCTTGACCCGAAGCCAGAATCGCCACTACTCGGTCACAGCATAGCGGCGACAATAGATGCAGCGCGGAGCATTCGTTCTCCTCAGTGGGCCTCTCCGAAGCGAAGTATTTATGGGTATGAAGCGTCACATTCTTGCAATCTTGGATCCCTTATTCAGTCAAAGGTGGATGTTTTGGAGAAGACGATGGCCGGTCTGACGCTAGATGATTTTGATGGACGTCATTCACTGGGGTATCCGAGGGTCTTGTAGCGATAGCAGCAGCTCTTCACCAATCTCCAAGTCGTTTTTATTTATGGGCAAAGTTGGCGTCTTTGGGAGGATCTCGATGTAAGACGAACGAGCCAGCTACACGAACGATGGCGGGCTCTCGCCCTCTTCATCGTCTTCCTCGCCTTCCTCGTCCTTGCTCTCCTCGTCCTCGTCGTCATTGGGCAACGCGACGCCGACCGTCACGAAGAGGCCCCTTGCCTTGTCGATTCTGTAGAAGTATTGCGCTTGAGACTGCTCTTCGAACGGGTAGCATAGCTGGTAATTCGCTGAACTTAGACCGCAGTGTGCCGCCCGAGTCTGGCCTGTCAGCGGAGATCGGCCAAGGCCATGACGATGGCACCCCAGGCAGTAAGGACAGACGACGCGGAAGGACTCGCTCCCCCACTCTATGACGAGGGCCAGGGGAGTCTGGCGCCCTCTGCTATCGAGGATGACGTTGGAAAGGGGTGGTTTGTGTGCCATCATTATCGGCGATGGTGTCCTTAGGCTGGAGCTTAGTTTGCGTGTGTGGCGGCTGCAACGTCGAGGTCGTGGAAGGATGTCATCATTGCCAAGGACCTTCGCGCCCACCAAAGACCCATGTTGTGTGGGCTAGCTGGTTCAAGCACTCCAGGCAGCCCCGCTTCTAGGCTGCAAAACAACCCTGGTTGTCAACGCCAAGACTCCACCACGGGACTAACCAAGCAGCCGGTCGGAACCGGCAGATGACCGCGGAGGATGGTTTGGGCCTCCGCTGCACCTCTTTGAGCCTGATCGACTGCCGAGTCAAGCCAGAGCCCAGGGCCCCATGGGCCAAACTTTCCGTTACAAGAAGCGCCCCTGGTCGAATCACCACTGTTTGCGAACAGTAAAGGCGGCAATTCACCCCTCGCCTCGGACCCACGCGACGGCGCCTTAGGAAGGCCCCTAAATGCCATCTCTCCCGCTCGTCCATGGACGCCAAGTCTGCAGCTCTTAAGCTGGTTCGTCCAACCAGGGTGTCGAAGACCCGCAAACCGGGACGGCCCGCCCTTTCCGGGGCCTACTGTGGCGCCGGCCGAAGTTGGGCTACTGGCCAAGCCTTGACGTTGCTGAACCCCGCCGAGCAAGGATAACAACCCCGCGAAAACTGATGGAACCACGGATCAACGCGATAGGGTTTGTCGTAGCACCAGGCGAACGAGTGCGAGCGCGCCAAAACCTGCTGCCCACGTTTCCGGCCCCTTGAGCGCGAGCGGAGCCGAGGGGATGCAGCTCAGAAGGCCGTGAACGGCAACCAGGGAGCTGGAAATGGAGCTGGAAATGGAGCTGGAAATGGCACACTGCGCCAAGATTACGGAGGACATGGTTCTAAACACGCCGCAGTAGGGCGATCCACTGTCAGCATATGTACAGTTAACATGGTATAGTCCTGTGAAGCCGTTTCTGGCTCTGGCAAAGGCAGGGATGATGCTTGTAATATCCACGCAGGTCCAATGTACGCCCGCTGGGCAGAAAAATGAGGCGCCTTAACATGACGAGGGTGCGTCTCAAGGAGCCCCTCCTATGTACGTAAACGCGCAGGCCGTTAGGACGCGCATCAGGGGAAGTTCACTGCCCCCTTCGATTTCTTTCGATTCCGACAGAACATTGGCAGCTTCAGCATCAGACCCTCTACGACTCCACCTAGTGTGCCCAAGGTTTACTTTGTCGTGTCTAAAGTACTGATGTCAGCGGAGGCAGGTTGTTGGAGCACTAACCTCGGCTGCTGAAGCGCGACAGGTTTGGGGTCACCCGCTGTGCCCTGTACCCAAATCGGGGGTTACAGGTCTCGGAGTGTCTCCTGGTTGGGAATCTCCTGCTAGGTTTGGCCGTTCTTCATGTTGATTGGGACAGTACTTCAGCGTGTGGTTGGCAGTGATGATCGGAGGTCACAGCAAGCACCCGGAATCTCTATATATGATACTACAGCTAGGTTTGAAAATGCGCGGTTGCTACGATGGTCTTTTTTGCAGGTGCATCGATCTTTTCTTAACAATTTGGTAGTGCTGCCTGCTTATTTGGCCGTTGACACTAACATTGCAAGGTACATAGCTATTAGTGATTTATGGTTGGCTGTCAATATTTCGCCAAGCCTGCCACGCTCTCCTACCACGCTCGCGCACAGGTATGCAAATGCGAATTTCTCTCCTAGGATTTTCCTTCTACATATTATTTACCGGCCCTACCGTTACATTCACCTACATCCTATATATAGTAGTATACTTCCTGTTACGCTCTCTCTAGGACCTAAGCACGGCTATATAGGCTATATTGCC
>MU853420.1:487116-557109 GCA_033297235.1 Trichocladium antarcticum
AGGAGCTGGGAGCTGGGTGTGGCCGGGTGGGCCGCGTTGCCGGGAGCTGGGTGTGGCCGGGTTGCCGGGAGCCGGGAGCTAGGTACGGCCAGGTGGGCCGCGTTACTGGGAGCTAGGAGCTGGGTGTGGCCGGGTTGCTAGGAGCCGGGAGCTGGGTATGGCCGCGTGGGCCGCGTTGCTAGGAGCTGGGTGTAGCCGGGTTGCTGGGAGCTGGGAGCTGGGTGTGGCCGGGTGGGCCGCGTTGTCGGGAGCCGGGTACGGCCGCGTTGCCGGGAGCTAGGTGTAGCCGGGTGGGCCGCGTTGCCGGGAGCTGGGTACGGCCAAGTGGGTTGCGTTGCTAGGAGCCGGGTACGGCCGCGTTAAAGTCGGCTATTGCGATAAAACTACTTACGTAGAGCGCGCAATTGTTGGAATAGCTTCAAAAAATTAATATATTAATCAATTTCAATTTCTCAATATACCGAGTTAGTTCAATGCTTTAATACCAAGTTGTGTAATAGCTTCAATAGCGGCGACTTAGTAGTAGCGTTGTTGTATAGGTATATAGGGAAAAGAGTGTGGCCTTGCCAAGCCCCCGAAATAAGTTAAACTGTGCGAGCCCGCGACAGCGGGCTCCAAGCCCCTAGTAGCGGGTTTGCTACCACAACATGATGTTCTAACAAAGAGCTTCAATGAAGATAACTGTATTTCTTGCGTAGGGAGCCAGGGCCCCTACAGGAGCGTTTCTATGGTTGCACTTTATAATGAAGCTATCTACAAGGGACTGAGGCCCGTCCCCATCAGAGTTCTGATTGAGTCGCTGTGGGTCTCCCAACGCTCACCAATTGGCCAGTGAGCAGGGTTCGGATGTGGGGCAACTCAATGGTTGGGCCGTTTGGGCACCTGGCCTCCACGAGCCTGACTGCGGCACAAAACCCGCCGCAAGAAAGACAGTTATTACTGTACGCACCCTACACCTTACCAAACACCCCAACGTGCGGCCTGGATATCAGGACCTTACAGAACCCTTCCTTCCTCCATATCCTAGAGTTACCCTACACCTTCCCGCTTAGTTCCACCTCCGTTCGACTAGCGGTTATGTACGACCATACATTGGATCCTTTGGGGGACGTTATACTCACACTGAAGAACCCGAATGCACCTTTCGCTACATGGCACCGCGTTACATGTAGCAGCGACAATTGCTACCCTTCTACGGCCGAACCCGTGGGAACCGAGGAGCCCTTGGCAACTGAGGAGCGGCCCGTGGTAATCCACGAGCCCATAACCTTTCTCGTCTCATCACGGCACCTCATTCTGGCGTCTCCCGTGCTTAAGGCTGCGCTAACAGGAGGGTGGAACGAAAGCATCGCTCGCGAAACGGATGGTCCACGCGAAATTAGTACCGAAGGGTGGGATGTCCAGGCGATGATTATCATAATGGACATCATCCATCACAAATGGTCGCAAGTTCCCCGGGAGGTCGATCTAGAGCTACTAGCCAAGATCGCCGCTGTCGTCGACTATTATCAGACTTATGAAATGGGCCAGTTCATGGGTACGCTGTGGGTCGAACGTCTGCGAACGCCGCTCCCGGATTCCTACGGAAGGGAGATCATACTTTGGCTATGCATCTCCTCGGTGTTCAGGGACGCTGAGGTTTTCCGGCATGCCACCAGGGTCGCCATCAGACAGTGTCCTAGGGATTTAGAGACACTAGAGCTTCCGATCCCATCCGCGGTTGTTGGTAAGTTTCCGTTGAGCTAGGAGAGTCCGGTTTAAGTCTATAACTTCCGCTAGCAGTACAGTCCAGTACTAACGACCAGCAGACGAAATAAATAACCGACGAAAAAATGTCGCTCAGGAGATCACCATGGGTCTCAGCAATCTTGAACGCAAATTCCTCTTGGGCGAGGGCGGCTGCAACGATGCGTGCAGATCTATACAGCTCGGGACTCTGATGCAGAAAATGCACAGCCTCAAGCTACTTGATCGCGATTTGGGTCAGCCTCTCCAAGATGGCATGAGTCTTTCGGAGTTTATCGACCGTGTCCGAGAGATAGAGCCCCCAACTTGGTACGGGGATTCTTCAGACTGTACCAACTCCCATCGCGACAAGTCCCTCTCCAATTGTTGTTCTTTGAAGCCCCACAGATGCACGAGATCCCCCAAGCTATCGGGTGAGGCATCCGGGGGTGGACTATTTAGCAGCGGGGCGTTCCCCGACCCATCCGGTCCGGCACCCGCCAGGTCGTTATTCGGCTGAACATCGCACAGGCCATCGGGCGGGGCATCCACCAACCTATTCGCTTCGGCACCCGCCAAGTCGTTATTCGACGGAACATCGCACAGGCCATCGGGCGGGGCATCCACCAACCTATTCGCTTCGGCACCCGCCAAGTCGTTATTCGACTGAACATCGCACAGGCCATCGGGCGGGGCATCTACCAACCTATTCGCTTCGGCACCTGCCAAGTTGTTATTCGGCGGAACATCGTACAGGCCATCGGGCGGGGCATCCGGAGGTGGACTATTTGCACAACCACTCGGCGACGCGTTTTTTTCTGGCAAATCATTCGATGAGAGTTCGAGCGTGCTTGAAGAACGTGTCCAGACTTTCATAAGGAGAGTAGAGCATAAGATGGAAGGATTAGAGCTGAGCAATTATCTTTAACGTGATTTCTTTTATAACTAAGGGGAAGTGTTACGGCACTGACGCTTGAGGCACGGTAAAGAGACTTGTTATTGCACAAGGTGGAAGTTGGAGGTCCAGAACTCAGGAGCTAAAGTCACTTGTCTTGCCTGGCCGTACTGGTGATGACCCGATTGCGTGCCTGTATTGCTCCTTGACAGAGTTCTGTCTGAGCGCCCTAGCCCAACGCAATAAGTTCAAGATGCCCCCAAATAAATGTCTGCTAGCTGCCCTCTTGTTCTTGTTCCCCTCCCCAGAGCCTTGACGACCGCGTTGATAGTAGAGCGGTCCGAGCGCTCTGGCTCGGTCATACCGCGGATGACTTCATCCATCTGGTCAAGGCCAAGTTGTGCCCGCTCGGCCAACACCTTCGCGACCCATATCGACATTTTCCCCATTGCGGCCACGGCATCCGGACTCCTTTGAGACGCAACTGCCCAGATCTGCCAATCTGTGCTCTTATCCGGAATGCGCAGCCGGCGGCACAGGTACAGCATCACCACACCAAGAGCCCAAGCGCCAATTGGTTGGTCGGGTCATTTGTCCGGGTAACCGACCCGACAAACTCTGCTGACTAATTTGGGTCGTGGCGCAAGCAGCCAGCATGCCACAGGACGCGCCTCTTCCGCTTTCTTTTCCACTTCACATCGAGAGCATGCCATTCGCAATGGCAGACCAACCGCGATCAAAGATCATCAAGGACAATCCTATTGGGAAAGGTCTTGATACTTTCCGCGCTTTATTCAATGCGGTCTGTGCCGACAGGGGAATTCCGTGCACTCTAGACGCGCTGGTTCAACTTGACCAAGAAGGTATGACAATCCAGCTGCATTGCACCGTACTCTTCTAACGGGTAAACAGACGTACAGGGTCTTGCATCTAGCCTCCTCTCGACACTTTAGCTCCTCCCTGTCACCCGACTCTTACCTTCGAACACGGGTCGTGGTACTCTCCAATACGGTCTCCTCCGGCTTATTTCTGCGGCCGCCTCTGACGACTTTGACCTTGACCGTATCAGGCCCCTCCTAAAATCAGCCCTTGCTGACGACCATAACGACGCGCTTGTCTGGGACCAAGTTTACGACGCCGTTACCGAATCTACCCTGCCTCCCCGACCGATAGCCTCCTCCCTCCAGCAGACCCTATAGCTGCGCAACACTAGCAGCTTCGCCAATTCGTCCGAACACCGCGAATATATCGACAATGTCCTTAAGGAGGAGCTTGGCCCTATATATGTCGGGCTCCGGGACTTCTATAAGACGTACTTTGGCGATGTGCCAAACCTAGAGACTGTATCCGAGACGTTCTTCGAGGACTGTTTAGGAGGTAGCAACCTGCTCTTTGGCAACGGCTGGAGGGGTTGGCCCGAAGAAGCGAAGCAGGATGATGTGCTGAGCTGGTTTGTGGACTTCACTGAGAAGCTGGCGGCATTTATAGAGAGCTACAACTCCGCTCCGGTATATAAACGAAGACCGCTGGCGAAGCCTGACGAGCCAATTGCCGGCTCCATTAGGAAACGGAAGATGGATATCGGCTTTGTGGCCGACCCGAGCGCCGGGAAAGACTCGAGGTGCCACTGGAGTCAGATCCTCGTGCCTAGCGAGCTGAAGAGTAACCTATCCGCCGATAGACCTTCAGAAGCGCGGCTCGATCTCGGCAGGTACGCTAGGGAAGTGTTTGCCGCTTAGGACACCCGTCGCTTCGTCTTGGGTTTCACTCTCTACGGATCTCTTATAAGGATATAGGTGTTTGATCGGCTTGGGGGTATTGCCTCGGAGCAATTCGACATTAACAAGGATAGGCTGCGGTTTGTGTCTACGATCCTCGGATTCCTCTGGATAAGCGAGGAAGAGCTTAGGTTCGACCCGACGATTATGACGGCAAAGGGCCAACGCTTTATCGAGATTGAACGAGAGGGTACGACCGAGCGGCTTATCCTCGATAGGTTGATGAATTGTGCACGCTGTATCGCTGGCCGAGCAACAACCTGCTAGAAAGCGTACCGCGAAGAAGACCCGGATACCCTGTTTGTTATTAAAGATTCATAGCAATACGTAGAGCGTAATAAGGAGGGCGGGTTGCTCCGTAAAGCAACTAGCAAGGGTACGGTTTATATAGCCCGGTATTATTACTACGAAACTGTTCAGGTACGGAATATAGATAACGATGTCTAAAACAATGTCCGGAAGGCATTGGATATCACGAAGGCCACGAACTACCGGCAGAATCGATCGCGACGTTCACTAAGTACAAGCATAGCAGGTCCGTCGCGTATCGGTCGAAGCAGCAGTATCGCTAGCGCGAAGCGGTCGTCTTACGAAACTGGTACTTTCTTACCGCCAAGCAAGCGACCCTGTTCCACATCTCCGACTAAGGCTAGTAGCGATGCGCTACCAAATCGAGTACACCGGCGCGTTATCCTTTCCGACTAGGGGATCCCTATCTACGAAGCAGGCTCTTAAGAGGCGCTACTCGCTACGCTAGCCGACTGTATTAAAGGGTACAAGTCGTTGCGGCGAAAAGCTAGCCTCCTTTACTAAGATATCTCTATCGGTAATCTTATAGTAAGTAAGGATAATAGCGGGTTTTTGATCGACTTGGATCTCGCTATTAAGGAGCAATGTGTTAGCGCCTCGGGAGCAAAGGGAAAAACTAGTACAAGGGCTTTTATAGCTATCGGGGCACTCCTAGGCGAGCAGCACTCGTTTATACACGACCTCGAGTCATTCTTCTAGGTGTTTTTCTAGATATACATCTACTACGACGGCCCTAGTAAGGGCAAGGTTGTTACCTAGTTTGACAAGTGGAATTACGCTAATATAGAGGAGCTAGTATAGCTAAAGAAAGGGGAGATCTCTAATGAGGGGGACTTTATTAAAGTAGCGGAGGAGAACTTCACGCTGTATTACAAACCGATGGTACCCTGGGTCAATAAGTTGCGGAAAGTTGTATTTCCGAACGGCAGGAGGTGGGAAAGGGAGGATAGTACATTGTATGCTCGGATGAGGGGAATCCTTAAGGAAGCCCGCAAGGGGTTAGCGGATATATAGCGTTGCAGGATGCTGGACAGTCCGGGCGTTGCCAGCCGGGTGACTAGAAACAAGCCTCCAGGGTCGACCATATAATAGAGGAAGCGTCTTGCCCGCTTAGCAATGAGCAAAGAAACATCCGGTGCGGCTGGCTCCACGATGGAGATTGCGGACAATACTTACGGGGCTCTCAGGCTCCTCGCTCAGACGAGTCTGACGCTCCTCCTGCTCCATCTGTCTAGTCAGCCCGTGGTGATAACTTCGTTTTCACGCATAACAACTCGGGCGGTGATGATGTCATTCTTCCCGTGACCACTGCACCGAGAAAGTGGGCGGCGAACCGTCCATTGTAATGCGCTGCAGGACCGCGTTTCCAAGCGGTCATTCTCCAACTTTGCGACAGGCGCCCTGTCTGTCTCACTCTCTCTTTCCGGGGTGGATCCTCGTGACGATAGCGGGTTGCAAATGCTGCGCTCACGCCGGCGCTTTGGTCGTTGGGACGATCTGCCCTGTTCTTTGCTTCAAGGTTTGAGACGGGCCGAATAATTTTCCGACCACCTTTTCCCCACTCCAACTTTCCATCCCTTCTCCCCTTTTCCTTGTTCACTCAGGAACAAACATCAACGATCGTATTCCAGCGCCCGCAATCCACAAAACGACCTGCTTAGAAAATGGCAGACGAGCCAATTGAGGCCTGGACGAACCACGAAAGAGAATTCCGTGTCTATCGTGATAGATTCTACAAACGGAGTCTTCGCCCCAAGGAATATCGCGTGTACAGTCAAAACAAGCCGTACGTTCCGCCGATGGGCTTTGAGCGACTTCAAAACGAGGCTGCCTGCTTGGAATTTGTCCGAAGCAACACGGCCATTCCTGTTCCAGACACTCTTGAAGCATACAGCGAAGACGGGTCCTTTGTGCTCGTCACGAAGCGACTCTTGGGCATCACTATGAACAAGCTGCCGCCACAAGACCAGGCTGTAGTGATGAAGGAAGTGGAAACCCATCTTCGCACATTGCAAACTCTGCGGTCGAATCGGACGGGGGGCCCTTCTGGAGTTGTCTGCCCTCCAAAACGAGCAACTCAATACTTTCCAGGCGATGCAACTTGGTCGGCAAAGACTATGGAAGACAACAGCTTCGTGTTTTGCCACTGCGACCTTTCGCAGTCGAACATCATTGTTGATCCGAAAACACTGAAGATTGAGGGCATCATCGACTGGGAGTACGCAGGCTTCTGGCCGGACTTCTTTGAGAGCCCATATTTCCGCGATCCACGGCCCTCTGGTGCCCAGTTCAGAGACGAGTCCCAGAATGCCCACCTTGTGGATTTCCTCCAAGGATGATCGAGATCAAGCGTCTGAGCGTATATTGAACTGGGGCAAAGACCTCTGGGTCTGTGGGCCCTCAGTGGTGGATTTTTCATTTCGGTTCCAGTGGTGCCATGTACATATATAGGCAGAGGGGACCCTGTTGTGGGAGACCAAGCATTCCGGGAGGTCCAAGACCTGCCCTAAATTTCACACTTTTGGCTCGATGCCTTCCATTGCCTCTGACGCCCTCTGACGTGGTGATATGGTCTGCCTTGGTCAGAACACCCATAGAGACGTGTCAGAATTGGATTCGATTAAGCAGTCCAGATACAATCGAAGTCTGAAGATACGCTGGCACTTTTGGACACGCGCTTCAATCGCATCACAACCCTCTTGGCCCAAGCTTTGTGGGTGGGTTTGTGTGGTTGTGGTTTGGTCCAGTTCAATATTTTCGTGTGAAGACACAGGTGAGATGATTCGTTGCATTCTCTCAAGTATAGCCATTAATATCTTTTCTCACCCAGTATCGCAACGACACGAAACACCGAAGGTTTCTCCTTGAGTGAAAGACCCGTCGTCGAAGAGTGCTATGGGGTTCATCAGAAGGAATGCGAAGATTGCAGGAGTTAATCAGGTGTTTGCTGCAGCTTGAACTCAGAGGTTGATTACTCCAAGAGAGAAAAGATGTCTTTATTGGCATGACCAGAGTTTAAATATCCAAGTCCTCGTTCCTGATCCCAGCGCTCCAAACGATCCAGCTCACTATGACAAGCGATCCGTACGCCATCGCCAATTCATTTCCGCTGGACCTGTCACATTCATGACACATAGCGCTCAGCTTGTGCTTTGAAGCGATGGCAGCAAATGAACCTGCTGAGATGTTATAGATGTGTAGATCCCAAAGCATGCGTGATTGTTACCTTTAGTTGTGGATCCTTACTCGGTGTGTGGATCCTTAGTGCCGCAGCCTGGACACTCTGCCTGGGTCTCGGAGATGTCGATCCCGCACTTCTTGCATTTGACAATGTCGGCATGAGGCACCGGGGCAGCCTGTGGGATAGTGGGGCTCTTTGTGCCGGTCATTTTCTGTGTGTGTATGCTGGGAATGTCTCTTGGGTTTGACCCGTTTCACCGGTTGAACTGGCCGCTGCCACCCATGCGCATGTGCATCAGGATGCACTTTCGGAGCACTGTTTTGTGCACCTACGCATTGATCTGTGTGCCAATTTGCTAACATACGGGCCTGTGCATCTTTCTGTGCACTTTTTGATCCCCCGCCCACTCCTCAATTCAGCCCCTCCCTTAGCCCTCGGTCCGGCTTTGATGCAACATTCACTGCATCTGGTCAAGCCTATATGTGTGAAATGATCAATAATCCCGTACATCCCCAAAACAGGCATTGGCCTAGCCTTCCTTCACGTCTTCTGGCCATGTGCGAAGAGTTCCTCTGCCCGGTTCTGCCGCCCTAGACGGCACAGATCGTGGGAAACAACTCTTCAATGCTTCTTCGCGATGGTTCCTAACGAATTCATGCTATAGACGAGCGCTTTAGCTCCAAAGATCGTGATGTTGGCATCTCGATTCTGCCAGGATGTAAATAGTGCACCTCTAAGGTGCCCATAATCGTGCACTGGCGCGGGTAGCATTGCGCATAAAATCATGCACAGCATTGCAGGGCACAGAATCATGCACCCTGCACGTCACAATATGACGTTTTCTCCATACGGCAGCCACATATCTTGTTGAATGCCGGACGCCTGCACGTGACTGAAGAGTGTAAGGTCTGGTCCGTCGTCTCAATCTGGGCCAAGCGCTGGTCCCCTTGCTGAGCAAACGGGTGCAAGAATCCCGTTCCGCCTACCTATCCTATGATACGCTGTTCACTCCCCCCACGGCCCTAGCAATCCCCCATTTACCCTGGCACACCACCCTGCCAAGGGGAACGTTGCTCCTTTGAGAAGTCGTAAGCTGGAGAAGCATCCCGCGTTGCTTGGAATAGAGCCGTGACTCCTGAATAACGCGGACCTCTCGCCATCGGCTTGCATCGACGAAAGAAACCCATCCCTGAGTAAGGACTGCTGAATCCGAGTAAGGACTGCTGAATCCCTGTAAGGCCCGCCTACTCGGCGCACCATCTGCTATGGGAGATGATGCTTCTTTGAGGAGCCGATAAGCGGGAGTCATCCCGCGCTGATCGGGACAGAGCAACAGCACCTGAGCTGGAGAACCACCCTTCGTTCCGTAGGATGGAGCCACAGCCCCTGGATTCACTGCGCGGCAAGCGGCTCATGATCCAGGTATATATGTGGCAGTCCCTAAATACGACGCGCTCAAGTCTGCGCTTTCTGCAAGCCACGGCGGTTGCCTTGCGTATTGCTTCCCACCTTGAAATCCTCAACGTCTGACTCCATGGCTTTCGCTTCGCCGAGAGCATATACTGCTACGGACAACATGAGACAGGTTTCACACCCTGCCTGCGAGCTGTGGACGACTTGCTAACTCTTTTATAGGATGGGACAAGCCTGAATGAATTATCCGACTACTGCAAGGAAACTGGTGCGACGGTTCAAATAACTGGTGAAGGGCCAAGCCGGACGACTTATGGGAGGAAGTTTGCAGTGGAGGGCGGGGGCAAACGCATCCTTGTCGAGGAGAACATCTTAACCTTGACACCTGTAGGGAGGGAGTTGCTGGGTGACTATCAGGGGCTATCAAACGGAACTCAAGCTGGCGGGAGGGAGTTGCTGGGTGACGATCAGGGGCTATCAAACGGAACTCAAGCTGGCTGGAGGCTGGAGGGCTGGGGATCTACTAGCTGGACATTTTTGCGCTCTGTTGCCTGTTCCTGGTTAGTTTGTATAGGTAAATGCTAGGGAGGCTTTATCCTCTCCGAGAGCTCTGGGACTCGTACGCGAGGTGGAACTTCCGGGTGAGCGACCCCCGGTCCCGATTTGCACGGCTGGTGCGGCCACCATAGTTGCTTCCCGGACTCCCACCAACCTGTCCTTGCTCTGGGTAGCTGAAGGTGTCACGATTCTCTTGGCCGGGCTTAGTATTTATCAGTTTGGTCAAGCCGGCCGGCAGGATTGGGAGGATTTGAAGAATTGGGGAGTGTCGGAATCCCACCCTCCTGAGGACACAGAATGAATAGGTAGATCCTACAATGTATGCATAGTCATCGTCTAATAGGAGTTGGAAGAACGGTGCTAGTCTGAACTGTTCCTTTTGTGGCAATCCGCCTTGGACCACCGTGCAGAAACTCCACGACTCGCCTACCCGTTTCGTTTGCCCCCTCCAAGGCCCGACGTCCGTGCAATCTACATTCAGTGAGGACTTTCATACATAAGAGTAATGAGCTTTTAGACAAATACCTGTAGAGGCCCCGTATAGGAGCAGTAAGCTACCCCGTCCTCCCAAGAACCTGAGCCCCGCCTCGCCTTCTTACGCGGCCGCCCGCGCTGCTCTTCTTCAATGTCGCGCACGTACCTTTCCCATACGCCATCGTCATCTTCCCCTTGGTCTTCAGAGCTTCGATCACCTTCCTGCTCCGCCCTTTGCTGGCCCCCACTACCGTCACTTCCCTCTCCCCGCCTGCGTTTGGGCGGGCTCGCGCTCCGAGACTTCCCGGCCCCGTAGAGGGCGAACAAAGCCGGCCCATCAAGATCCTCCTCCACGAGCTCCGGCCCACGGTCGTCTTCGACAACTCTAAAACGGGCTACCCGTCGACGCTGGCCAGCCGTCACGAACGCCTTGACAGCCATCAAGATGTTAAGAGCGAAGCGCGCGTAAAGGAACTCGCGCGAGGAGCTGGTGAGCCGCCACAAAGGCAGACGAATGTCGTGGTGCAGACGCGAGAACATGGGATCTGCGCCGGCGAGTGTGTGGACTGCGTACTCGGCCTGCTGCTGCTGTTGCTGCGTGCCATCGGCGGGGGACGGTATGGAGTTGGCTCTTGCACCTTGAGTATCCGTGGTCGACAGCGCCCCGGAAATCTTAGGCGCGAGCACAAAGGCCCAGGCATCGAGGCACATGTGGACGTCGGACCGAAGCGGGATACGATTGGCCGGGTCGTCGATGTCGACAACCGTGTTGACGCCGTACCTGCTCATACCGTTGCGCGCAAACCAATCCCGCTCGTTACTCGGGACGAGATGCGCGCGCTGTACGGCCCAGCTATATCCCGTTACAGCGCAGAGCAGCGGTGAAGGCGATGGTGAAGGCAAGGTTTGGTCGGGCCGCGGCCAAAAGTCGGGGATGCGGCTGTGCGGGAACTGCCAGTCGCGGAAGGATGGAACGATAGGGTACCTAGCTACGTTGTATGTGGAACCGTTAGCGGAGGCTGTAGAACTAGAGGGCTTATTGTAGCCGCGCAACGTTAAGAGGAGCGATACTTACCTATACGGCTGCCCGGAACAACAAAGTAATACTCGCTAGCTATAAGGATACCATCGAGCAGGGCTGACGCATCGACACGCTGCGCGCCAGCCGCGTCGAGGGCAAGGAACCCATCGAACGCGTTGTTGGCGACGATTTGGCACGCTGCCAGTGCAGTTCGATGGTGGACGCCAAACTGCAGTTCGTCGCCGCCGCCGTATACGGAGGCGGAGGCGGAGGTAGGGGACGGGACACGGTCGGCCCGTGGCATGCGGAAGAGGACATTGGTTGGCTCATTGTACCCTGGGTGGAGGAAGCTGATGGCGCCTTGCCCGAGTCCAAGAGCCGTCGATGCCGGCGGAAGGCGAGTTTCGGTGACAACGGAGATAACGCAGCCAGCCGTCTGGATAGGAGCCGGCATGCTCGCAATGACGCGACGTGAGGGTGATAATGTGCGGTACGGCGTTTATCCGATTGTCGAGGGTCTCTTTGGTAACTTTGACAAGATGTCGAGCGTTGGCGGGGTGATGTGGCAGTTCCCCGCATCAACGCACAGACATTGGCTTGACGTTTCATGACCTACGCCATAAGCATGCCCGTGCCACAAGAATGCCCGTGACACAAGGAACGAACACCGTCAAACCGTGGACCAAGCCACTCAATCAGGGCGGGTCTTTCTGCCTCGGACGCCCACCTTCCTCGCAAGCGTGCAGGGCACACACCGAGGATCGACAGGCACCAGGGTGGCGTGACGAGACGCGGAAAGTCACCGGTTCCGTCTTATCGCCTTCTTCCGAGGAGATGAAAATGTATTCAAGGGGCTGTCACTCTTGGTCAAGCCCGTCATAAAATAAATTTCCCGGTCTGTTCCTTGGGTGTTCCTTAACCTGTCGCAGTGGAGCATCATTTCCAGCCCCCGTCCCGCCCCCCGTGCACGCCCCCGCTATACCTCCCCCCATTCCTTCCCAAGTACCACCTGCAATCGCTACCGCGCGCGCTTAGGGCCAGCGGCGCTTCCGGTGCTGCCCGTACGCCGGTCCCCCTGCTGCCTAGCGCGGCCTAAACGGAACCTAATACGATCCTAACACTATACTATTACCGGCACCCTATTACTACCGCCGCTACCTACCTCCCTCCGCGTTGAACCGCTATACTAAACCAACGGCAATACCAACACTATTATTATAAGTATGTAAAAGCCCTGTAGCCTATCTAGAATCGCACCGGTTGCGCCGCTATACTAACTCGACGCGTATGCTCGACGCGCTTGTACCTAGATTATTACGCGCATTAAAACAACAACGCCGCGACGCGCCCCTAGGATACATACCTACTATATACTAACCCTACTATTATTATAAGTACGTAAAACCCTGTTAGCCTATCTAGAACCGTACTAGTTGCGCTACTATTCTAACTCGACGCGTATGCTTGACGCGCTTGTTAGATCCTTACCCCTATTAAAATAACGACGCTGCGACGCGCCCCTAGGATATACACCTACTACTAGCTGTACCTCCTATTCCTATTATTTATAGTATATATAGTTCTCCTATTGTTCAAGGGAGGCTGTAGCTAACCTAACCTACTACTAGCTAGATACTAGCTTGTATTGGATTATAGAACCTCCTAACTCTAAGAATTATAAATTCAAATAGTTTACCGGTTATATCTAGGAGCTATAGAGCCAGGAGCTATATATCTAGGAGATATAGAACCACGAGCTACAGAACCATAAGCTATAGAACTAGGAGCTATAGAACTAGGAGCTATATATCTAGGAGATATAGAACTATAAGCTATAGAACCAGGAGCTGTATATCCAGGAGATACAGAACCACAAGCTATAGAACTAGGAGCTATATATCTAGGAGATATAGAACTACAAGCTATAGAACCAGGTACTGTAAAATAGTATATAATCCCCTTCCTATTTACCTTTATATATAACGTCCTACAATATAGTATTCGTTACTAACTGCTTTCCTATAACGATCTAGCTACCGTTCCTATACTTACTAACCTCCTCTCCCCTAGCCAGAGTATACCATCGAGTCGTGCCTCTAGCCTGGCATGTAGCTGCATACGCAGCCGCGGACGCAGCCCGGTACATAGCCTGGCACATAGCCCGGCACATAGCCCGGCGCGTAGACTGGCGCGCAGTCCCGCTATAGCGTTGTCGCAACGTACTAGCAAAAACAGATATAGATCTAACATCTATACATCGCAACCAGTACCTAGCGTACTTAATAGTAGGCTCTTTATACCCTATAACATTAAAGGCATTCGAACCCGTTAGTTTAGACCTCCCTATATAGACTTTCCTATCCTAGAGGAAGACTTCGAAGCGTAGTAGCGCTAGGTTAACTATTTCTAGACTACCGACAAGACGTTAGCTACGAAGAGTGGGATAATAAAATCGTTCCGCTATATTTTTAACAAGGTACTATAGGTAGCTAGTAGTAGTACCGGTACTAGGGACAAGCTAGTTAAGAGTATAACGCCCTATATCTACTGCCTTAAGTAGTACATTACCCTAGGGAAGCCCTACCTTATTAAATTCGTTAATAAGTATAACTACTCTTTAGAACTCGTCGAGTTTAAACACTTTCTAAGAGCCCTCTATAAACACGTTATATATCTTATTATAATAAGTTCTTTAATACCTAAAGCTAATCGAAAGCTTCGGAACTATACCGAATCTATAGAGGGCAGGGATCGTCTTGTAGCTATTAGAGGCTAGTATCTTACAGTTAAGTATATCAGGTACACTACTCTCTCTCTTAGGCTTATAAGGAAGGATAGCTATAAAACGCTATACTAGAAGGCCTCGAAAGAGCAGGAGTATAAGGATACTATTACTAAGCTGCTGCTTCGAAGCGGTAACTATCTCTCTAAGCTACTAATAATCAACGAGCGCCCTGCCCTAGTGTTCAGCCAAAGCTATAGTATCGATACGTTAAAGTAGCACGGCTAGCTTGCAATTATAGACGCTACCTATAAGACCAAACGCTTTAGCTAGTACCTTTTTACTATTATAGTACGTAATAAGTATAGTAACTAGCTTCCCGCTACCTGCTTCTTTACCTCCGACTAGACGGCTGTAACTATCGGCGCCTACCTACAAGTTATACTAGATTAGTGCTAGGGGCTAGCTAACTAGGGGTAGCGTTTGAAGTATATAATCACTAATAACTCGGCTACTAAGCAACGTACTATTTTTAACGTTTTTAGCTCCTTCGACAATAGAACCCCTAGGGTATAGCATCTCCTCTATATAAAGCATTGTTAGGAGACCCTAAAAAGGAGGCTCCGCGCTAGTCTAGAGAGCTTATAGTATATAGATACTGCTCTTTACTACCGCCGTACCGAACATAGTTACAATAAGTCGTTAAACGCTACTATCGCCTACGCTAGGAGTAAGGAATCAAAGGAGTATTTAAGGCTTAACTAGATGAACGATACCTGGCTATAGGCACGATAGGTTCGGTACCTATACCCCTTGCTTTGCTAGGTATCTACAACCAACGCGGTCGAGGGATAGTACTTAAAGATCAAGAACTCTAAGCCTATAGCGAAGTAGACAATAGCCTGTAGCTAGACCCTTGTTAGAACGATCATATATATTACTTATTATATACGTGATTACAAGGAGAAGGTAGAGCGGGCTAATTTTCAGAGCGCAAACTACGTTATAGTACTAGCATTAAAGTACCTAGACTAGGGCTTTAATAACATCCTAATCCAAGTGTAGAAGTTAATCTCTCGCTAATATTAGCTTGCCTAGCGCTATATTGCCAAATGCTAACCGTGCGACGTTGTAGGGCTTTATATCCCGGGATAGGCAGCTTGGAATACCTAGCTTTATAACGATACTACGATCGACGATACTGCAGCGAGACCGTTACCCCCTGTCTCTGTCCCGACCGCTATAGATACGGGAGAAGTCGAATAGGATAAGCTAGATCTATTAGATAACCCTATCTACTATTCCATCGTCAACTAGCTAGTTAATAATGGCGCAGTAGAGGCTACGTTACTTCTAGGGGTAGAAGACATTCCTCGCTGCCTCTGCCGGTAGTATACCGCTTAGTAGCTTCCTTGCTCCTATCTCTAGCACTACTATATATTAGCTAGCTCGCTAAGGCGCAAGCACTTCTAGCATCTGTTACGTAGCTTACGTAACAATGGTTTTAGCATATACTAGAATATCCTACGCGTTCGCTATAGCGCGCCGCCCGCTGCTAATAAGCAGAAGCTTCCTATACCGCGGAATTTCACTCTACAATTCTACGAAGTAGTAGAGGTTATTCAGGCTAAAATGTATAGCGTTTAGGATACGGTTGAAGAGACTAGTAGTTCCAAGGAGGATCTTAACTATATGCTTAACAGGCTAGTTAGTAAAGTATAGGAGGACTTGCAATAGGCAACGGACTTAGATGTCTCGACCTTCGTTTAGAGGCAGTTGGATTAGCTATAGGGTAGTAGCTAAACTTAAGTAATTGCTCTCTAGATATATATCTCCCCCTATTTAGAGGAAGGCGAACAATTTTTACTATAATATATATGCCTAGACGTAGTAGGAAGGCTACAATCTATATAGAGGGTAAGACCGTAATAGGGATAGATATAAAGCAAGCGTCCTAGGTTGCTAATATATATTCGAACTTCAATTGCAGTAGATCCGATCAAGTAATCGCCCTCTAGATACATATCTCCCCCTGTTTAGAGGAAGGCGAACAATCTTTACTACAACATATATGCCCAGAGGCGTAGGAAGGCTTGAAGCCAAAAGTGTCATATTTAATAGGGGGTTTTAATGTCCCTAGAAGTGTTGTTATCTGCCTAAGTAGGCGGACTAACTAGCTATATATATGACTGCAAAACAACGTATAGCGGGTGCATTGTAAAAAGTAGAGGTAATATCGCCAAGATTTGTAGCTAAGAACCTAATATTGCCGAGATCTGTAGCTGTTTTTAACTGCCGGTAGGGGTGTAGATAGCTAGCAACAGGGGGGTTATAGATGGTTGTAAGCCTTGGTAAAATTAAGAAGCCTTAAACTATATAAGTAAAAGATACAATAAAGGCGATTTATATAGGAGAAACTATATTTTAAGTCTGCTCTTTTCGAGACTTAAGGTAAAGATTCCAAGAAGAGTTTAGCGGCTGGAACAATACCGACTAGCTGCGGGATTGTTGCTAGTAGGTAGTAACTTTAATATTTAAGTTGCTTTAATTGTTTTCGTTCCGAGTGTAAGTGTTTAAATCCAGAATTTTAATTCTGGCTAAAAAGGTCTGCTATCCGAACATAACTCTGTTTTCTTCAACTATCTTAAGGCTCTCTCTTTTCTCTCCCTTCTTCTATACTCTAACCAATACGCCTACTTTGTAAGTTAAACTATTAAAGTTATCCCTACTCTATTTATTGTTAATAATATAAAGCTAATAAAATATATAAAGATTAGATCCTATAGTTTAAGCGCCTTGTAAGCATTCGTAAGTATTTTATATTTAAATTATTAATCGGTAAACTATTGGTTGGTTGGTTAATTTACTAACTTGGTTAGTACAATGTAGCAAAACACTAATATAAGTATGCCTCCCCTCTCTCTAATAGTTACCGAGGGTGACAACACCTCGCCCGCCGGTCCCGCTGCTAACGAGCAGCAGGAGAATTCCGCTGCCGCTGCCGCCGCCGCCGCTACCGCTGCCGCCGCCTTAGCCGCCTTACCCGACCTCGAGCCCGACCCTATCTACAAGACTAATATAGGTATACCTCCCCCCCCCCTAAGAGTTACTAGGGGTAACAATACCTCGCCGGCTAGTCTCGCTACTACCGAGTAGTAGGAGGGTTCCCCTGCCGCTACCGCCGCTACCCGTAAGACTATAGCTAAGCGGCGGGCTCCCTCCGCTACGTCTAAGGTATAGAAATAGATACGGTATGGTACTACTATAGGGAAGTAGCTAGCTAATAGCTAACTATAGAGAAAGAAGAAGAAGAAGGAGGACGCTAACGAGCTTGGTCTGTAAGTGCGTTCAGTGCTATATACCGTCTGCGTTACCTGTCTCTATAACGGGTTTATTCGCGCCTGCTATTTCTAGGGTAGAAAGTATTAAGTATTCCCGGTTATAAGTGCTTTAGCTAACTGTTAGATAGGTCTTAGTATAGCGTGTTTTAAGTGTGCTAAGTAGGGGCATACTACTAAATACAAGATGGTTAGTAATATAATGTTTATAATACTAACTTACTATTGAACTGGAGCAAACCACAAACCAACCCACTCCATAGTAGTGGGCAAGACTATAGTAGGGATGGACAAGTTGGCAAGCGTCCAAGGTTACCGACGTATCTTCGGACTTTAATTGTGACCGATCCGATCAAGATATCGCCCTCCGGACATATATCTCCCCCTGTTTAGAGGAAGGCGAACAATTTGTCACTATAGAACATATGCCTAGAGGTAAGAGAAGGCTTAGAGCCAAAAGTGTCAAATTTAGGGGGGGATTTTAATGTCCTAGGAGTGTTGTCTCGTCCCTAAGTAGGTGCTTTTACTGGCTATATATGTGACTGTAAAACAACGCGTTGCGCTGTAGGTAGTTAAAAAACGAAAAATCCACTACGCGCGTACCCCTGTTCTGGCTAAGAACTGTCTGCCCCGGTTTACACTTCCCTTTCGAGTTTGCTAGGGCTCCTACCTAAGAACTCGTATAAAACTAGGCTCTATCTATCTCTATTAACGTCCCTGCTCCTGATAGCGAGCTCGCTTAGCACGGCTTAGCCGCTAATCCTATACTTACGTACCCTGCTAACGGCGCTAAAGTTCTTTAGCTTGTCTGTTAATGTTATCCTATCTAGCAAACTATAGCATATAGTACGGCGGTATCCGGAACCTATATAGGTACAAGTCCCGAAAGGTAGGAGGGTGGATAATTACCTGGGGAGTAGGCTCCTTTTAGATAGGGGGTAATAGTAGTAGTACTGGAGAAGGATTAATATCTTCCGCGGGAATACTAGCTAGACGATATAAGCGTCTAGTCGGTGTCTAAGATATAGCTAGTTTCTTCGACCTAGGCGTTTTAGGCGTTATCGTTTTGTTAGAGGGCTTTACTTACCTAAGGACTTTGGGCTAGGGCGCCGATTGTCTCGGGCTATCCTCTAGTCGTCCCTAAATAGGCGAAGACAGGATCCCGATAACGGCTAGGGATAATAATAAGTGTAGTAAGCTAGGTCTAAAGAGGTTTATTATCTATTGTAAGAGGAAGCTAATCGCGGAACCTCTAGAGGTTATCCTTGTAAGTCCAAGGCTAGGTAGCTATAATAACGATTAACGGTTAACTAATAGGATTATCCCTAGATAGGTAGCTGGCGTCGTTTACTAAGAAGGTATATAGGGCCTAAAGGCGAAACTAACTTAGTCGTTATCTCGAAGTAACTTAGTAAATTCGTCGATTGTATTACGGAGTTTGTTATCTCCTATAATAGCCGCTAGTTCTAAGGAAGGTGCTCTTAGTACTAGGGTACTAGAGGTAGAAGGATATAGGGAAGGACTAAATCCTACTCTCTCTTCGTTATAAGCTACGAGTTTTATCTCCTTAGGGTAGACAGGTATACTTCCCTTAGAGCCTAGGGTATATCGGACATACGCTAACTATCCAGTGATTATATATAACTTCTTGATTTTAGCCGGTATATTAATACTATTAAAGACTTAGCTCTATGTCTATGTTAGAGGGGTATAGTAACTACTAGATTATAGTCCTTCTTAGAAGAACAGGCAGGTATACTCTAAAACCTACACGCTATACTCCTAGTTCTTAGCTTAGACTACCCTATAGGTATACGGGAGTGCCTTAACATTGTTAGAGAAGAGACTGGACTTATAGATCCAGGCGATAACCTTCCGCTAGTACTAGGATATATTTGTCGGCGGCTTTAGCGAGTCGAAATAGAATACCTAACTATAGGCTTAGTTGTAAATTATTAGGACCTAGTAACTATAGTTAAGGGTACCTACGATAACCTAGAATCTCTTTAACGCTATCCTCTTCCGAGTGTCTCTATTAGATTCTACTAGTTAGGCCGATTTGCTATTGTTAATCCAAGTATTATAGATATAAACTTGGTCCTTGTATCTACTCAGGAAGTAATATAGGGCGATAATAAGGTTGTAGCCTTAGATCTATTCCTTATTGTCTATTATACCCTTAAGATCGTAGAGTATATATACGATAGTCGGCCAGGTAGTTGTAAAGAAGTTACCGCCCTCTATTCTAGGGTAGGTAAGTCTAGGGAAGAGACTTGCTACAATTCTTTCTTCCTTAAGGGTTCCAGCAGCCTATAGCTAGTATAGCTATCTGCTCTAAACCTAAGGAGGGAAACGTACTCTCCTATCGACAGGGTTCTAGAACTCTGCTCCGTAAATACCTAGCCCGTTCTAGCCTATAAATACGCCTGTTCTCTAAGAGTCGAGCGACTAGCGATAATCGGCGGCGCTGCCTAATAGGACAGGGGAGTTAACCGATATATCGAGAAAGAGGCTAGGAAAATCCGGTTAATAATGTAGAAAGGGTGCCGAAAAACTAGGTAGTTATACGTTATCTTAAGGAGAATAGAGGGAGGGATAGCGGGTTAAGGTCAATGTTATTTAAGGGAAAGAGGAAGATACGAAAAAGAGGGCTAGCAAGGAAGACTTTATAGGCAAGAAGGTAGCCGCAAAGTCGAAAATTTCCTATATAACTAAATAAAAGGAGGAATTAGTAGGGCGGTAGTATCGGAAGGGGGGGCTAGTAACTTGACTTGGGATAAACTAGCCGGGGCGGTATCGTTAGAAGGAGGGTTCGGCCGCTTACTCGCTTGCTTATAGTTTTCTCTTCCCTTTCGAATTTAACTATGCTCCTACGTACGAATTCGCAATACCGTAGCTCCTTCTAGCGCTTCTATATAACTCGAGGAAAAGAGGCTATATAATTAGAGTAAGATTAGCTGTCTAACTAGAGTAAGGGGGGGCCCCTATAGCTCTTTCCGTTATACTAGCGGCTTAACTTAGGATAAACTGGCCCTCTGTTCTAGGGTAGTAGTATAAGAAGGGGGGGTTAGTCGCCTATTTACTTACGGTTTCTCTTCCCTTTTAAATTCGACTATGCTTCTATACTTCGAATTCGTACTACTATAGCTCCCTCCTAGCAGGATCTTAAGCTCTCCTAGGCGGATATCTAGGTTAATACCTCTCTCCTTCCTTTACTTCCTTGGATTATAAGCCGACCGGTGGATTTAACGCTATCCTCGGACAGGAGATTCGTTACGCCTTGTTAGTTTGTCTAGGTAGTCCAACCTACTTATAGTAATAACCGGGCTCGTCCTTCTGACTCTGCGTAACCTATTACTCTTCTAGTCTTCTAGTTCTTAGTTGTCTAATTGCTCTAGGTCTCGAAGGTGCTGGACGCGAATAAAGGGGAGATACCGTTCCTCCGGTAGCGATTGCCGAGTGATTAGCGGGCTCTGTCTAAGCTTTAGGGGTAGATTTAGCTTAACGATAGGTATTAGGCGCTCTTTAAACGAAGGGGATTCTTTAGGCGACTCCGGCTAGTATTTGTCGAATAGTACAATAGTCTATATCTTAGGTGCTAGCTCTTCGACTTTAGTAGTTGGCCGAATCGCCGCGAGGGGTTCTTCGTCTAGTTCTTCGGGTATAAGTAAGTAACTCTCCCTCTGTTCTAGTTAAGCCGGTGCTAATCCTAGATATAGTAATTCGATTCTGTATCGCTGCTATTAAAAGGCGTACTAACGTACCGTAATGATCGGTCCGTATCCTGGAACTAGCAAGCAAGTAGAGTTCTAGATAGTATAGCCCTTCTTTGGCTGCGTATCGGTGCCCGAAGTCCTTAATAGCAAGTGTAGTAACTGTCTGTAGTCTAGGAAAGGGTATAGCTAGGAATCTATTAACGCGGGCTATCTGGCTTATCCCCTTAAGGCTGGTATTACTAAGAAGCTAATTCCTTATTCTCTAGCGAAATATTAAGTTAGGGAAATCTTAGAGCTTGATCTCGAGGCTATAGTCCGTCGACAATAGAGGGTGTACCGGAATAGAGATTGTCTTGTAGTAACGGGCTACCGTTCTTAATAGACGGCGTCGTATCCTTAAAACGGGGTAGAAGAGATAGGAAAATAGGCGGTAGGGGAGGGACTTGATAGAATATAGGGAGACGCGAAGATTTTTCAAGGAAACAAGGATATAGAGGGAGTATATAAGAAAAGAATAAGAAGAAAAAAAAAGGGGGGTAAATATAAGGACTTTAATAAAATAGGAAAGGATACCTAAACTTCTTAAAACCCCGGTGGTTTTCCGCGCTTTAACTCTATAACGAGTATATTGTTGTCTTTCTTCCCCTTCGACTACGACCTAGTCTCCGGCCGAGCAGTCGCCTCCCTGTTCATACAGCAAGTCGTTTCTTCCGCGATAGGATTTTCCTCTATCTCTTCGACTTCGGTTATATATAAATCGCTAGGCTATAGGACTAGTTCCTATACCGGGTCCGCTTTAAGGTAGATACCTTTAAACTTAATAAACTTCTTAATGTGGTTTACTGTAAAGGGTGTCCGAATAGGGACGCTGTCGAGCGTGCTTAGGAAGTAGGAGTAGCAATTAGGAATCTTCCGGACAATATAGGGACCGTCCTATTGGAATTGTAGCTTATATGCCGCGCTTATATCGATCTAGCGGACTATATTATATATAAGGACGAGGTTGTCTACGGCGATAACTATATCTTCCGTATAGAGCTTATATCGAATAGCGTAGTTCTAGCGTTTAGCTATCTTCTCTCGAGTAATAGCTACTTTTTCTATAGTAACCTCCCTATTGTTTTTAGCATCCTAAAGAAGGTTGATCCTAAGCTATAGCAAGCGTTCTCGGGCCTTGCGATTGTCTCCTCCGTCAGTTCTAGCGGCGATAGCGGATTCCTAGTTAATAATGCACTAGGAGGGGACCTCTTTCTTAATAGGGGTAATTGGCTTATAGTTATAAGCAAGGAAGAAGGGGGAGTATCTAGATACTTAACGGATAGCTATCCGGTCCGCGAAGAGGACGTAGGGGAGCAAGGACTTCTATTTCCTCCCTGTTCTATAGGTCGCCTTAGCTAACGAGGTAACGATAAGGAAATAGCCCTGCTCGTTAACCCTATTTGCTCGCGAGTTATATAGAGAGATAACTACACGACTGATGTTAAGGCGATTCAGGATCTCTTTAGCCTTGCCTTTGAACTTAGAGCTACTATCTACGACGACTTTAACCGGATAGCCCTAGCGGAGGAGGATGTCCCTATAGATAAACCCCTCTACTATAGCCGCGGTCTTGTTCTTAAGGATCGCCGCTTTAGGGTAACCTATTAGATTATCCTAGGCCTTAAGTAGGTAGTAGGTCTTGCTACTGTCTGAGCCGGGTATATACTAAATGTCCAAGTACTACTTGGCGAACGGAACAGGGGTAGGAATAGTAAAGGAAGCCGATTCCTTAAAACAGCGGGGGTCCTACCGCTAACAATCTTCATAAGACTTGATCCATTTATTAACAGTAGCGTATATACTCTTCTAATAATAGTAGTTAGTTATATAGCGGTACGTTCCTTCCTAGCCGCAATAACCTATCTCGCTATAGTATACCTTGAAAACTTAGCGCTGTTCCTCCTCCGTGTCTAATACTTTTCTTAGCTACTATAAGGGGGTTATAGGCTATAAGAATAGGTAGCTGCTTTTAACGAAGTGCTTAAGGGCGTTTAACTTGAAGGCGTAGCGCTTCTAAATCAAGGTAATGTTAAGAGGTTCCGCTAGGGTCGTAAGGTACCTTGTGATACGCTACGACTAAGCTGAGTACCTAGGATGAAGCTTGTCCGCCTGTTTAGGCGGAGGCGAGGCCGGTTCTAGTAAGAGTTCTTCAATTTCCTAGTTGTAAATTTATACGTTAACCTAGTTATTAAGGTCACCTTTAACCTCCTTTTTAGCTAAGTCCGACGGACCGGGCAGCTTCTACGAGAGGGCGTTAGCTACTACGTTCTTAGAACTAGGAATGTACCTGATCTCGAAGTTAAAGAGCCGGATCTACGCGATCTACCGTATGATTAGGGCGCTAGGGACGTCGCTAGCAGCTCCATAGAGCTAGTGGACTAGGACTTAGGCGTTAGTCTCGACTACGAACTTTACCCTAAATAGGTAGCGGCGGAAGCGTTTGAGTAGGAAGACGAGACCTTTTAATTCTCTCTTAGTAGTATTGTAACGGCGTTTAGCGTTTGACTAGATGCTACTCTCGAAGCAATAGGGGTACCGTCTGCCGTTAGGACCTATTTGCTCGATGACTCTGCCCTAGCTATTAAGGCTGGCGTCTATTATAAGGAAAACTATACTATACCTTAGGTTATTGTAGATTAGAGGGGCGAGGATAGGGGCATTAGTGATCTAGTACTAGAGATATTTAATATACTATTGCTATACCTTAGTCTACTCCTACTTAGCGTCCTTCTTTATTAACTTATAGAGCGGCTGGGCGATAATAGCGAAGCAATGAATCTAGATCTAGTAGTAGCCTATAAGGCTAAGGAAAGAGCGTATATCTTTAAGTTTATAGTATAGGCCCTATTCGACGATTTTCTTAATCTTTACGTCGTCTAGGCGGCGGCTATTAGGGGTGTAGAGGTACCCAAGTAGTGTAGCCTTGATCTAGTACTATTGCGATTTAACTACTACAATAGTTGCTCTAGCTAATTCCGCTTGTAACAGGACCTAGTTAATATTATAAAGGTAGTTAGCGACAAACTAGCGTACTCCTAGGTAGAACAAGCGGCCATCGAGGTCGCTACATGGTCCTTTAATGTAGATATTGTCCAAGTAGGGCCGGTAGACGTGAGGGATAAGGTCCTGGAAAATGCGGGTTATAGCGCGCTAGAATTGTACTACTAAGTTAGTGCCTCCTATAGGGAGTATATATATCCAAAAGAGGCCGATAGGGGTCTAGAAGGTAGTAATATCCCGGCTCTTCTTATTAAGGCTAATCTAGTTATATCCTAAGAACAAGTCGAGGAGGGAGATTATTTTGTATCCGCCGAAGTCTTCGCTAAATTCCTCCGTAGTAGGGGGGATGAAGGTATCGCGTAGCGTAACGGCGTTATACTTCTACGTATCGTTAATTAGGCAGAGACTACTGTCCTTTTTAAGGACTAGGAACTAGTTATTACGGTAGCTGCTATAACTCTCCTTAATAATGCCTTGCTATAGGCGCTCCTTAAGTAGGTCGATAACCTTTAGGACTATTAGCTTTAGGATCGGGATACTCTTCCCCTACTATACTTTATAAGGTACTGTCTTGATATATTAGGGGGGGAATACCTTAGGGTTGATCCTACTATACTCTATAAAATCCTACGCTAGGGCCGCTTCCTGGTTTAAGAGGATCTTAACGAAGATCGCTACCTCCTGTTTAGTAAGAGTTGTCTCGACCTTACTAATTATAGCCTCTAGTTACTCTACTATTAGTCTCGCCCCTTTTACTAACTCTATAAACTATAGCGTAATAAGGTCGCCTAATCTAGTCCCTACCTGCATTTTCTCTTTAGCCTTACTCTTCCGTTTCTTAAGCTAATATAGGTTACCTTCTAGAACTAAACCGTCGGATAGGGCGTTATCTATAGGGCGTACCTTGTTAGCTATAGTCTTCCTTAACGTAAAGGTAGCTACTTGCTCCTTTAGACGTCCGAACGTATCCTTCTACTTTCTATTAATATAAGAGATCCTTCTTTACAACGACCAGGGTAATCCTAACAAGCTAGTATTCCTTGTCTCGCTTGTATAAACAGGGGGAGGGGGTAGTACAAATGGTATAGGGGGGTCTATAGTGTCCGAAGCCAAAGTAAACAAGGTATTAAGAAGGGGTAAAGAAGATAAACGCAAAATAAAATTGAAAATCTTATTACCTAGATCCCGATCTAGGTAACCTAGTAGCATCTCTCCCTCTATAAGATCCACCTAATTAGGGACTGTCTCCTCCTGTTCTTACTATACTAGTCTATAGAATGCGGACGCGCTCTCGCGGAGTTAATTCGCTACCTCCTCGCCACTTAGCTTAGGGCGCTTCGCTAGCTCTTCGGAGACTACGTAGGCCTTAATAATAAGACTATCTATTGTAACATTTGTAGTAACTAGGCGGCTATCCTTGAAGTTAAATGTTAGGTTAGTATCCTTGAAGAATAGTATACTAAGGAGTATATTATATCCTCCTATATTATCTAAAAGTATAAAGAAATGGACTAGAACGCTCCTTCCTACTAAGAACATACGGGCCTAGGTCTCTCCCTTGAATCTTTTAGACTAATAGAGACCTTTAGAGACTATATTAGTATCTTGGATAGCTAGGCTATATTTCTATACTATCCGAAGCGACAGAGCGTTGCACTTAGAGCTAGAATCTAGCAACGCGAATTCCTTGTCCGAGAGCCTATTCTCGAAATTACAGTATAACGAAGGCAGGGTATACGTTCGTGTAACAACCCTAAGTTCTACCTTTTGCTTTAGTAATAGCAGGTAGATAGGTGTCTTTATTAACTCGACCGCCTATTCTTATAGAGGAGTAGGCAGCTTATTAAGAAGGAGGTATTCCTAGAACCTACTAGTAGCGACACTATACTCCCTATCGCTAGTAACTCCGAATATAGCAGGGATAGTCTTACGCCCTTTGTTCTAAGAGCCTAGGACTATATTAAGATTTGTACGAACGGAACGAGGAGCGGCGTTACCTTCCTTAGGCGCGGTACAAGCTATATCTTTACTCGGGGTACTAGATCCTTTATAGTCAATAACGTCTAAGCCACTAGTTAGCTAGGTAATATAGGCGACAAGGGCTTCGCGGTACTTAGGGGAGACGCGAACAAGGTCCTCTATAGTAATAGGGGCTTTGACGCCTATAGATTTCTCGATAAGGTAGCGGAGTTCCGAGACGGTAGTATCCTCTAACTTAGGCTCCGGGGTCTTTAGATCGCTTAAAGGCTTCTAAAGGGCGGCAACCTTAGAGGTCTAAGGTACCGTAGCTATCTGTTCAGGGGAGGGTCTCTTTAGGAGGGTCGGCTAGAGGATATGACGGTCGTCCGGGCAAGGTACGAAGCCGCTACTTATAGCCTAGTCGCTATCTTTAATAGGTTATTCTACCTTAAAGCGGACGCGCTTTCCAAGCACTTCCTAGGTAAGTATAGAGGCAGCTTCCTTATTAGCTATCTATTTAGGGGTCTTCTAAGATAGACGCTAAACGTAACTCTCCGTATTACGTTAGTCCGTGAAGAAGTTAAGATCCCTAGCCTTAGTGTAGTTGTATACTAACCGCTTAGTATCCGCGGTCCGGACGCTAAGACGATTAATAGAAGTACGTACAGTCTTGTTCTAGTATTGACTAAAGATAGAGACGTCCTTAATCAAGCTAAGGTTAGGCTTGTAAGTCGCGCCGGTACGCTGCTTATAGGCACGGGCCTAGTTAAGGTACACCTTGTAATACTTATAGCCTAGTATTATAGAGGCGTAAGCGCGGATTAAGTTACCTATCTAGCTAGCATTCTAAGCTACAACCAGATCTAATCGACCAATAGTAAAGTAAGGGGGGGGACTCTCCTTATAGCCTATATACTATTTATTCTTAACCTGCTAGAACAGGCTGGCTTAGTAGTCTATCTTGTTAGAAGGATAGTCGAACAATATATAGCTATCGCGCTAGCCGTAGTAGTAACACTATAAGAAGTTGTTCAAGTTACTACGGGTGTCCTTGTCGAAGGTACTACAACCGGGGTTACTACTATAGCCGCGGCGCTAGCCGCCGGCGTTGCTAAAGCTATTGGCGCTATAGGTCTAGAGGTAAGTATAAACCTCCTTAAGCTCCTAGGAGTTTAAGCGTATGGAACGACCTAACTTAAGGCTCTTAAACTTCTGGCGGATAGGCTCGCGAAGAGCCTGCTTCTTGATCGTAAGCTTGGCCATCTGTTCAATAAGGTTGGAGAGGTCCTCTATAGTCTCCTTACCGTCGTCTTAGTTAGTATCCCTGTCCTCGTCGTCGTAGATGATCTTGTTATTGTAAATAGCAACGATATTAGAAGCCTTAGCCTTCTAGACCTTACTATAGATAACAAAGCCCTCCTTGTAGATAGAGAGGAGCTACTTGTAGAAGTCGTTATACGCTATGTTCTTAGCGAGGACCTTCTCGAACTGCTAGCACTAAAGTTTAACCTAGAGCGGCTTAGGAAACTTACCCTAGAAGTTATAGGGGGCGGTATCCTAGTAGGACTTGTGGTTAGTAGCCGGGAGGCGGGTAATAAGGTACTCTATATAGCTAAAGGCCTCTAGGATAGCGACTATAGTATACTCGATCTTATTATAGTAGAAGTTCTGTAACTCCGTCTTAATAGTCTTATCCTAGCGGGGGTCGAGATACTTCTACTACTTGTAACACTTCTTCTAGAAGGCGTCCTAAGACTTACGGTTACTAGCTAGGAAGCTCTTAATAATCTAGCGGGTAGGGTTATTGTACTAACGCTAGAAGCGACGGATTTGGTTATCGATAACGGTAACGTCTTCCTTAAGGTAAGTATCGTAGAAGGCCTTAGTATAGAGGGAGATGTTACGTCCTATAAAGGTACTAGGGAGGCCAAAGTCCTTAGGACCTAGGAAAAGGACGTATCTTCTAGTAGCTATCTTAAGCAGAGGTTCAACGATAGTCTCTATATGTTCTAACGGAGGCGTAAGGCTAGCTAGGGTGTCTAAGGATATATCAGGGTATAGAGAGGTTAGGAAAGATAATAACGAAGGGGTAGATAGTAATGTTAGAGGCTTTTTAAGATTTCTCGAGCGTTTGCTAGATATTAGTTCTTCGTACTATTTTTCTAATTATATAAGCGGATATATCTAGGGTAATAAACTAACTTTCTTCCCCCTATATTCGGATAAAGCCCTAGCTATCTTCTAGGCTCTGATTCCTTTCGAGTGCGCTATCCGAACGCTAAGGTAGGTAGCCCCGATCCTATCGGCTACCCTTACTTACGTCCAGACTACTTCCAAATACGCCCGCCCTAATAATAGCTATAGCGGTAAAGGCAAATGTTCTAATAAACTATATTAAATCAATATTAGTGACCCCCTGTTCCTACGAAGCCTAGGCGCTTGTAGCAAACAGGGGGAGTCCGGCACCTATAGAGGCTAAGATCTTATTTTCTAATAGTATTGTATATTCCTAGTATATCTAAGCAGGTTACCGATAACCCTTACCCTTATTCCAATAAAGCCCTAGTATATATCTAGGTGTACCTACCCTAATAATAGCCGTAGCGGTAAAGACCGATGTTATAACCCCTTGTTCCTACGAAGCCTAGGCGCTTGTAGCAAACAAGGGGAGTCTCGCGTCTAGGGAGATCTTATTTCCTAATGTATTATATATCCCTAGTACAGGTAAGTAAATTACAAGGGAACCTATATAGCTAAACGCGGGAGCCCTCCGGTTCGACGGCAAGGCTATAATAACCGCCGCTATCTAAACAGGCGGTAAGGAGGGTTCGTTGTCTGTCGGATAGCGCGTACTAACGATACAAGGACCTCTTACGCTTCTGATTCTATAATGTCTTAGCGGTAGGTATCGTATTCCTATATATATAAGAGTAGTACTTGGATCTTTAAGTCTAGTTTAGACACGAAGTAGAGCTTCTCCCTGATTAAGCCCCTATTTAAACTAGAGCAAACTACAAACCAACCTACTCTATAGTAATAGGTAAGACTATAGTAGGGATGGACAAGTTAGCAAGCGTCTAAGGTTACCGACGTATCTTTGGACTTTAATTGTAACCGATCCGATTAAGATATCGCCCTCCGGACATATATCTCCCCCTATTTAGAGAAAGGCGAACAATTTGTCACTATAGAACATATACCTAGAGGCAAGAGAAGGCTTAGAGCCAAAAGTGTCAAATTTAGGGGGGGATTTTAATGTCCTAGGAGTGTTGTCTCGTCCCTAAGTAGGTGCTCTCACTGGCTATATATGTGACTGTAAAACAACGCGTCGCGCTGCAGGCAGTCAAAAAACGAAAAGTCCACTACGTGCGTACCCCTGTTCTAGCCAAGAACTATCTGCCCCGGTTCACTATACTAACTAGCTACTAACTAGGTAGCTGCCTAAGAGCCTCTACAATAAGGTCTAGGACTAGTACAAGGCAATCCGCAAGGTTAAGGACAGTAAGGAGATACCCCCTGCCCTAAAGGCGCAAGGTAGCTATATTATTACAAGCATTTGTAAGTAGCGTAGCTAGATAGAAGAGATGACTATATAGCTAACTAATCCTCGTTTATAGGTAGTATACGCAAGGAAACCGCCGCCGCGCCCGCCGCTAACCCGTTCTTCGCCTCGCCTTACGCCGCTACCCCCTCCGCCTCTCTGTTCATTACTAGGGCAACGCCCTAGAAAAGCACTAAGGAAAGGTCCTCCTCCGCGCTAGAGCGTACTGCCGTAGCCAATGAGCAGCTAGTTAGTATCGGTACTAGCCTCCTTAACGTCCTTAGGGAGGGAGTTGTAGCCTTTAACGAGAATAACAAGCTTCTACGCTAGATCTCTAGAGAGTTAGTAAGTTACTACCTTAGCTACTCTCCTAAAGCGAATCAGTAGCTAATCTAGATAGCTTGACCTTAAACGCGAGCGCGCTAAACCCGCGCGCGCCGAACCTGCGCGCGCCGAACCCGCGCGCGCCGAACCCGAGCGCGCCGAACCGGAGCTAACTAAGGGCTAGCGGTCCTATCTTACGGCGTATTAGGAGGCGGCTAGGGTTCGGCCGGGGAATACGTAGTAGGATAATAGTAGAGAGGAGGAGTAGTTAAGGATATACCTGTTGTAGATATAGTTCTATAGCTACGTAGCTACCGTTTAAGTACGAAGCTATATCGGTAAGCTTACTAACTATATATATATAATACTCCGTGCGGTGCGCGGGCACGGTAGGACATAGCGGATTGCGGTGCGGTAGGATATAGCGGATTGCGGTACGGTAGGACATGGCGGATTGTAGGTGCCGGCCGGATTCGTAGCAAGCGCGCAGCTATGCGCCGTAGGCGCGTAGCTAGGTGCGTAGCGACCCTAGTATATACTTCGACGGTACATTGGCTGGCGGTGGCGGGGGCGTGGGATGGTGGCGGGACAGGGGCCGGAAATAATGCTCCACTGCGACAGTTTAAGGATAACCATTCCTTAACCTGTCGTAGTAGAGCATCATTTCCAGCCCCCGTCCCGCCCCCCGTGCACGCCCTAGCTGTACCTCCCCCTATTCCTTCCTAAGTACCACCTACAATCCCTACCGCGCGCGCTTAGGGCTAGCGGCGCTTCCGGTGCTGCCTATACGCTAGTCCCCCTACTACCAAGCGCGCGCGCGGCCTAAACAGAACCTAACACTATCCTAACACTATACTATTACCGCTACCCTATTACTACCGCCGCCGCCTACCTCCCTCTACGTTAAACCGCTATACTAAACCGTTATAACACTAACTCTATTGTTATAAGTATATAAAACCCTATAGCCTATCTAGAATTGTACCGGTTGCGCTATAGTTATAGGGTACTAACTCGACGCGTATACTCGACGCGCTCGTACCTAAATTATTACACGTATTAAAATAACGACGCCGCGACGGGCCCCTAGGATATATACCTACTATATACTAACCCTAATATTATTATAAGTATATAAAACCCTATTAGCCTATCTAGAACCGTACCGGTTGCGCTACTATTCTAACTCGACGTATATACTCGACGCGCTTGTTAGATCCTTACCCCTATTAAAACAACAACGCTATAACGCGCCTCTAGGATATATACCTACTACTAGCTATACCTCCTATTCCTATTATTTATAGTATATATAGTTCTCCTATTGTTCAAGGGAGGCTATAGCTAACCTAACCTACTACTAGCTAGATACTAGCTTATATTGGATTATAGAACCTCCTAACTCTAAGAATTATAAATTCGAATAGTTTACTAGTTATATCTAGGAGCTATAGAGCTAGGAGCTATATATCTAGGAGCTATAGAACTAGGAGCTATATATCTAGGAGATATACAACTATAAGCTATAGAACTACAAGCTATAGAACTAGGTACTATAAAATAGTATATAATCCCCTTCCTATTTACCTTTATATATAGCGTCCTACAATATAGTATTCGTTACTAACTACTTTCCTATAACGATCTAGCTACCGTTCCTGTACTTACTAACCTCCTCTCCCCTAGCTAGAGTACACTATCGAGTCGTACCTCTAGCCTAGCACGTAGCCGCGTACGTAGCTACGGACGTAGCCCGGTATACAGCCCGGTATATAGCCCGGCATATAGCCTAGCGCGTAGACCGGCGCGTAGTCCCGCTATAACGTTATTGTAACGTACTAGCAAAAACAGATATAGATCTAACATCTATATATTGTAACTAGTACCTAGCGCACTTAACGGTAGGCTCTTTATACCCTATAACATTAAAGGCATTCGAACCTGTTAGTTTGGACCTCCCTATATAGACTTTCCTATCCTAGAGGAAGACTTCGAAGCGTAGTAGCGCTAGGTTAACTATTTCTAGACTACTAACAAGACGTTAGCTACAAAGAGCGAGATAATAAAATCGTTCCGCTATATTTTTAACAAGGCACTGTAGGTAGCTAGTAGTAGTACCGGTACTAGGGACAAGCTAGTTAAGAGCATAATACCCTATATCTACCGCCTTAAGTAGTATATTACCCTAGGGAAGCCCTACCTTAATAAATTCGTTAATAAGTATAACCACTCTTTAGAACTTATCGAGTTCAAACACTTTCTAAGAGCACTCTATAAACACGTTATATATCTTGTTGCAACAAGTTCTTTAATACCTAAAGCTAATCGAAAGCTTCGGAACCGTACCGAATCTATAGAGGGCAGGGATCGTCTCGTAGCTATTAGAGGCTAGTATCTTATAGTTAAGTATATTAGGTACACTGCTCTCTCTCTTAGGCTTATAAGGAAGGATAGCTATAAAACGCTATATTAGAAGGCCTTAAAAGAGCAGGAGTACGAGGATGCTATTACTAAGCTGCTGCTTCGAAGCGGTAACTATCTCTCTAAGCTACTAATAATTAACAAGCGCCCTGCCCTAGTATTTAGCCAAAGCTATAGTATCGATACGTTAAAGTAGTATAGCTAGCTTGTAATTATAGACGCTACCTATAAGACCGAACGCTTTAGCTAGTACCTTTTTACTATTATAGTACGCGATAAGTATAGTAACTAGCTTCCTGCTACCTGCTTCTTTACCTCCAACCAGACAGCCGCGACTATTAGCGCCTACCTACAAGTTATACTAGATTAGTACTAGGGGCTAGCTGACTAGGGGCTAGCTAACCAGGGGTAGCGTTTAAAGTATATAATCACTAATAACTTAGCTACTAAGCAACGTACTATCTTTAACGTTTTTAGCTCCTTCGACGATAGAACCCCTAGGGTATAGCATCTCCTCTATACAAAGCATTGTTAGGAGACCCTAAAAAGGAGGCTCCGCGCTAGTCTAGAGAGCTTACGGTATATAGGTGCTGCTCTTTACTACCGCTATACCGAATACGGTTGCAATAAGTCGTTAAACGCTACTATCGCCTACGCTAGGAGTAAGGAATCGAAGGAGTATTTAAGGCTTAACTAGATGAACGATACCCGGCTATAGGCACGATAGGTTCAGTACCTATACCCCTTGCTTTGCTAGGTATCTACAACCAACGTAGTCAAGGGATAGCACTCGAAGATTAAGAACTCTAAGCCTATAGCGAAGCAGACGATAGCCTATAGCTAGACCCTTGTTAGAACGATCATATATATTACTTATTATATACGTAATTACAAGGAGAAGGCGGAGCGGGCTAATTTACAGAGCGTAAACTACGTTATAGTACTAGCATTGAAGTACCTAGACTAGGGCTTTAATAACATCCTAATCCGAGTGTAGAAGTTGATCTTACGCTAATATTAGCTTGCCTAGCGCCGTATTGCTAAATACTAACTATACGACGTTACAGGGCTTTATATCCCTAGATAGGCGGCTTGGAATACCTGGCTTTATACCAACACTACGAGCGACGATCGTATAAGCGACGAAACAGCAGCGAGACTATTACCCCCTGTCTCTATCCCGACCGCTACAAATATAGGAGAAGTCGAATAGGATAAGCTAGATCCATTAGATAACCCTATCTACTATTCTATCGTTAACTAGCTAGTTAATAATAGCGTAGTAGAGGCTACGTTACTTCTAGGGGTAGAAGACATTCCTCGATGCCTCTGCCGGTAGTATACCGCTTAGCGGCTTCCTTGCTCCTATCTCTAGCACTACTATATATTAGCTAGCTCGCTAAGGCGCAAGCACTTCTAGCATCTATTACGTAGCTTACGTAACAATAGTTTTAGCATATACCAGAATGTCCTACGCGTTCGCCATAGCGCGCCGCCTGCTACTAATAAGTAGAAGCTTCCTATACCGCGGAATTTCACTCTACAATTCTACAAAGTAGTAGAGGTTATTCAGGCTAAAATGTATAGCGTTCAGGATATAGTTAAAGAGACTAGTAGTTCCAAGGAGGATCTTAACTATATACTTAATAGGCTAGTTAGTAAAGTACAGGAGGACTTACAATAGGTAACGGACTTAGATGTCTCGACCTTCGTTCAGAGGTAGTTAGATTAGCTATAGGGCAGTAGCTAAAGTAATCGCTGTCTAGATATATATCCCCCCCTGTTTAGAGGAAGGCGAACAATTGTTATTACAATATATATACTCAGAGGTAGTAGAAAGACTATAACCTATATAGAGGGTAAGACTGTAGTAGGGATAAATATAAAGCAAGTGTCCCGGGTTGCTAATGTATATTTGGACTCTAATTGCAGCAGATCCAATTAAGTAATTACCCTCTATATATATATCTCCCCCTGTTTAGAGGAAGGCGAACAATTGTTACTATAACATATATACCTAGAGGCGTAGGAAGGCTTAGAACCAAAAGTGCCAGATTTAGTCAGGGGCTTTAATGTACCTAAGGGGCTAGACTAAGTGACTAGCTATATATATAACTGCAAAATAACGTATAGCAGGTATATAGGCAAAAAGCAGCTAAGAACCTAATATTACTAAGATTTATAGCTAAAAACCCAAGATCTACAGCTACATTTAGCTATAAGCAGGGGTGCTAATAGCTAGTAACAGGGGGGTTGTAGATAGTTATAAGCCTTAGTAAGATTAAGAAGCCTTAAACTATATAAGTAAAAGATAAAATAGAAGCGATTTATACAGGAGAAACTGTATTTTAAGTCTGTAATTTTAAAAACTTAAGGTAAAGATTCTAAGAAGAGTTTAACGGCTAGAACAATACTAACTAGCTATAGGATTATTGCTAGTAGGTAGTAACTTTAATATTTACGTTACTTTAATTGTTTTCGTTCTAAATGTAAGTGTTTAAATCGAGAATTTTGATTCTAGCTAAAAAGGTCTACTATCCAAACGAATATAACTCTGTTTTCTTTAACTATTTTAAAGCTCTCTCTTTTCTCTCCTTTCTTCTATACTCTAACTAACACGCCTACTTTATAAGTTAAACTATTGAAGTTATCCCTATTAACTCTATTTATCTATTATCGATAATATAAAGCTAATACAATATATATAGATTAGATCTAATAGTTTAAGCGCCTTACGAGCATTTGTAAGTATTTCATGTTCAAATTATTAATCGGTAAACTATCGGTCGGTTAATTTACTAACTTAGTACAATTTAGTAGCAAAATACTATAATAAGTATACCTCCTATACCTCCAATAGTTACTGAGGGTAACAACACCTTGCCCGCCGCCGCTCCTGCCGCCGCCGCTACCGCCGCCGCCGCCTTAGCCGCCTTAGCCGCCTTGCCCGACCTCGAGCCCGACCCTATCTACAATATAAGCATACCTCCCCCCCCCCTAAGAGTTACTAAGGGTAACGACAATACCTTGCCTGCCGCCGGTCCCGCTACTACCAAGTAGTAGGAAAGTTCCCCTACTATAGCCGCCGCTGCCTATAAGACTACTACTAAACGGTAGGCTCCCTCCTCTACGTCCAAGGTATATATAGAAATAGATATAGTATGGTACTATTATAAGGAAGTAGCTAGCTAGTAGTTAATTATAGAGGAAGAAGAAGAAGAAGGTAGACGCTAACGAGCTTAGACTATAAGCGCGTTTAGTACTATATACCGTCTACATTACCCGCCTCTATAATAGGGTTATTCGTACGTGCTATTTCTAGGCTAGAAAGTATTAAGCATTACTAGTTATAAGTGCTTTAGCTAACTATTAGATAGGTCTTAGTATAGTATGTTTTAAGTATACTAAGTAGGGGTATATTACTAAATACAAGATAGTTAGTAATATAACATTTATAATATTTATTTATTCGTACTCCGATATGCCTTACGGCGCGCCGGTCCTGCTACTGGTTTATATACAAAGGAAACCGTACCCCCTGAACAGGGGGCCGGGTAAAAACCCCTGCCTACGCTTCTACTTTAGCGCTTTGAATCTATTATACTACGTATTAAAGGTAGCCCCTATCTCCCTTAGCGGCTCGATTCGGCACTTCCTGTACCCTCTCCGCTGCTCTTAGCTATATTCGCGGCTATTGTAGCTTCTAGTTGTAGCCTACGAGCCACGCTATACTCCGTTAGGCGCCCCGAATCTATCAACCAGCTAATAACTACCTTTACTAAGCTCTTGTATAGCTATATAGCTCGTTGTAAGACAAGCTACAGATCCTATTGTAACTATATTTGTAACTCCTCCTAGGTTCTATACTTTGGTAGATCTTTATACTATACTACTAGGTATTCGATCGTTTCTTTGCCCTTGCTACACTTATAGTATAGCGTAGTAATCTCTAGGACGTTTACCCTATTTAGGTACTCCCGGAGGCCGATGTCCCCGCTACGCGCCTAGGCAAGCAGGGAGCTCTAAGCCTTACTTAGACCCTTATGTCTCTTAAGGGCAAGGTCTATAAATAGTTATACCAGGGGGTCCTTGTCTGCCGAGCGGTGTATAGGTCTTCTTGCTCTCGTTACAAGCGCGGCGCGCCTCTCCCGGGCCGCTATCTTACGCTTCTACTAGGCAAGTTCTACTACTCTATCTATATTAAGGGTTTTGTTCTTTAGCTTCTTTATTTTCTACTTTTACTTAGCCTACTCGTTTACTATAGCTACTACTCTCTCGACTGCTATTAGCCCCTATAGGCCTAGCCTAGGCTTCCTCCCTTACGTTCTCCTACTCCTCTTCTAGAACCTTCTAAATAGCTTAGTATACGCCTTCTAAATTAAGCTCGCTACTATAACTAGGGGGCGCCCTAGTCCCTCCCCTAACTAGAGGAGTAGTTTATATATCCTAGCTTCGAAGTTAGCTAGCTACTTGTTTAGGTAAAGGTCTACTAGTAGGACCTAGGCCTCTATCTCTAGGTATCTAATTAGCGTAGTTCTATAGCCTCCTGCTACTACACGGAGGCCCTTGCTCTAGTCCTTCGCTAGCTTCTTAGCTATCCCCTTTAGCTCGCTCCCCTTACCGACTATAGTTAGGACATAGTAGCTCGCTACTCTATATACTACTACGCTCCTTATACACTTTGTATATACCTCCTAGGCCTTCACAAGGCTCAGGCCCTACGTCTTCGCCGCGATCCTCGTTAGCGCGAACTCCTAGGTAGCGAGCTTCTTCTTAACCGCGCCACAGTGCGCTTGCTATAAGAGCTTCTAGTCTAGCTAGACCCTAAGGAACCTAGCGGACTTAACTAGTCTAATATCTATATACCTACCTCTATCCAGGAGGGCGAGCTTAGCTAGGTCTAGCTACTACCTTCGGTTCTTATTAAAGTAGATTAGTTTATACTTCTATACTACGAACGCTATTCCCTACGTTCCCGCCTACTTTAAGCAGGTTCCTTACGCTCGCTCGAGTTAGCGGATGTTCACCTTAGCCGACTTTCCAAATACTAGTAGGTTCGTATTGTCGGCGAAGCCTACTATACTAAAGTGTAGGTACTCTCTCCTTAGGTCCTTATATAGTAATACAATATATAAGATAAACAGGACAGGTAATAGGAGGGACCCCTAGGGTACCCCCGCTATAACTAGGATGTTATCTATTACCTTCCTATCGAAGTAGAGGATCGCGACCCTGTCCGTTAGCTATTCCCGCACCTAAAGTACTATCTACTTTAAGTAGCCGAGCTCCTAGAGCGTAGCTAGTAGTCTAACGTAGTTAACTATATCGAAGGCTCCGGCGATATCTAGTTGCAGGAGGGATACTAAGGCGCCTTAGCGCTATACCTCCTAGACCTAGGCTATAACTAGTTAGGCCGCTAGCTTAGTCGATCTACTCGCCTAGTTGCCTATCTGCTCGGTAGGGAGCAGCCTATAGACCTCCGCTACCGCTATAATCCTTCTCGCTACTACTACCTCGATCACCTTCCCTATAGTCGGGAGTAGCGTAATAGGGTAGTAGCCTCCTAGGGTATAGTATATATCGGGTGTCTTTCCTAGCTTCTATAGGACTACTGTCTTAGCTCTCTTAAACGTAGCTAGGAACTATACTAGCTATAGGTACCTTGTAGTTAGGGCTACAAGGATCTAGCTTAGCGGTTGGCTATACGCCTTCAGGAATCCTATCGGGAGTATATCCTCCCCTAGGGCCTTCTACAGGCTCGCTTTATCCTATACCGCTTCTATCGCTAGGAAGCTTACAAGCTCCTAGACCTTAAACCCTTGTTCCTACTCCTCCTTAAGGTCCAGGTCCTAGATATCACTAAGGTCCGCCCCTAGGCTTAGGAAGAACTTCTTCGCAAGCGCCTCCGCCTTGTTCTAGTATATCGTTAGATCTAAGCTACTATCTAGGCCCTTTAGGGCCAGGAGTTTCGGTAGCTTAGGGGGGAGGAAGCTCCTAAGCCTTACCTAACGCTCGAGCTACTATAGGGTCTCCTCCCTAGCTTCCTCGATCGTCTTCCTCTAGGAGTGCCTCTTTTCTTCCGCTATTTCCGTTACTAGCTCTCTTTGCTTCTCGTTAAGCTTCTCCTTATAGAACTACGTAAAGGTCCTCCGGAGCTCCCTCTCCGCTTCCTTCGCTACCTTCGACGCCTCCTCTACCTTGCCCGTCTACTATAGGGAGCTCCTCCCCCTTGATTCCTTCCTCCTAGGGGCTATCGCGTAGGCGATAGCTATTAGCTCTATAGCTAGCTTTTCGAATACCTCCTCTAGCCCCTTTCTTGTCTTGATCCTTGCCTTTAGCCCTTCTAGTCCTCCGTTGTCGAGCCGTATCCTTAGTAGCAAGTACGCTACCTCTACCTTTATTAGCTTCTCTAAGACCTTCTTCTAGTTCTACCCTTCTAGCGCCTTCCCCTTTAGGAATAGGCTATCGAGCTTTACTTCAAGCACCTACGGGTAGTAGTCCGACCCTCCCCTAATCTTCTTCCCTAAGTACGTTGTTGTTAGGTCTATTAAGGCCTAGATATAGTCGATCGTTAACGTCTTACCCCTTTGCTCTCCTATAGGGGTTCTTATAACTATACCCTATAGGGTTTATAGGCTTAGGTCCTACTTATAAGCTAGCTCGAGGAGCTCCTTAGACTTCCTTTTATATCGCCCGAACTCGTCCTAGACTAGGTTCTAGAGGTTAAAGTCTCCTACTAGGATTATAGCGTAGGCTAGGCCCTAGTAGACTAGGAGGCTCTTTAGGATAGTCTTATCTACCGCGTAGTTGTTATATACTAACTAGAGCTCTAGACCCCTCCTCCCTAGCTCTAGGAACTATACCCTACACTACTACGCGCTCGCCTTGTATTCCTACTGTCTAATGTTAAACTTCTTATATACGTATATCGCCGCTTTTCCCTATTATATATAAACCAGGTAGTACCGTAAGCTCCGGGGGTAGTAGGCTGCCCCCTGCTTACTAAGCTATAGTTCCTGGACCGCGATTATATCGAACTCCGCCTCCTTTAGTAGAATCTCTATATTCTACTTTACGCCTCTAGTGTTCTAGAGTATAGTTTTAAAGATCATCCTCTCCGCTAGTTATACCTTTATCCTCCGGCTCGTTTTAGGTTAGGGGGATAGTTACTACTACTAGTAGACCCTAGGGCTAGGTGTTCTATATACTTAGGATACTAGTAGCCTGTATGTTAGGCACTTCCTAGGCGCTTAGGGGTTCCGCCTAGGATCCTTAGGATCCCTGGCGCTATTGCTATAGTAGCGGCGGTCCCAATGCGAATAGGGCTATAGCTAGGCCGAACTGTAGTTAGCTCTACGATATATCCTTGCTTACTACGGTAGGGTGACCTTTTAGTGTTAGGAACCTAGGCCTCTTCGCTCCAACCCTCTAGTATCCCTCCCTATCCTCCTCCTCTATACCTTAGCGTATAAATGCGAACAGTAGCTTCGTAGGCTCTGGTCTAGTAGGTTCGAATGTTCTGGGCCTATATTGGTACGCTTCCTTAGCCCCCTCCTACGCTCTTACCCTCTCCCTATACTCCTTCGACCACCTAGTGTGCTTTCCGCCATATACTAGGTACCTTAGCGGGAGGTAGCCCTTGTAGGTAGGGTACTAGGCCTCCCCCTCCTTTCCTCCTGCTCCGTAGGCCCTTGCCCTATATCTTCTATATAGGGGTTCCTTTAGGTAGTACCTCTAGATATATCCCTACTTCTAGCACTTAAAGCACTGCTTTAGCTCGAGCGCTACCTAGTACGGTTTGTAGTCTAGTACTTAGGCGTCCTAGATAACTCTAAAGTCGTACGCTACTCTCGCCTTGTCTTAGCTCTCGAAGGTTACTAGTACCGTCGCTCTTGTAAGCTCTAGCTTACTAGGGATCCTGAACTTAACTGTATTTACTATACGGAAATCTAGTCCCTAGGCGAACTCTACTTCGGTAACTCCCTAGATCTCTAACCTCGTTAGACCCTTTAGGAGCATCGTGAAGGTCCTATAGGCTTCCTTCGCCTGCTCCCCGAACGCTTGGTGGATCTACTAGTTGTTCTTAGTATACTATTCCTTCGCTGCTTTATCCCTAAAGGTAATAATAGTGTCCCTGCTAGGGAGCTTCCTTATAGCGACTACTCCCTTTTATATAGACTAGTTGTTAATCGCCTAGATGATCTCTAGGGGGGTTCTCTTTGTAAGGTTAGCTAGTAGGCCGTTACCTCGGACAAGGATTTCCTTAGCGATCCTTCGGGGGATCGACTTTATAGGTTACGCTTAGGGCGCTAGGGCTCCTGCCGCGATCGTTACCTAGGAGCGGTTAGGACCCTGTCCTACGCTTATAGTAGCTAGGGCGCTTATAAGCGCGGCCTATACTTCCTCGGTGACGATCTTCCTTATAGTTATATAGTTAAGGCCTTCTAGGCCTCCTTTAGCGCTCTATAGCTAGTTAATAGCACTCTATACCTAGGCTAGGATCTCTCTCGCTATTCCCTAGGCGATGTTCTTCTTGTTTAGGCTAACTAGGGCGACTATACTATCAAGTATAGCCTTGATATTGCCTAATCCGCGTTGTTCCTAGCAGGGGGGGGGTTGGTGCTACTGCTGTTAGTGTTAACGGGGGGGTTGGCGGTAGGTCTGCTAGTGGTTGCGGGGGCCGCTCGGGGGCGCTCCACGGGGGGGTTTAGGTCCGTTATACCGAGACTCGGATAGGCCTCTCGGGGCGGGTAGGGTGCTCCTAGTAGCGGGGGCAGGGGGGGGGAGGTCGCTGTCGACCTCTATACTAGGTCCGGTATAGGCTATCAGGGCCGGCGCCAGGTAGATCCGTTATAGATCCGGGTTGTAGGTCTGGGCGGTGTAGAAGAAGATTTCTAGGAGCCGCACGTAGCTCGTTTTCCCTATCTTCCTACGCCTGCAGCACCTGCGCAGCGTCTCGCGCGTAGATGTACCTGGTATAGTTAGATAGAGCTCGTCGGGAGCTTTCTAGCGATGTAGGTTTCGTCCGTTTTGGCGCGCTGCTGCACTAGTTAGTGCGGGCCTGTTTGCGAAGAAAGTTTTCCTTTTATAACATTTATAATACTAACTTACTATATATACTAACTAGCTACTAGCTTACTAGCTATATAAGAGCCTCTATAATAAGGTCTGGGACTAGTACATGGAAATCCGCGAGGCTAAGGACAGTAAGGAGATATCCCCTACTTTAAAAGAGCAAGGTAGCTATATTATTATAGGTATTTGTAAGTAGTGTAGCTAGATAGAAGACTATATAGCTAACTAATTAATCTTTTACCCCTTATTTATAGGTAGTATATACAAGGAAACTACCGCCGCGCCTACCGCTAATCCGTTCTTCGCCTCGCCTTGCGCTACCGCTACCCTCTCCGCCTCTCTATTCCTTACTAGGGTAACGCCCTAGCAAAGCGCTAAGGAAAAGTCCTCCTCTATACTCGAGTATACTACTATAGCTAATAAGCAGCTTGTTAGTATTAGTACTAGCCTCCTTAACGTCCTTAGAGAGGGAGTCGCTACCTTTAGCGAGAATAACAAGCTTCTACGCTAGATCTCTAGAGAGTTAGTAAGTTACTACCTTAGATACTATCTCGAAGCGAATTAGTAGCTAATCTAGATAGCTTAACCTTAAACGCAAGCGCGCCGAACCTACGCGCGCTAAACTAGAGCGCGCTAAACTAGAGCTAACTAAGGGCTAGCGGTCCTATCTTATAGCGTATTAGGAGGTAGCTAGGGTTTAGCTAGAGAATATATAGTAGGATAATTATAGAGAGGAGGAGTAGTTAAGGATATACCTATTATAGATATAGTTCTATAGCTACGTAGCTACTATTTAAGTATAAAGCTATATTAGTAAGCTTACTAACTATATATATATAATACTCCGTATAGTACGCGGGTATAGTAGGATATAGCGGATTATAGGCGCGGTAGGATATAGCGGATTGTAGGTAACCTGGCTGGATCCGTAGCAAGCGCGTAGCTATACGCCGTAGGCGCGTAGCTAGGTGCGCAGCGACCCCGGCATATACTTCGACGGTACATTAGCTGGCGGTAGGGTGGGCGTAGGATAGTGGCGGGACAGGGGCCGGAAATGATGCTCTACTATGACAGTTTAAGGATAACCCGGTTTGACAGCGGCCTTGTCAAGCTTGTGAGGAAAAGTGGAGTCGTGGCATGGGGAATCGTTGGGCATCAGACTCAATGCGGATTGCGCAAACACTGCCCAACCGCGAGCGGCACTGCAGTCATGGGTTCCAAGTGGTCTTGACCCTCACAATCGAGAACATTGCTGAAGTACGTTGAGATTTGAAGAAAAGGTAGAAACACAAGATAAGTCCCTAATGTTCGATCCGTTTAGGTCATCACCAATGACCAAACTCCAGCTACGCAGCGAAGAGACAGCAATCGATCGGCCCGCATCTCCTTTCGGAAGTGCATCCCCTGGCCTTCCATGCATTAGAACAAGATCATCGCAATTATAATTGAAGCCGATGTTTCCAACTCACCTAGTTGACCACGTTGCCAAACCGCGATGATTCCACGGGCTGTCGTAGCAGACGTATTCCGCTTTCCTGTCCCATTGCACAGACCGCAGACGAAGCCGCCAACTTCACCGCTGCCCTTGCAGTCTGGACATGTCGATGACATCTCCTCTTCTCGAGTGATAATAAAGAATAGGGCTGGTGTCGATAACTAAGTATTGAATCCTGTACGGTCGTCTTTGCGCTCTGTGGTTCGGGGTATTTTTTTCTTGTTTGGGCTGCCTGGCGCCAACGAAGCGAGAGCGAACCCCTAAGTAGGAGTTGGGTTGACTGGTCGCTAAACGCGTGATTTCGTACATATGTACACCTGAAGGCTAATTGCAGTAGCGAATCGCAATGACCCCACTTCACACCAAGGGATTCCGCCTCCACCCTCCATCATTCTGCCGATTCCCTTTGATCATCTTATGGGCCCAATATGCCTCACAACGCTTTGCAGTGCCAGACGTGCTTCGCGCATTTTCCAACAGATAGAGCCCTACGTGAGCACGTTGATGGCTATCAGGTTAGTACGTTGAGGCTCTGCGCATAAATTATTAACGGTCCTACAGTCTCGAGCACATCAATTACTCGTCGAGCTGCAGAAATGTCTGGCACACTTGACTCCGCTTGACGCCTATCCCGCGTCCGACAGCGGCAATGGCGATAGGGATAAAGATGAGCGCCGCGATAATGACGATGATGACACAGACATCGCCGATGCCGAGGACGACCAGGTCTTTCGCACAAGGACTGGTACTGACCAACTTTCCCTGTTCCGCTGTCCTCATGCAGAGTGCGACCGTAGGGAGGCATTCGCCAGAAAACAGGATCTTCTGCGGCACTATACGAGATGTATATCTCCCTTGGCGTCTGCAAGATGGATGTTTTGCTGACTGTTCAATCAGACGTTCCTTGCAATGAGATCTGCCCATTCTGTCACGAAACCTTCACCCAAGCGCGTCAATATATTGCACACAAGTGCAAGCGCAGAAAACCCAGGGACAAATCCAAGAACCAATATGTGAAGGCGAGACATCAAGAGCTACAGAGACTTACGGCTGAGTTGCTTCATCAAGCATCTCTCCGCCAAAGACTGCTTTTGAACGACCACGGGAGCGGCAGAAAAAGAGACTAGGAAACAGCAGGGCTAGATTCGCCTGTTCAAGAAGGAAAGCGGATGGTATCCTCGAAAGACAGCGACGCGAACCCATTGCTGATGTTCCATCCCCCTTGGGACTTAGATGGTATGATAAGTGTCCTTGGGCTTCTTACGAACCATCTAATCGTCGCGCAGGCGCAAGCATCGAACCTCTTTCCATGTACACATTGGTCACATCTCCACCAGCAGACATCAATGGCACCATGCCCTCGGATTGTGACTTCCGTAGCGTAAGGTTCCCGTCTGGGTTCCCGTCTGGGTTCCCGCCTGGGTTCCCGCCTGGGTTCCCGCCTGGGTTCCCGTCTGGGTTCCCATCTGGGTTCCCATCTGGGTTCCCGTCTGGGTTCCCCGGAGCAACATCTGGGGGGTTCCGTCCGCGAGCGCCAGTCCTCGAGTCTCTCACAATGTTGCCAAACTCCATGCTACGACAAGATAGCACGACGTCGCCCGAGTTCACGTTGCGAGCGCCAGTCCTCGAGTCTCTCACAATGTTGCCAAACTCTATGCCACAACAAGATAGCACGACGTCGCCCGAGTTCATGTTGCGAGCGCCAGCCCTTGAGTTTCTCACGATCCTGCCAAACTATACGCCACAACAAGATAGTACGACGTCGCCCGAGTTCACGTTGCGAGCGCCGGTCCTCGAGTCTCTCACAATGTTGCCAAACTCCATGCCACAACAAGATAGCACGACGTCGCCCGAGTTCATGTTGCGAGCGCCAATCCTTGAGTCTGTCCCGATATTACCAAACTATACGACACAGCAGCATGACACGGCGTCGCCTGGGTTCCTAGTCCATCGTGGTGATGACTTTTCCACTAGTCAGAACATTATCTAAACGACTACCCTCAGATGCAAGGACTCAGGGGGGAGGTGTACACCGAAATGGAACGAATTGGTTATGACATACCGCCGATGAATGTCTCGTTTATCCCGACTTTCCGAACGCGAAGTTCACCCCAATATGTTTACTCCCCATTTCAGCCATCTTTTGAGCGAGCCTGTCTGTCTGCCTTGGTATTCGCATCTTGCTCCACGTTTGAAGTTCCTCCTGCGTCGCGAATGCAAACGTGATCGCGAAACCTTCGATAATGTTGAAAGCGAGTCGCGCATCTAGGAGTGCTCTTCGGCGGCACATGTTAGCATAAGCGGTCAAAATGTGAAGTGCGTACTTACAGGCCGCCACGCTCCAGCACGACTTCCGTAGGTTGAAGCCCCAATCCTTCTAGACGTTCGGAGGGAACTTCGAGAAGGCCATTTGCGGCAGCGATGCCATTCAAAGCGTGGAGTTGCGAACCACCCCAAAATCTCACTCGCGATCCACTGCTCCATAGCTGAACCACAACGACTTGCATCTCGGTAGTCGCTTTATTCATGAACAGAAAATTGTGTTCAGGGGCGCGGCCAAATGTCCGGTAAAGCCCCAGACCTGACCATTCGAAAAACGACTCGAGGATTGCTCGGACACGCTGCAAACTGTTAGCTCGTACCCTTAGAGATGCTTTCCTTACCTACCACATCATCAAGAACGTTGACTTTACAGAAGTCGAGGCCGTATTCTGATGCGTAGGGAAAATCCTTCCTCTCCATCTGTCGAACCCAAAATATAGGATCGGAATCTGATTGGTCTGAACAGACGGAGGAATCAACAGTGATGATGGCTTCAATTGTGTCAATCTGTGTAACTGTGAAAAAGCTGTGTCTGGCTCCAAAAGCCTATTTCCTCGGGGGAGCCAACGGATACCTAATGCTATGCTAAGACCAATCTGCCCCTGAACCCCTGAGTGGGTTCATCCAATATCGCTACCATAGTCCTACTTTGCTATAGTGGGTTTAATATACCCCCTTAGAGTGACTGCTAGGCAGCCGCTCTAGAGCACTCCTACAAGTGAGGTTATTCCTAAGATCCAAATTCCCTAGTAATCTAGCTCCCTAGTATCCGTTCCGTTCCGTTCTGTAGCTATCTAGCCTTAGGCTCCCTCCGGTCTCTGTCTCTTGTTTTCTAGTAGGGAGAGTCGGGAGACTCCTTAGCTCCTACCCCCTTATATAGACTACGGGTATCTAGCTATAAGGGCTATACTCTCTTCTATTAGAACCTTACTTACTCTCTAGCGGATAAGGCTCTCGATAGGCGCTATATTAATCATCTTGACGAATTCTTAGTGTTTATCTGCCGTCAGGGCCTTAGTGAACCCGTCGGCTATTATCTTCGCGGTAGGAACGTATTCCACTTTGATCTTGCTGGCTTCGCGCTCCTGCCTTAGCTAGTGGTTGTAGATATCTATATACTTAAGCTTAGTCTATAGAGTAGCGATCTCGGCGTTAACGAGACGGATAGTCTATAAGTTGTTATACTAGATCGTGATCCAATCGTTGTTAAGAGCGACCGATAGTTCGGAGATTAATCCGCTTACGAACATACCTTCTTTAGCCGCTTACAAGAGAGCTAACAACTTAGCTTTAGTCGTTAAGGTTATAACTATATCTTACTTGCTTACGCGCTACGCGATTAGACCGCTAAATAGTTAGATAGCGAAGCTTTATAAGCTTTTCTAATTAATAAGGTTATTAGCGAATAAAGAGTTACTTACTACGATTAGCTAGTCGCCTCCTCCTAATTAGAGGGCGAAGAAGCGTGTTTAGTAGAGGTATTTTAGCACTTGGTCGGCCGCTATATAGTAATCTAGGCCTAGGTTGTAATTAAACTAGGAAAGTCTCGAAGCTACAAAAGCAATGTCGGGTCGCGATGTAATAGCAGCGTAGAGTATCGAGCTAACCTTCTTCTAGTAGAATCGCGTTGCGCCTAGATCTACAATGTTATTGTATAGAAGCAATTCCATCGTCGTTATAGGTATTCTAGGTATAGCTTCTAAATCTATAAGCTTTACGATCTTCTCGATGTATAATGTCTAGCTAAGCTAAACAAGCTTCTTAGTTCTCTCGCGGTAGATCTCGATACCTAGGAACTACTATAGCTCGTCGCTACTAGTAAGTTCGTATTTCTTACGTAGGCCGCTAACGATCTTATTAACCTTCTCTTGCTTGTTCTTACGGTACGCGATTATAATATCGTCGACGTAAAAGAAGACAATAACGTCCCTGTTTATTATTATATATAGCTTATATAGTATCTTAACAAATCCTAGACTTCTTAAAGTATTAGTTAGCTCGCGTTACTATAGGAGAGGGGATTTTCTTAGCCTATATAGAGCTTTGTTTAGCTTTAGTATATTCCTATATCTACGGTAGCCCTAGGGCATCTATATATATACGAGCTCGTTAAGGAAGGCGTTTACAAAGGCGTTAACCGCGTCGAATTAGATTAACTCGAGATCGAATCTTACTATAATAGTAAGTACTGTTCGGAGTGACTAGATTGCGAGAGTAGTAGCGTAATTTTCTTCTACTAATCCCTTCTACTATTGATTACTACGAACTACAAGCTGCGCTTTGTACTTATCGAGGAACCTATCTTAGCTAAACTTGTAGATATAAACCTATATATAGTCTAGAATCTATTATATACCTGCTTATTGGCGGGAAACCTTATCCTACAACTACTTAACGCTATAGCTAGCCAAGTGATCCTTCTCTACTTGTAGGAAGAGCGCTTCTATTAGGTAGTTCTTAAGTTCGTAATGCTATTTCGGCTCGGGAGGAAGGGTGTCGCGATATAGGCGTTTAATACTATCTTTCTTCTTTATTAGCTATATAACGCGCTTCTTCGTAATAGTTCCTCGCGGAGTCTACTCTTCTTTAGTAGTCTTTAGTTTCTTAGGCTCGATTGCTAGGGTCGCTATCTTTCGCTAGAGTCGGTTGATCGTAGCTCTTATAATAGGCTTGTCTCTTAATGTACCGACTATAGTCGATAGTGTGCCTACGTAGAAGGCCGTATACTATAGTTCGAATGCCGTTGCGATTTCTATAGTATTGTCGGCTTGTAAGCTAGTTATTAGCGCGGTTAAAAGAGTAGCGGGAGGTATTGTAGGAGGTGTTTGGTAGAACTTAGGGAAATCGCTAGAGGCGTTGCCTTTAACTACAATAGTATCTAAGATCTCCTCTTTAAGCTCTTCTTCTTCTAATACGTTATTAGTTAGGTAGACGGCGATATCCTTGTCTTCGTCCTTATTCTTAGGTTCTTATTTATCTAGTTTAGTAGCTAGGTTTCTTGTTTCTTAATTAGCAAGCTACTAGGTAAGTGCCTCTAGGTTAACTTGCTTCTAATCGATCGCGATACGCTTAAGGTCTCTAGAAAAGACCTATATCTCGTTAAAAATAACGTCTTAGGTAGCTACTATATCGTTAGTTCTAGGGTTCTAGATTCGGTAGATGTTAGAGGATTAGTATCCTACTAGGTATCCTACAAATGCCGTCGGCTCGAATCTCTATAGTCGGCGCTCCTTCTTTTACGCTATAGTTGTTATAGCGTAAGCCTTATATCTATATACCTTCAAATAGTTTAGTGCTAGTTTACGTCGCTCTATTACGACTATGCTTCGCTTCTCTAGGTACTTATAGAATCTCTTAAATAGTATCTTCTAACCGCTTCCTTGCCTTAGTGTATAATTAAAGAGGTATACCGATACTCGGGAAATCTTAAGCTACAATTTGATTAGGAGGTTAGCGCTTAGAGCTATATAACGTTGTTTTTCCTTAATTATACCCCCTAAGTGCTCTACTACCCTGTTCTACTCTTGCGTATAGGCGGTATAGGGCTTGACTTTGATACCTTTGCTCTCGAAGAACGCTGTAATAGCGTCGGTCTTAGTGAACTCGTTGTTATACTCGATTGCTTTAGGTTTGATCTTGTACTAGGTCTCTAGTATACGGAAGAGGGTCTTAAGGGCCGCTAGGATATTGTTGCCTTTGTAGGTTCTTATATAATAGTCCTATATATACCTAGAGTATCGGTTAGTAGCGAGTAGTAGTATAGTGTAATCTTATCGCGCGCCTAGGTATTTGTAGAAGTCAATGGCGATACGGTCCCCTGCCTTTAGAGGGTCTAGGCGTGGTTCTTAGCTAATCCGACGTTTAGCTTTGCTATATCCGTACCTGTTATACTCTACTATTATAATACCCTTGATTTTGACTCTGTAGGTACTATTGACGAGATGTTTGAGGGCCCTTAGGCCTAGGTAACTAAGGCGGAGATACTATATTATCGTATCCGCTCTAGATAGTGCCTAAGCGGTCTATATATTAAGCTATTACTTTCGCGTAGCGAAGGCGGCGTATATAGTTATCTAGGGAATGTATTCTAGGACGAATTGATCGTGTTGGTCTTGAACGTTATAGAGGTATACGTTTTCTCCGCGCTATAGGTAGTCGTTGCGGGTATCCTACTAGATACTATGGTTTTTGAGTTAGCGGAGGGAGACGAGGTTATATACGAAAGTCGGGCAAAAAGCTACGTCTTTGAGAGTAATAACTTAGGATCCGTTCTTGGTTTTTTCTATAATGTTAACTTTGCTATATCCCTCGATAGTAACAGGATGTTCTCCGGCCTAAACATAGTCTAACGGGCTTACGAGGCAAGGTAGTAACTTAAACCGGGAGAGGTTATTATATAGGTAGATAGTTAATCTGGAATCGAGGATGGACAAGTTAACTAGAGGGTATATAAGCTACCCTATTTAGAAGGCCGCTAGTATAGTAAAGAAGCTTATAGTATATCTTCCGACCGTACGCCTGTACCTGGCTAGCTACTGTGCCTACTTCTTGAAGTAGGGCGTTAGAAAATTCTCTAATATCTTGGTAGCTTCCTAGCTAGGTGCCGATGTTATCTCTAGAGAGGTCTTTGTCTAAATAGGGGGGGCCTTAGCTATTTGATTAGCTATCTAGTACTCTTAGGGGGCTACTGCTACTTACGTAGAGTTTCGGTACTCTTTGTCCACTGATTTTACAGTAGGTATCTTAGGGGCCTTTCGGCGCTCTTCTTCTACTAGTTGTAACGTAGTAGGTCTCTTAGGGGCCTTTCGGCGCTCTTCTTCTACTAGTTATAACGTAGTAGGTCTCTTATCTACTAGTAGCAAAGTAGCGGGTATCTAGTTGTAGGCTACCTCTAGTTACAAAGTAAGGCGGTACTTTAGGGAAGTACGTTGTTATTATATACTCCTACTTAGGGCTAACGCTATAGGGAGTTAATCTTAATCTTAGGATAACTCTTTTAGGTTAGATCTCTATCTCTTCGGCTTTATTCGCCCCGTCTTAGCTTTAAGCGAGGGGTTTGCCTTAAGGTTCTTCTCTATTCTCTAGATAATGTTCTCTCTATATATAAATCTCTAGGAGGCTCTCTCTAGGTATAGGTAGTAGTATCTTTCTATATTATATACTCCTTTATATACCTTATATAGTATAACCTCCTCCTCCTACTAGGGGCTTATATCGCTTCTCTTTCTCTTACTACCGAATGTTAGGAACGCCCTACGGGTAACCCTAGGCTTCGATTTCGCCGGGAGGTCTTAGGTGCCGATCTGGAGTTAGCAGGTTATATCCTCGATTGTACAGTCTTAGAAGTTAGTAGCAACTACTCTCTACTTCTTAGATCGAGTAACGAAGGTAAGGGGTATCTAGTTAATCGCTTTACTTAGGTTAGCGATCTAAACGATAGGGAGAGTTCCTTCCTAGATATCTCTTATAATAGCTTCCTCTATTAGTATCTCCTACTTCTTAATCTATAGCTTGAAATCCTCTTGTACTATAGTCGCGAACCTTGACTATTCGAGAATAGTATAGTACGCTCTAATCTTCTTACGGAGGGCTATAGCTACCTTAACGTTGTTAGCGCCGAATCCCTTGTAGATACGGTACTACTTATTAACGCCTTAGTCTATACGAAGTCGGGTTGTTCGGAGCTAGACCTAGATAGTATCTATAATAAAGTCCCGGAGCTTCTAGACTTCCTTCCGTTATTAGGCTACCTCTCGGGCCTTCTCTCGGTAGTTATTCTCTAAGATAGAGAGTATCCGGTTCTATACCGTTAATAGGTATACTTGCTTGGCCGTTCGGGCGGCTATAGCGGTAGCTACGTTGTCGTTGTTACCGCCGCTAGCTCCGGCGTAAGCGCTAGCGTAGCCAGGGGCGGGGGCGTAGGCCGTACCGCTTTAGGTAACTCGTAAGACGGGCGTATCGGCGCCGTCGTAGTCGATATCTCGTGCTAGGGTTAAGGCTAGGTTCAAGCGATCGAACTTAGCTATAGTTTTAGCTTTGTATATAGCCTAGGCTGTATCGGGATCGAACTCGCTAGGGTACTTGAGTAGGGCCTCTTTACCTAGGACGTAGTCAAGTAGTTCGTATAAGGCTACTTTCGAGGTAAACTGGACGTTCTAAGTGTACTAGTCGGCTAGCTTCTTAAGTATAGCGAGGTTAGTGGTCGACTTAGTAGTAGATATCTTAACTGCTGGCTAGCTCGAAGGTTCGGGCTAAGGCGGTCGAAGGATTGGTGCTTTTGGCGTTGCTCAAAGGTAATTTGAGTGATGAGACTCTTAATTGTCGAACCCAAAATATAGGATTATCACTGTTGATTCCTCCGTCTGTTCAGACCAATTAGATTCCGATCCTATATTTTGGGTTCGACACCATCTCCCAAACACGTTCCCCAACCAGGGGATCCATCACGAAAAAGAATCCATTTTCTAAAATGGACCTTCGTGCGTCCTCTACAGACTCCGACGCCATCGGGTCCTCGGCACGAGGTTAACGGTGAACAAAAGCGATTCAAATTGCGGCTGCCCGGGGACGGTGACGTCTGATGCGAAGAGGGGTCGGGTCTTTATCGAATATCTTTTGCCCCGCTCCAAGCCGCTGACTCACTTTTGCCTTTCACCGCGAAGGTCCTACAGGCTTCCTTCGCCTACTCCCCGAACGCTTGGTGGATCTACTAGTTGTTCTTAGTATGCTATTCCTTCGCTGCTTTATCCCTGAAGGTAATAATAGTGTCCCCGCTAGGGAGCTTCCTCGTAGCGACTACTCCCTTCTATATAGACTAGTTATTAATCGCCTAGATAATCTCTAGGGGGGTTCTCTTTATAAGGTTAGCTAGTAGGCCGTTACCTCAGACAAGGATTTCCTTGACGATCCTTTGGGGGATCGCCTTTATAGGTTGTGCTTAGGGCGCTAGGGCTCCTACCGCGATCGTTACCTAGGAGCGGTTAGGACCCTATCCTACGCTCGTAGTAGCTAGGGCGCTCGTAAGCGCGGCCCGCACTTCCTTAGCAACGATCTTCCTTATCGTCGTATAGTTAAGGCCTTCTAGGCCTCCTTTAGCGCTCTACGGCTAGTTAATAGCGCTCTGTACCTAGGCTAGGATCTCTCTTGCTACTCCCTAGGCGATGTTCTTCTTGTTTAGGCTAACTAGGGCGACTATACTATCGAGTATAGCCTTAATATCGCCTAATCTACGTTGTTCCTAGCGGGGGGGGGGTTAGTGCTACTATTGTTAGTGTTAACAGGGGGGTTAGCGGTAGGTCTGCTAGTAGTTACAGGGGCCGCTTAGGGGCGCTCTGTAGGGGGGTTTAGGTCCGTTATACTAGGACTTGGATAGGCCTCTTAGGGTAGGTAGGGTACTCCTAGTAGCGGGGGTAGGGGGGGGGAGGTCGCTATCGACCTCTATGCTAGGTCCGGTATAGGCTATCGGGGCTAGCGCCAGGTAGATCCGTTGTAGATCCGGGTTGTAGGTCTAGGCGGTATAGAAGAAGATTTCTAGGAGCTATACGTAGCTCGTTTTCCCTATCTTCCTACGCCTGTAGCACCTACGTAGCGTCTCGCGCGTAGATGCACCCGGTATAGTTAGATAGAGCTCGTCGGGAGCTTTCTAGCGATGTAGGTTTCGGCCGTTTTGGCGCGCTGCTGCACCAGTTGGTGCGGGCCTGTTTGCGAAGAAAGTCCTTAGAGATATATAGATCGATAGTCGGCTTAATATATTCCTCCTCCTCTTACCTATCGGCCTTAATGTCCTAGGTCGGACGGTTGTAAAAGTAATCCTCCTAGTAAGCTCGCTAGATAGTATTCTTACGCTATACCTCCTTAGTCGCGATTAACCTAGTAAGTTCTCGAACCCGGTCCTCGTTTTCTATACCTTTGATCCGGTATTAGCCGCCTTTAAGCTATACCCTCTCTACCTCTAGCGTAGCGAGCTATAGATCGGGCGGCATTATCTCCTAGACCTTATTAGGGACTATATCTTTGCTCGTACAGGGGTTACGTATAAGGCCTATATACGAAAGCATTGCAAGTAGACTATCCTCGGTCGGCTCGTCTAGGAACGCGTTCTGAAGGTAGAACCTAACCTTCTCGTTAATATATACGCTATTGAACGTAGCCTACTTCGGGTTGTAACGTATTATTTGATTGTAGATAGTATCGGAGGCGTTACCTACGTACTGTTAGAACAAGGCTACTCTAAGGATAGAAAGAATATACCGTTCGCTACGTTAGCCGCTCCCCTACGCTAGGCTTTTAGTTCGATCGCGTTTTCTTCTCCAGCGTCAAGCGATTACCGCGCTATATCGTCATATAGCTTCTAGTACGGAAGAGGTTAGTACTTTCCTATATCGTCTTCTAAAACGGCCCTATCAGATTCGTCCTCTATAACGGAGTCGTCACGTTAGCGGAAAATAGGCCTCTTGAGCCATTCCTCCTTCTAGCGAAGCAGGGTATACTTAACTAGTCCCTGGTTCTTTGCCTAAAAGACTACTCTAGTACTAGTAAACTTCGATACGGTAAAAGCGCGGTCGTATACTACTAGGCTAACGATAATACTAATAAAACAGAAGATTAACCTTCTAGTAAGGGTAAAGAAGTAGATAGTCCTAGAGGAGAGATTATTAGGTTTAAGACGTTAAAGAGAAGTAGGCGATTACTTATAGCTTTAGCTTATTATCTGCCCCTTTATAGTATACGAACTTGACGGATATAGCTAGGCTATCCTTGCTAGTTTCCAGGTAGCGTATAACCATTAGCAAAATGTCCTTATAATAGAGCGCCTTTAGGCGTCTACGACTCTTGCACTCTTATAAGATTATCTCTTCTAGTAGCCTAGAATGCTCATTAGGCGCCTTGTCTTCGTCGCTAGAGGCACTCCTAGTAGCGTACTAGGAGAAGAGCTCCTCTAGACACCTGTCCTTACTAGTCTTTCTCTCGCCGTCTACAAACTCGGCTAGCCGCGCCCCTATGAACGTAAGGCCAAGGTAGTACCCTAGTAGCTAGACCTAGTACCCCTTATAAAAGAAGATACCTATATCGAACTTAATATTAAAGGTTAGTAGGACTAGCAAAGTATCCGCGTTCGCGACGTCCTTTCTATAGGTATATAGCGCTTATAGGCTATACCTATTAACTAAAATAGCATCGTACTACTTGCGAGGCGCGTTAGCTACTACGTTAGTAGGTAGGAGTTTAGATATATACCTTCTTAACTTCTCGACTATCGTTTCTATCTATATAGTAGCCTATAACACTCGCGTATAGCTGCTTATACTAGCGGAAATACTCCTACAACGAGCCCTACGATTTAAGCCGGTATACTTAATACAAATATTCGAGGAAATCCATCGCTATCGCTTGGTTTACGTTCTAGATCACGTCTCGCTAGGTTCCCCCTAACTTAGCGAATTCGTAGTATCTCCAGGTTCGTTAGCGAAAATACCGATAGAAGGGGAGGCGATCTCTTTACTTCTTCCACTTTCGTAGCATACTAGCAATGTTGATCTTAGTCTTGTTAGTATAGTCGGGCTAAAGGAACTTAGTATCCTCGAGCTACTTGCAGAGAGCTACGCGCTACTTAGCCGTAAGGGCCTCTGGCCGTTTCGCAATCCGCCTCGCGGCTTCTCGCTACGTAAAGCGCCGGATGAAATCCGCATTGTAATGCCGGTCTTTAGCGAGCGGCCGCGGCGGGCGACGTGCTGGCATGGCGATAGCGTTGAGCGTCGAGGACTACCGACTCTAATAACGACGGTCGACGAGCCAGGGAGGACGAAAAGCGGGAGGGGCGCTATGTTATTATATCTTGTTGCGCCGCTGCGCCGCCTTGTCGGGGAGCCAAAAATAGATGCTAGGTTGAAGAAAACGGTTTCCTGGATTGCGGGAACGACTGCTTTCTCACAACCAACACTGCCCAGGACCAGGACGCTCATTGGAGGGTAGAGCAAGGTGGGGTCGTAGATCTGCAGCATGAATTGATTGGAGGGGCCAGCCCGCAATCAGGTACCAAGTACCTGGCTGTGACCCAGCGACCCGCACTGTCGAGACGCCCGAAAATGGCGGCACTGCCCTGCCAAATTCGGCGGCTAGAACAGCAAGTTCTGTACTTAACCTGTAAGCATGGATGGATAGTCGACTGCTTAATGAATTCTTTGTTCGACTTTTGATTATGACGTGTTGAACCTACTTTGGCAAAGTGGGACCATGGTGGCGATATTGGATGAACCCACTCAGGGGTTCAGGGGCAGATTGGTCTTGGTATGGCATTGGGTATCCGTTGGCTCCCCCGAGGAAATAGGCTTTTGAGCTACATATAGCTTTTTTATAGTTATATAGAATAAGACAATTAAAGCTATTATCACTGTTGATTCCTCCGTCTGTTCAGACCAATTAGATTCCGATCCTATATTTTAGGTTCGACAATTAAGAGTCTTATTACTCAAATTACCTTTGAGTAACGCTAAAAGCACTAATCCTTCGACTGCCTTAGCCTAAACCTTCGAGCTAGCTAGTAGTTAAGATATCTACTACTAAGTTAACTACTAACCTTGCTATACTTAAGAAGCTAGCTAACTAGTACGCTTGGAACGTCTAGTTTACCTTGAAAGTAGCCTTATACAAACTACTTAACTATATCCTAGGCAAAGAGGCCCTATTTAAGCACCCTAGCGAGTTCGATCCTAATAAGGCCTAGGCTATATACAAAGCTAAAACTATAGTTAAGTTCGATCGCTTGAACCTAGCCTTAACCCTAGTACGAGACATTGACTATAACGGCGCCGATACGCCTGTCTTACGAGTTACCCGAAGCGGCACGGCCTACGCCCCTGCCCCTAGCTACGCTAGCGCTTACGCTGGAGCTAGCGGCAGTAATAACGACAACGTAGCTACCGCTATAGCCGCCTAAGTAGCTAAGTAAATATACCTATTAATAGTGTAGAACTAGATACTCTCTATCTTAGAGAATAACTACTAAGAGAAGGCCTAAGAGGTAGCCTAATAATAGAAGGAAGTCTAGAAGCTCCGGGACTTTATTATAGATATAGTCTAGGTCTAGCTACGAATAACCTGACTTTGTATAGACTAAGGCGTCGATAAGTGGTACTATATCTATAAGGGATTTAGGGCTAACAATATCGAGGCCGCTATAGCCCTCCGCGAGAAGATCCGAGCGTACTACACTATCCTTGAACAATTAAGGTTCGCGACTATAGTACGAGAGGACTTTAAGCCGTAGATTAAGAAGTAGGAGATATTAATAGAGGAAGCTATTATAAGAGATATCTAGGAAGGAAGCCTCCCGATCGTATAGATTACTAACCTAAGCAAAGCTATAAACTAGATACCCCTTGCCTTTGTTACTCGATTAGAACAACAGAGAGTAGTTGCTACTAACCTCTAAGACTGTAACGGTCGTATACAACAAGGTTGCACAACAGTGCAACCTTCGTAGGAGCTCGCGAGGGCTGAAGGCTCTGCGCGGCGAGCTCCACCTAGTATAGAGCCACGCTCCTCTAGCTACAGGGTGCTCAGCCAACTATATAGTATAGCATATGATATAGCACATGACATAGGCTATGCCTGTAACACTACCCTCCCTCTCTAAACAAGCCCCCTATATAGAAATAGCCCCCTATCCTAGGTGCTTGCATCCGGAGTTAGAGTTATCTTAGCGCCTACCCTAGCGCTGCGCCTTCCTTCTCTACGTTTATAATAGCGGGCCCGGAAGCTCGGGGTACGTATCGTAGAACTCCTAGATAGCGTCGTTATAGCCGGGTAGATCCGTTACAGGTTGCTAAGTTAGGTTGTTATAACCTTCCTACTTAACTTGGTACTACTAGCGACTGTTCGCCGCCTTGCTAAACCCTACGATCCTCTCGAACCTTTACTCTACTACGTCTTTACCTTCGTTAGTCCGTGTAACTACGCGCCTGCAGTTAGCGCTTATATTGTTATTAACCCTCTCTTAGCTAGCTAGCCCTTGCCCTAGGTAGCGCCTTACTCTCGAGACGTAGAACGTAGGGAAGATCGTTATATTCGCTAGGAGCTTTAGAGTTACTACGTATAACGAGGCCTTCGTAACCTCGAACGGGCCCTCCTACCGTAGCGCGAGCTTTACGGTTAGCCTACTAGTCTTATAGTTCTATATATCGAATATCGCCCTATTGCTAACGCGGTACTATAGCGTATCCTCCCTATAGCGGTTTACGTTCTGTTTATAGCGGTCCTATAACTACTTTGCTAACGCTATAACCTTCCTAAAGATCGCCCTAAAGCGGTCCGCGAGCTTAGATACCTAGAAAAACTCCCGCTTCTACTACTCCGAGATATTTAGTAGGTATAGCTTCGACGGCTCTACGCCTATCCTAGGGTTAAAGCTATAATTCGTAAAGAACGGTAATACGCCTATTGTCTTAGAGACTATATTATTCGCTATAAACTCTACTAGGGGGAGCTAGTTAACCTAGTTATTCTACGCCTAGTTAATATATAGCTATAGGTACTGCTCTAGTTCTATATTAATCTGCTCCGTCTAGCCGTTTATCTAGGGGTAGAACGCTAATAAGGGTTTTAGGGTAATCGCAAGGCGCGCCGACAGCGCCCTCTAGAACCCTAAAACGAACTACGTACCTCTATCCGACACGATCGTCTCCGGTATACTATAGAGCGAGTACACGCGCTTAATAAACTAGTTAGCTAGCTCGTTAGCCTCTAGTGTCGCCGTTGTAATAAAGTAGCGTATCTTTATAAGCTAGTTAACTACTACTACTATATACCTAAACTCCTACCCCCTCTATTTATATAGCGGGAGTAGTGTAATATAGTCTACTAATATATCTTGCTATAGCGCTAACGGTAGTAGAAGCGGCTTAAGGAACCCTATAGGCTTTAAGCGGGGGTTCTTTATCTTAAAGTATAGCGTATAGGCTCCTACAAACGTCCTTACTAATACGCTTATCCCTAGCTACTAGTAGACTCTGTTTATTAGGTCGAGCGTCTTTGTCCTCCTTAGGTACCCGCTAGGCCCTAACGTATATATCTAGTAGATAAGCTATAAATAGAGCTCTGTATTACCCGGGTCGATTATTAGCCTACTACGGTAGAACGCCCTACCTAAGACTAACTTGTACTTAGCGAACGGTACTCTTAGCTCCCGCTTAATCTTACTTAGCTAGGTATATACCTCCTAGTTACTAAGCGCCTCTACTACGTCTACTATAAACGGCGAGGTCGCGTAGCTCTTTACGATAAGGTCGTTAGCGTAGCGCGAAACGTTAAAGCTAAAAAGCTCTAGTATCTCGCCTAGTAGCTTAGCGTTGTATTTACTACTAAAGGTCTCTAGGTCGAACTTGCTTAGGTCGATCAGGGGGCGCTGCCTGTTCTATAGCCTATTATCTTTAACGTCTTTTAGTATAAACTCTAGCTTCCTACTAAGCGTATCGGGGCGGCCGTTTGCTGTACCTAGGCGGTAGATAATCTAGAAGTTAAAGCGTAATAAGAACTCTAACTAGCGTATATAGCGTAGCGATAGCTACTTCGTTATACCGAAGGTCTATAGGTTCTTATAATCCGTAATAATATCGAACCTTTTAGCTATACCTTCGAGCTTAGGGCGCTATTCCTCGAGCGCTTTAACAATCGTAAGGAGCTCCTTATTATAGATATTATAGTTGCACTTAGCTACGGTATACTTCGCTAAGAAGTAAGTAACTAGATGTAACTTGCTATTATCCCCCTCCTATAGTAGCGCTCTACCCGCTAACTAGTCTAACGTATTAACTTCTACTACCGCTCGCTTCTCCTAGTTATATATCCGTAGTACTAGTGCTATAATAAAGTATACCTTTAGGCGCTAGAAAGCCGCCTTATACTGCTCGGACTACTCCTAGTCCACCGTCTTCTTCGTAAGCTCATATAGTAGCTATACGTAGCTCGAAAAACCTTATATAAATCGGTAGTAGAAGTTCGCGAACCCTAAGAACCGCTAGAGGTACCTCTATATCTCCGGAGCCTCCTAATTACATACCGCTTCGACCTTGTCTATCTTGCGTGGGCTTACAGTGGCACTGGAAGAGCATATAGGAGAGATACGTTGCATTGATTGTTATATATCGAAGGAAGAGATAGAGGAAAGAGAGTATATAAGAACATAGCTATATATATAATAGGAAATGAGAAACGGGGCGCTAAGTAGGTACGAAGCAGCCAATCAGAGCGGACTATAGAGACAGGGCTAGATAGGTTGTAACACACCCCCTAGCTACGAAGTAGCTGAAAGAGAATACCTAGCTAGCTGGCTAGCTAGCGGCGAGATGCTGAAAATAGGAGGTTAAAGGCTCGAATTACTAGAGTAGGGTTAATAGCTAAAAACGAAAATCCTTATTGTTAATATATGACCTAGCGTTGCGTTTGTATAATCGAAGATATACTAATGTAGATCCTGGCTAATTAGAACGCGGTCGTATTGGTCGGTCGTATACGATCTTTAGTCGCCTATTTTACAAAGTTAAATCTGAACTGTCCTACAATAATAAAAATCAATCGCGCTACTAACCCTTCTAACTATAACTATAACAATAACAAAAACAACAATAGCTCCAAATACTTAGGGTATAGCTACCTCTATCGCCCGTATAGCGTTATTAGAGAAAGCCTACGCGACTAGGCTCGCGAATCTACGCGCGGCGTACGAAGAAGAGGAAGAAGAAGAGGTTATTGCCGTTAGCGACGACGATGCCGCTCCTGTTAAAAAGAGCAAGGCTAGGGTTTCGAAGACCCTAAACAAAAGAAAGAGGGATATAGTTCCTACTACGCCTAGGTATATTAATCGCGTTTCTATTAATTAAAGCGTTTTTATTAATTAACGCGCTAACTTTTAGATACCTAGTTATAATAGCGATAAGGATGTCGCTACCTTTATATCCTGCGCTATAGTTTGCCGTCGTTACCTACGTTTGGCCCTATATAGGTTGTTAAGCAGCGTGTATTTAGCTTGCCTAGATACTAAGGACAAGGACGAAGCCTATATTCGGTGCTTACGTACTGGACATCTATATAAGAAGTTGCTGGAACTTATAGTCGAGATAGCTATAGAGTTCCTTTCTACAAAGTAAGGTAGCAAGGTAACAGCTAGTGTAAGTCCCTTCCGTTCCTATTAACCGCTACGTACTAATGATAGTATAGTAACTATAGAGGGTTCGCCTTATAGCGAAGTACTTAATAGAATAGGAGGAGAAGAAGGAGAAGGCGGCGGCGGATATAGCTACTAAGGTCTAGGCCGAGGCGATTACTAAGTCTTAGGCCAAGGTAGCTACTAAGGCGGTTGCTATATTAAGGGCTAAGGCTAAGGAGAGGCGTGCCGCTACTATAGCTACCGCTAATACAGCTACCTTGGATAATAGGTTGGTAGTAGTTAGCTCCTACAAGGTTACTAACTAGGGAGAGGCTCCCGCTCTAGTTAGGCTAGTTGCTAGTAGCGTTTCGGCCGTTCTAGCTACTAAGTTAGCTAGATTAGTAAAGGAGGCTCGGGAGTCGGATAACATAGGGGCGTCGTTAGCTTTAAGGTTATCGATAGCTGTAATTAGTAGTTTATACTACGTATTAGCCGCGATAGATGCCTATTATATAGAGTTAAAGAGGAGGAAGGCGGGCTAGTAAGCCTAGGAGTACGTGTATATATAGCTACATTGTTTTTGCATTTAGTGATTTTCTTATATACTATTTCTTACGTGGGCTTACAGTGGCACTGGAAGAGCATATAGGAGAGATACGTTGCATTGATTGTTATATATCGAAGGAAGAGACAGAGGAAAGAGAGTGTATAAGAATATAGCTATATATATAATAGGAAATGAGAAACGAGGCGCTAAGTAGGTGCGAAGCAGCCAATTAGAGCGGACTATAGAGATAGGGCTAGCTAGGTCGTAATATACCCCCTAGCTACGAAGCAGCTGAAAGAGAACACCTAGCTAGCTAGCTAGCTAGCGGCGAGATACTAAAAATAGGAGGTCGAAGGCTCGAATTGCTAGAGTAGGGTTAATAGCTAAAAACGAAAATCCTTATTGTTAATATATAACCTAGCGTCGCGTTTGTATAATCGAAGATATACTAATATAGATCCTAGCTAATTAGAACGCGGTTATATTAGTCGGTTATATACAATCTTTAGTTACCTATTTTACAAAGTTAAATCCGAACTATCCTATAATAATAAAAATCAATCGCACTACTAACCCCTCTAACTATAACTATAATAATAATAAAAATAACAATAGCTCTAAATACTTAGGGTATAGCTACCTCCGTTACCTATATAGCGGTATTAGAGAAAGCCCGTATAACTAGGCTTGCGAATCTACACGTAGCGCGTAAAGAAGAGGAAGAAGAAGAGGTTGTTGCTATTAGCGATAACGATACCGCTCCTATTAAAAAGAGCGTAACTAGGGTTTCGAAGACCCTAAATAAAAGAAAGAGGGATATAGTTCCTGCTACGCCTAGGTATGTTAATCGCGTTTCTATTAATTAAAGCGTTTTTATTGATTAACGCGCTAACTTTTTAGATACCTAGTTATAATAGCGACGAGGATGTCGCTACCTTTACGTCCTACGCTATAGTTTGCTGCCGTTGCTTACGTTCGGCCCTATATAGGTTATTAAGTAGCGCTTACTTAGCTTACCTAGATACTAAGGACAAGGACGAAGCCTACGTTCGGTGCTCGCGCACCGGATATCTATATAAGAAGTTGCTAGAACTTATAGTCGAGATAGCTATAGAGTTCCTCTCTACAAAGTAGGGTAGCGAGGCTATAGCTAGCGTAAGTTCCTTCTCTATTCCTATTAATCGCTACGTACTAATAATAATATAGCAATTACAATAGGTTCGCCTTGTAGCGAAGCACTTAATAGAACGGGAGGAGAAGAAGGAGAAGGTAGCGGCGGATATAGCTACTAAGGTCCGGGCTAAGGCGATTACTAAGTCTTGGGCTAAGGTAGCTACTAAGGCAGTTGCTATATTAAGGGCTAGAGCCAAGGAGAGGCGTGCCGTTGCGGCTGCCGCTAAGGCAGCTACCGCTAAGGCGGTTACTACCGAGGTAGCTAGCTCTAACGATAGGTTAGTAGTAGTTAGCTCCTGCAAGGTTGCTAACTAGGGAGAGGCTCCTACTCTAGTTAGGCTAGTTGCTAGTAGCGTTTCGGCTATTCCGGCTACCAAGTTAGCTAGATTAGCGAAGGAGGCTCGGGAGTTAGATAACGTAGGGGCTTTGTTAGCTTTAAGGTTATCGATAGCTGTAATTAGTGGTTTGTACTACGTATTAGCCGCGATAGATACCTATTGTACGGAGTTAAAGAGGAGGAAGTCAGGCTAGTGAGCCTAGGAGTATATATATATATAGCCGCGTTGTTTTTACATTTGGTGATTTTCTTATATACTATTTTGCTGTTTCGGGCCGGATAATACCTAGTATATTTTAGGCTAGATACCTAGTATTAGATACCTAGCTTAATTATAAAGATCTGTTTTACTCTGTTTAATAATGTAGCAAGCGTCTTAGAGGTTCAATATAGCGCGGAAGTGCTCGAACTTCTAGCGCGGCAGCCGTTTTATAAGACTGTCTGCTAGTATATCGGCCGTAGGCAGGTACTTAACCTTGAATAACCCGTTAGTATACTCCTAACGTACCTATATGTTATAGATGTCTATATAGCGAAGCTTAGTAACTACGCGCTAGTTATCTCCTATAATAAGGCGGATAGTTTGCTAATTGTTATAGAAGATACGGTATAGTTCGCTAAGATCGAACCGAATGTTAGCGAAGAAGCGCTTTAACGCTATAGTCTCACACGTAGTAAGAGAAACAGTAAGTAACTTAGCTTCTATCGAAGAAGTCGTAACGGTCTTTTAGTAGTAGGCTTTCTAATTAATAACCCTACTATATAGTATTATAATATACCCTTAGGATAAGCGGCGCGTCTTCTTAATATCTACAAACGAGGCGTCGCCAGCGATAAGCAGGATATATATTCTAAAGGCGATACTGTACCGAATGGCCAAAAACCAGGTACCGAAGAGGTAAACGATAACGTATTCCGTAGCCTCGATATATATAGGGCTAGGATTTTTCAAGAACTAAGAGAGCTATAATTTAGCGAAGGCTATATCGGGGCGGATTATAATAGCCGTGTATAGAATAGAGCCGACGAGTTCCTAGAACCGCTTAATATCCTTGAACGGAGTAAGACCCTCGAATAGGTAAAGGTTGTATTCTAGGGGGATATATAGGAAGCGAGTCTCCTTATTAAGATTAAAGCGCTTAGCGATCCGCTTAATATACTAATCGTAGACTAGATGGACTATATGATCCTCGTAGTTTCTTAAGACGTAGATACTAAGGAACTACAAGACGTCGCCTTAACTATATACTTTGTACTTTATAGCTAGTGTATCTATAATCCAGTTTGCCTTATTAGCGTAGTCCTTGTAGTAGAATATAAGGTAGTTGTCTATATAAAACAGAACTACTACGCGGCGGTGTTGGTTGTAAAACAAGTATAGTTCCTTACCCGATGCTATTAGACTAAGTTCGCGGAGCGAAGAGGAGAACTCTTTATACTATAGAAGGGGGGATTCGCGTAAGCTATATAACGCTCGTTCAAGTTCGACGAAGGTATCGCCTTGCTTAAAGCTAGCTAGGAGGTAATAATCCTCCCTAAACCCCTAAGGGAGCTTATAGACAATTCCTTTGTCTATTTTAGCGTTTAGGAATACCTAGGCGACGTTAAACTACTTAACTTCTATATCTACGTTAGCGGCGATAGCTATTATAGCCTAGAAGGAACGGGATATAAGTATTATAGCGTATATATTTTATAACGAATTAGCGCTCTAAAGATCACCTCTTACGTAGATACGCGCCTTACATTTCTCTAAGAATCTGTCCTTATCCTATTTGTAGGTAAATACCTACTTTAGGGGTAGGGGCTTCTCCTTAGAGAGTTTAGATATAGAGGACCGAGTAATATATCTCTAGGTTTTACGATTTATAAGATTCCAAATCTCTAATTTAGTAGCTCTAACGAACTCTTTGCCTATTAGATACTTAGCTAGTTACTTCTAAGACTTTAGAGCTTTAAGAAAGGTGTCTTAGTAAACGTAGGGAGGGGCCGGGGCAGCGTTAAGTCTAGCTACGTGCTAGGGTATAATCGCGGCGGCGATAACTATATATAGAGTATAGTATACCCGATCTCCCTTATCGAGTACCTCCTTATAGTATAGTATATACGTTTCGTAAAACGCTTGCTACATTCTAAGTTTAGGGACGTAGATATAGTCTAGAGTATATATTTCTAAAGTAAATCCAACAATCCTAGCGGTAGATATAGAAGGACCGTTATTAGCAGGGTCTTCTAGGTCTATTCCCCTAAGCCGCTAGCTCGTACGAGATACTAGGGCAAACACCCGCTTAGTATACTTACGTTTTATACGTTCGTAGGTAGGGGACTCGGGTTTGTTAGTATCGTCTAAGTTATCTAAGCTAGAGGAGTAGTAGCTAGGGTTTAAAGATTCTAGGCTGTAATTCTTAGGAAGTAGGTTGTCTAAGTATATAGAGTGCTTAGGATAGTAATCGACTAAGTCCTCGAAAACAGTGCTTATATTAAAGGCAATGCTTTATATACTTCTAAAGCTATCTCTAGAAGTATATATATAATCCCTATTGTTATCTAGGCTTATAGGCCTAGTAGGGGTAGAGGCTAAACTTTGAAATAACTAATCTGGTATCGGGAGTCCTCTATACGTATAGTCTCTAGAAACTAAAGGTAGCTTGCTTGTATTACGCTAGGCTACCGTTCTAGATATAGTTACCCCTAAGTCCTAACTAGGATTTGGAGTTTCTATACCCCCGAGCTCGTCTTTAGAATACTTAGGGGATATAGACGTAGGAGTCGTCGCTTCTGGATTGTCTATCTCGCTATCCTTAACGTTACTTAGTACTACGCTTATAGCGGGTAAGTGTAGCTAAAGCTCTAGGGAGTCTACTAGATTCTACTTCTTAGCGATAGTCTATAGATTGAACCTCCCTTCGCCCTTCTCGAAGAACTAGTTCTCGTTAAAGGTAACGTTATAAGTTATAACGACTTTATAGAGTACCGGAACCTAGATTCGATAGATGTTTAATACCTTATAACTAACAAGGTAACCGATATACGCTCTAGGCTTCGACTTATATACACGTTTCTACTTATCCCTCTCTCTCTCTTTATATAGAGGATATACGCAGCAACTATATATGTAGATACCGCTCTAGTTAGGCCGTAGATCCGCTATAAGGGAGACGATCGCGTCTGGCTAAAAGAACCGGAAGTAGGTTTAGAACCAAGTAAGGAGGACGTTATTTAGTAACTTTATCGAAGGATACGTTTAACTTAGGCTTATACTAATAAGCTATATAGATACCTCCTCTCCTTCTAGCTAGAGGTTACCTAGGAGACTGGCTCCGGCTATTATCTTAATAGAGCGGGTAATAACTTCTTAACTAGCGCGTTCGATAGCGCTAGTTAGTTCGTATATATTAGACGGAGGGAGTTTAAGCTCGATACTTAGTTCTATATACTATTTCTAGTACCGGGTATAGCTACGATCCCTAGTTTTAACAAGGGAGCCTTCGTTATTATACTTGAACTTGCAGATCGCTACGCTAAATTAGCGTCGTACCTAGGCCTCGAAGTATTAAAGAATTAGGAGAAGGAGGTCCTAGGTCTTGTCTTTAAGGCGGAAGACAAAGGGTTTACTAGAGAACTTATCTTTAAGAATTAGAGAGTAAATAGATCTATTATACCTATACGTATAATAGAAAAGGTCCTAAAATACTCGCTAGAACGGCCGTACTAACTTGGTTGTAGGAGGCCTATAGGAGACGACTTTTCCCTAGTATATAATAGAGCAAGCCTTGTAGTTAATACGTTTGGTTCCGTTAATTCGAACGTTCTAGCCTCTCTAGACAAGAGCCTTAAGTATATCCTAGCTAAGATAACTAGCGTAGATATACTAAAGGTGTTCGGAATCCTTATAGGGTAGAAGAGGGTACCTTAATCCTAGTCCTTAACGAACTTGTTTTATAATATCGCTTATTATAGCTAACATTATAAGCGTAGCGGAACTAATAGCGAAGTTGTCTAGACGGCTAGGTTAGATATTATAGATTATAGCAAAGGACTGCTCCGAAGGTATAGTAGGAGGATCCTTATAGATCTTAGCGAGAGCTCGTTCTTCATTATAAGAAATAGCAAGGGAAGAGTTATAATTATAAGGATATAGTAGGTAGGTAGAGAGAGGCTTGTATTTTAAAAACACTAGCTTGTACCTATAAAGGAGAGACGTAATAACAATGTTACTCTCTATTAAACCGAAACGCAGTATATAGTCCAAACCGTAGTACTAGATGTTAGCCTTATAGAGGGCCGCCTCCGAGATAATATTAGAGTAGAATCCCTTAATAACTACGACGTTGTTAAGAACCAGATCCTTAGATCGTAGGCCGTTAACGCCGTTAAGTGCTCCCTTAATACGCTATTTGCCCCTTCTAGAGATAGGGAAATAGGTAGTGCTAGCCTTAATATAGTTATCCTTCCTCGCCTTAACAAGGGACCCTTCTTCTAAGAGTGTAGGGTTGTTAACAAGGTAGGTTGCTCTATAGTTATTAACTAGGATACTATCCGATAGGATATATTTGCTAGAATCGACAGTTACGAAGATACCAAAGCTATTACTAAGGCCGGTTTCTTTACTAAGGGCCGAGAGTTCCGTAGGATCAATGATTATAGCTATTACTATACTAGGAAAGCCTAGTTTAGCAGATAAAGTAAAGCTAGATAGGGATATAGGCTAGGGTTTAATTGCCTAACCTTCCTTTTTAAGCTAGGCGCGGAGGTTGTTCTACTTTTTCTTAGTGAACCGTTTGTAGATCTGCGAAACGAACTTAGGACTAACCGGGCCTTTTGGATATTTGAACCTAGTTAATGTAGATTTAAGCGTGTTATAGTCGATTAGCTTCTAAACGTGATTGGAGATTATATATAGGTAGGGGTGCTTAGGCTTAGTAGACGAAGATTTTTCACCTCTCTTGCCCTAATCGTAGCGTTTACTAGAACTAGTAGATTTAGTAGTAGCGAAGCTACCGTTAAAGTCTAGCTTGCTATAGCTAACAATAGTCTCGGTAGCTTAGATTAGGTCCTCGAGGCTCTTAAGGGGTTTTCTAACGCGGTTATCGATAATTGCTACGTTATATTCGTAGCGGCCCTATTCTAGGATAAGACAATCCTTAATTACGCGAAGGAAGTCTAGAACGGGTAGAGTACTACGAATATACTCGAGACCAGCTACCTTAGCGCGTTAGTAAGCCTAGCGGTAGTTAGCGATCTAGGTCCGCGGGTCTATATTAGATTGCTTAGCCTCTTTAAGACAAGCGAGATACCGTTAGTAGGTTATATTTGCAATTATATTATCCGAGATTCCGACTTAGCGTTCTAGAGTATAGAGGAGCGCGCGTACGCTAAGTTACTAAGCTACAAGGTTAGTCTCGTTAGTAGCGTTGTAACGCTTACGATCGATAGTAGCGATAATAACTTTACATAGCGTATCTAGGTTCTTCTTATTAACGCTTATACCTAGAGTAAGTTACTAAGCAGCGTACCTAGTCTAGTTAGCTTAGTACTAGATAAGGATCCTCTCTAGACTTAGGCGTTAAGGAGGGATAGGCTCTAGACTGTAAGTAGCAACTAGCTTCTCGTTCTAGGTAGTTACTTTAGCGAGCTATTCCGCTTAGTCTCGTGCTATTAGCGTAGTAACAGCCTCTGTAGTAGAGGGCGGCTAAAAACCACTAAGCATTGCCTCCTTAGTAACATCGTTCTAATCGAAACGAACGATATTATAAACGTAGAGGGTAATAGCGGCGCTTTCGATATAACGCTTCTAGATCGGCCAATCCGTAGGACCTTTAAGTAGGATGTCCGTTAGGATAGTAATGTTCCTAATAGTATCTATAGTAGTAGAAGACTCTATTGTAGAAGAACGATAGATAGAGGTAGACGGAGATCTAGAAGGTACGGCGGTATAGCGGAATAGGTAGAGAGTGGCGCTAAAGAGCGGCTTGACTTGTACGTAGGCAGGGCGACTTTGAAGGACTTTGCGGAACGGCTATATAAGAGCGGTTTAAGCGGAAAACGAGGGAAGCTATATAAGGGCTTTAGCGATAGCGATTATAAAGAACGAGGCAGCGGGACTTATAAGAATAGTGAAACGAGTTATAAGGATTATAGAATAACAATGCTTCTAAGCTATAACGGGTTTAGCTACTATATAAAGGGAAACGAGCACCGGGCTTATAACTCTTACGTAGGCTTACAGTAGCACTGGAAGAGCATATAGGAGAGATACGTTGTATTGATTGTTATATATCGAAGGAAGAGACAGAGGAAAGAGAGTATGTGAGAATATAGCTATATATATAACAGGAAATGAGAAACGGGGCGCTGAGTGGGTGCGAAGCAGCCAATCAGAGCGGACTATAGAGACAGGGCTAGATGGGTTGTGACAGTCTAGGTCTATCTTAATGCCCCTAGGCGTAATAATAAGCCCTAGGTACTTCGTCCGCTTTATATAGAATTCGTACTTGTCGATATCTACCTATAGGCCTACGTCGATTATACGCTTTAGCACCTCCCTAACTTGCTTAATATACTCCTCGAGTGTACTAGAGTAGACTAGGATATCGTCTAGGTACGCTATTATATAGTTATCTAGAGCGTCGTAGAGGATATCGTTTACGTAATGCTAGAAGGTAGCGGGCACGCCCTACAGGCCGAACGGCGTAACTAGCGTCTTATATAGACCAAATCTTATAATAAACGCTATAAGCCACTTATAGCCTAGCGCTATACGTACTTAGTTAAACGCTACGATTACGTCGAGCTTTGTAAAGATCTTCGCCTTATAAATAGAGTCTAGGGTCTCCTAGATTAGTAGGATAGGGTACTGGCTCTTTAGCGTCGCGTTATTAATGCTATAGTAGTTAACGTAGATCCTGATACCTCCGCCTAGCTTCTAGGCTATAAGGATAGACGACAAGGCGCTCGAGTGTAAGGGCTAGATAAACCCCTTTATAAGGTTGTCGTTAAGCTAGCGCTTTAGTACGTATAGCTCTATTGGCGATATCGGGCGATTCCTTAAGTACAGGACTATACTCCCTAGAAGTAGCTTGATCCTATAGTTATATATATAGTAGGGGGGTAAGATATTAGCGTCCTATAGGACGAAAGTAGCTACTAGGTCTTAGTATTCCTTCGGTAGGCGCGCCTTAATCTCGTCTAGAGTAGGCGCTAGTCTATCCGCCTTATCGAAGAACTTCTTAGAATCCTCCTCTATAATCTTATTAAGCTTCTCATCCCCTTTAGCAAGCGCGTCGATAAAGCTATAGAACCTCGCTAGGAGCATTGACTTCGCGTACTCTAGTATACTCTCTTAACTTAGTAGGTCCTTAAAAAACTACTTAGGTAGAACTAGTATATAGTCTCTCTTCTTAGCCTCTACTACTCTCTCTAGCTTGCCTATTATAGTCCGTATAACTACTATACCCTTCTATTAGTATACTACTAGGAAGCTCGCTC
>MU853420.1:557754-595508 GCA_033297235.1 Trichocladium antarcticum
ATATAACCTAAGTCTACAAGTACTATATACTCTATATTGCGCCTACTAACCGCTAGGTACGATAATAAGAGAATAGATTTAGCGCTACTACCTACGGCACTAATAACTAAACTATCTCCCTATCCCTCCTACAGCTAGCGGTACCCTTCCTATAAGCGATAGTTTATAGGAGCTCCTTGTTTCCCTAGTTATTATATAAGAAGCTGAAACTAGGGGGTTACTCTATACTCTAGTAAGCGCTATAGTCCTCCTGCTTATCTACCTCCCTAACGACAAAACCGCTCTAGTTAGGAGCGTCTATAAAACGTATAGCGAGCCCGCCTCGACCCCTCTAATAGGCCCTAGCGCGGCCGCTTATGCCGCCGCGAGCTAGGAGGCCCCTAGAGGGGGCTTAACCGAAGCCTTACTAAGTAGGCTACTACTATCCCTAAGGCTGCTACTATCTCTACGCGCCGCTATAGCCCTACGCTCCGCCGTAGCCCTACGCTCCGCCTTGGCCCTACGCCCTACTATAGCCTTACGCGCCGCTATAGCCCTATACCCCGCTATAGCCCTACGCGCTACCGTAGCCCTACGCGCCTCCGCGCTACGGCTAGCCGCTATAGCTACTATAGCCTCCTTGGCCGGCCCGGTAATACCTTAAGATGTAGTCGCCGGCGCTGTACTTGAAGTATAGGCCGCTAGCCCTACGGCGCTCCTTTTCTTATAGTATAAGCGCGGCCAGGGTAACAGCGTCGATCTCTATAGCGTCGGGATCCTAGGCTCTCCTAGTACCCCCGCTACCGCTGCTATAATATATAGCGAGCGCGCCGTTGCCGCTACGGATCTTCTTTCTAAAGTCCTCTATATCTAAGTTCGTAGATAAGGTCTAGGCTATCTTAGCCTATATGTCGAAGTCGTCTAACGCTAGTAGCTTAACCTACAATATAAACGTAGCCAAGAGGTAGGCTAAGATCTATTCTCTAAATATATAGACCTACGTCGCGCTCTTGATATTAGCAGTATTAGCTAGGTTCGAGAACTTTATTAGAAAGTCGTTGAAGTTCGCGAACTTATTCTCCTAGATAAGTATATAGAGCTAGTTCGTAGCTACTATAGTAACGTTATAGGTTATATACTACTTCTTAAAGTTATTTAGGAACTTAGTCCTAGTCTTCTAGTACTAGCGCCTATCGTCGTCTAGGTAGTTCTCGATCGTCTAGAGCTTCGACTTAACCGCGCGGCTTACGTTGCTACCGAGCATCGCCTTAGTATATAGGATCTTTATATACTTAGTCGAGAACTTATAAGGGCGTGTTCTCTAGCGCCCCTAGACCTTATCTAACTAGTTGTTAAATAGGGTAGTCCGTTTAATAGTATCCTTCTTCTCCCCTATAAATAGTATTAGGTAAAGGAGGGACATTGCGGCTAGGTCGTCCTTATTATAGTACTAGTATAACGGCTAGCTACTACCTCTACTGCCTTTAGCTAGCGCGGCGCTTGTCGCTTTAAGCGCCTATAGGGTTATTAGTCTCTACTCCTTAAGTATCTTTAAGATTACTACGTTTATATGCTTCTATACCTCGAGCTGTTCGTAGAGCGCCTTGCCCTTAGTAACTACGTTATTAGCTATCGCCTAGGTATTAGCGAGCGTAGCGAGTGTCGCCTTCTACTCCGCTAGCGCGGCTCTTAGCTACTTACGTATAATAGCAGTATACGACGGGCTAGCTTGCTCTAGCGCCTACATTAGTATATTATTACTATCTTCTACCCTATCTATTATCCTAGTTCGTTAGGGTAGTTCTATAGGGGGTAGTCCTATATATCGGATATCCTATACGTCGGACTGTAAATAGGGGTAAGGTGCTCGTTTTAACTTATACTATATAGTTAAGGTTAAACAAAGTCCAGTACGTTGGAAAAAAGAAACGTTCTAGCTAGTCTAAGGTGTTCGATCTACCTCTAACGGTCTAACTAGCTATACGCGCGAGTTGAAGGTACAACCTACTGTAACGGTCGTATACAATAAGGTTGCACAATAGTGCAACCTTCGTAGGAGCTCGCGAGGGCTGAAGGCTCTACGTAGTAAGCTCCACCTAGTGTGGAGCTACGCTCCTCTAGCTACAGGGTGCTTAGCCAACCATATAGCATGGCACATAACATGGCACATGACACAGGCTGTGCCTGTGACAAAGACTATACGATCGAGGATATAACCTACTAACTACGGATTGGCGCCTAAGACCTCCTGCTGAAATCAAAGCCTAGGGTTACCCGCAGGGCGTTCCTAACGTTCGGTAGCGGAGACAAGAGAAAGAGAGGCGATATAAGTTCCTAGTAGGATAAGGAGGAGATCGCGCTATATAAGGCGTGTTATAGAACCTACAATATAGAGAGATACTACTATCTATACCTATCTAGAGCCCCCTAGGGCTTTATACCTAGAGACTATATCCTCTAGAGAATAAAGAGAAACCTTAAGGCTAACCCCTCGATTAAAGCTAAGATAGGGCAGATAAAGCTAAAGATATAGAGAACTAACCTAAAAGAGTTATTCTAAGATTAGGATTAACTCCCTATAGCGTTAGCCCCTAGTAGGAGCATATAATAACAACGTGCTTCCTTAGAGTACCGCCCTGCTTTGTAACTAGAGGTAGCTAAACACTAGATACCTACTGCTTTGCTACTAGTAGATAAGAGACCTACTACCTTAAAAACAGTAGATAAGAGACTTACTACCTTAAAAACAGTAGAAGAGAGACCTGCTACTTTAAAACTAGTAGAAGAAAAGTACTAAAAGGCCTATAAGATACCTACTATAAATTTAGTAGAAGAAGAGCGCTAAAACTCTACAAAACTAGCAGTAGCCCCCTAAAAGTGCTAGATAGCTAATCAAATAGCTAAGGCCCCCCCTGTTTAGATAAACACCTCTTTAGAGATAACATTAGCACCTAGCTAGGAAGCTACTAAGATATTAGAGAATTTTCTAACGCCCTACTTTAAGAAGTAAGTATAGTAGCTAGCTAGGTACGGACGTACGGTTAGAAGGTATACCGTAAGCTTCTTTACTATACTAGCGGCCTTCTAAGTAGGGCAGCTTATATACCCTCTAGTTAACTTGTCTATCCTCGATTCCAGCTTAACTATCCACCTATATAATAACCTCTCCTGGTTTAAGTCACTACCTTACCTTATAAGCCTGTCCGATTACGTTTAGGCGGGAGAATACCCTATTGCTATTAAAGGATAGAGCAAGGTCGATATTATAGTCAAGACTAAGAACAGATCCTAAGTTATTACTCTTAAGGATATAGCCTTCTGCCTAACCTTCGCCTGTAATCTCGTCTCTCTCTAATAACTTAAGAACTATAGTATCTAGTAGGATATACGTAATAACTGCTTGCGGCGTAGAGATATAGTATACCTCTACGACGTTCAAGACCGATATAGCTAATTCGTTCTAGAATATATCCCTTAGACTACTATATACGCTACCTTCGCTACTAGAAAACAGAAGCTTAATACCTAGACTACGCGGGTACTATCTAGAGCAGATGCGATAACATAGTACCTACGACTTAGCTACCTAGGTCCAAGGGCCTTCGAACACCTTGTTAATAGCGCCTACGGAGTTAAGATCAAGGGTATTACTACGGTTTAATACAACGGGTGCGGATACGGCAAAGCTAAACGAAGAATCAGCCGCGAACTACGCCTAGACTCGCTAAAGCTAGGAGACTATATCGCTATCGACTTCTACAAATACCTAGGCGCGCGATAAGACTATACCGTACTGCTACTCGCTACTAACCGATACTCTAGATATATATAGGACTACTATATAAAGAACTATAAAGGTAATAATATCCTAGCGGCCCTAAAGACCCTGTTCTATATACTAGAGACCTAGTATAAGATCAAGCCTAAAGCGATCGAGTACGATAACGAGTTTACTAAGACCGACGCTATTAATGCGTTCTTCGGACTTAAGGGAGTTAAAGTAGAGCCCTGTACCGCCTATACGTAAGAATAGAATAGGGTAGCAGAGCGCTTAGGGGGTATAATCAAAGAAAAACAACGTTATATAGCTCTAAGCGCTAACTTCCCGATCAAACTATAGCTTGAGATTTCCCGAGTATCGGTCTACCTCTATAACTATATACTAAGGTAAGGTAATAGGTAGAAGACCCTATTCGAAATGTTCTACAAGGGTCTAGAAAAAAGAAGCATAGTTGTAATAGAACGACAAAAACTAGCACTGAATTATTTGAAGGTATACGGCTACAAAGCATTCGCTATAATAACTATAGTGTAGAAAAAGGAGCGCTAACTATAGAGATTCGAGCTAACGGCCTTCGTAGGATACCTAGTAGGATACTAATCCTCTAATATCTACTGAATTTAGAACCCTAGAACCAACGATATAGTAGCTACCTAAGACGTTATTTTCGACGAAATATAGGTCTTTTCTAGAGACCCCGATCGTATCGCGATTAACTAAAAATAAGTTAACCTAGAGGTACTTACCTAGTAGCTTGTAGAATAAGAGATAAGAAACCTAGCTACTAAACTAGATAAATAAGAACCTAAAGATAAGAACGAAGAAGACAAGGATATCGCCTTCTACCTAACTAATAATATATTAGAAGAAGAAGAAGTGGAGGAAGAAATCTTAGATACTATTGTAGTTAAAGGCGACGCCTCTAGCGATTTCCCTAAGTTCTACTAAACACCTTCTATAATACCTCCTGCTACTCTATTAACTATGCTAATTACTAGTATAAAAGCCGACAATGCTATAGAAATCGCGGCGGTATTCGAACTATAGTACGTAGCTTTCTACGTAGGTATACTGTTAACTGTAGTCGGTACGCTAAAAGACAAGCCTATTATAAGAGCTACGATTAACTAACTCTAGCGAAAGATAATAACCCTATTAATTAAGCCTAAGAAAGCAAAAACAATAGAGGAAGAGGAGATACTATAGGGGACTGTTACGAAGAAACGCGTTATATAGCTAATAAAGAAGAAAGATAGTATTAAACGCCTATATTGCAATATCCTTCCCCCTAAGCTAAAGTGGCATTACGATCTTAAGAACTACCTGCTAGAAGCCCTTTTCCTATAAGTAGAGAGGGACTATTTAGCTAGCTACAATATTGTAACGGTCGTATATAACAAGGTTGCACAACAGTGCAACCTTCGTAGGAGCTCGCGAGGGCTGAAGGCTCTGCGCGGCGAGCTCCACCTAGTGTAGAGCCACGCTCCTCTAGCTACAGAGTGCTCAGCCAACCATATAGTATAGCATATGACATAGCATATAACATAGGCTATGCCTGTAACACTACCCTCCCTCTCTAAACAAGCCCCCTATATAAAACTAGCCCCCTATCCTAGGTACTTACATCTGGAGTTAGAGTTATCTTAGCGCCTACCCTAGCGCTGCGCCTTCCTTCTCCGCGTCTATAATAGCGGGCCTAGAAGCTCGGGGTATATATTGTAGAACTCCTAGATAGCGTCCTTAGCGCCTACCCTAGCGCTACACCTTCCTTCTCCGCGTCTACGATAGCGGGCCCGGAAGCTCGGGGTACGTATTATAGAACTCCTTAATAGCGTTATTATAGCTACGTAGATCCGTTACAGGTTACTAAGTCAGGTTGTTATAACCTTTCTACTTAACTTGGTACTACTAGCGACCGTTCGCCGCCTTACCGAACCCTACAATCCTCTCGAACCTCCACTCTACTATATCTTCGCCTTCGTTAGTCCATGTAACTACGCACCTACGGTTAGCGCTTATATCGTCGTTAGCCCTCTCTTAGCCAGCTAGCCCCTTACCTAGGTAGCGCCTTACTCTCGAGACGTAGAACGTAGGGAAGATCGTTATATTCGCTAGGAGCTTTAGAGTTACTACGTATAATAAGGCCTTTGTAACCTCGAACAGGCCCTCCTACCGTAGCGCGAGCTTTACGGTCGGCCTACTAGTCTTATAGTTCTATATATCGAGCATTGCCCTATCGCTAACGCGGTACTACGGCGTATCCTCCCTATAGCGGTTCGCGTTCTATTTATAGCGGTCCTATAACTGCTTTGCTAGCGCTATAACCTTCCTAAGGATCGCCCTAAAGCAGTCCGCAAGCTCTAATACCTAGAAAAACTCCCGCTTCTACTACTCTAAGATATTCGGTAGGTACGGCTTCGACGGCTCTACGCCTATCCTAGGGTTAAAGCTATAATTCGCGAAGAATAGTAATACGCCCGTTGTCTTAGAGACTATATTGTTCCCTATAAACTCCGCTAGGGGGAGCTAGTTAACCTAGTTATCCTATACCTAGTCGATATATAGCTATAGGTACTGCTCTAGTTCCGCGTTAATCCGCTCCGTCTAGCCGTTTGTCTAGGGGTAGAACGCTAATAAGGGTTTTAGGGTAATCGCAAGGCGCGCCGACAGCGCCCTCTAGAACCCTAAAACGAACTACGTGCCTCTATCCGATACAATCGTCTCTAGTACGCCGTAGAGCGAGTATACGCGCTTAATAAACTAGTTAGCTAGCTTGTTAGCCTCTAGTGTCGCTATTATAATAAAGTAGCGTATCTTTATAAGCTAGTTAACTACTACTACTATATACCTAAACTCCTACCTCCTCTGTTTATATAGTAGGAGCGGCGTAATATAGTCTACTAATATATCTCGCTACGGCGCTAATAGTAGCGGGAGCGGCTTAAGGAACCCTATAGGCTTCAAGCGGGGGTTCTTCGTCTTAAAGTATAGCACATAAGCTCCTACGAACGTCCTTACTAATACGCTTATCCCTAGCTACTAGTAGACCCTATTTATTAGGTTAAGCGTCTTTGTCCTCCCTAGGTACCTGCTAGGCCCTAACGTATATATCTAGTAGATAAGCTACAAATAGAGCTCTATATCACCTAGGTCGATTATTAGCCTACTATAGTAGAACGCCCTGCCCAAGACTAACTTGCACTTAGCGAACGGTACTTTTAGCTCCTGCTTAATCTTGCTTAGCTAGGCGCGTACCTCCCAGTCGCTAAGCGCCTCTACTACGTCTGCTATAAACGGCGAGGTCGCGTAGCTCTCTACAATAAGGTCGTTAGTATAGCGCGAAACGTTAAGGCTAAAGAGCTCTAGTATCTTACCTAGTAGCTTAGCGTTATATTTGCTACTAAAGGTCTCTAGGTCGAACTTGCTTAGGTCGATCAGGGGGCGCCGCCTATTCTATAGCCTGTTATCTTTAACGTCTTTTGGTATAAACTCTAGCTTCCTGCTAAGCGCGTTAGGGCGGCCGTTTGCCGTACCTAGGCGGTAGATAATCTAGAAGTTAAAGCGTAACAAGAACTCCAACTAGCGTATATAGCGTAGCGATAGCTGCTTCGTTATACTAAAGGTCTATAGGTTCTTATAATCTATAATAATATCGAACCTCTTAGCTATATCTTCGAGCTTAGGGCGCTATTCCTTAAGCGCTTTAACGATCGTAAGGAGCTCCTTGTTATAGATGTTATAGTTATACTTAGCCGTAGTATACTTCGCTAAGAAGTAAGTAACTAGATGTAACTTGCTATTATCCCCCTCCTATAGTAGCGCTTTACCTACTAACTAGTCTAACGTATTAACTTCTACTACCGCTCGCTTCTCCTAGTTATATATCTATAGTGCCGGTGCTATAATAAAGTATACCTTTAGGCGCTAGAAAGCCGCCTTGTACTACTCGGACTACTCCTAGTCTACTATCTTCTTCGTAAGCTCGTATAGCGGCTGTACGTAGCTCGAAAAACCTTGTATAAATCGGCAGTAGAAGTTCGCAAACCCTAAGAACTGCTAGAGGTACCTCCTTGTCTCTAGAGCCTCCTAATTACATACCGCTTCGACCTTGTCTAGGTCTATCTTAATGCCCCTAGGCGTAATAATAAGCCCTAGGTACTTTGTCCGCTTCGTGTAGAATTCGCACTTGTCGATATCTACCTATAGGCCTACGTCGATTATACGCTTTAGCACCTCCCTAACTTGCTTAATATACTCCTCGAGCGTACTAGAGTAGACTAGGATATTGTCTAGGTACACTATTATATAGTTATCTAGAGCGTTATAGAGGATATTATTTACGTAATGCTAGAAGGTAGCGGGCGTACCCTATAGGCCGAACGGCGTAGCTAGCGTCTTATATAGGCCGAATCTCGTAATGAACGCTATAAGCTACTTGTAGCCTGGCGCTACGCGTACTTGGTTAAACGCTACGATTATATTAAGCTTCGTAAAGATCTTCGCCTTATAGATAGAGTCTAGGGTCTCCTAGATTAGTAGGATAGGGTACTAGCTCTTTAGCGTCGCGTTGTTAATGCTATAGTAGTTAACGTAGATCCTAATACCTCCGCCTAGCTTCTAGGCTATAAGGATAGGCGACGAGGCGCTCGAGCGTAAGGGCTAGATAAACCCCTTCGCAAGGTTGTTGTCGAGCTAGCGCTTTAGTACGTATAGCTCTATTAGCGATATTAGGCGATTCCTCGAGTACGGGACTACGCTCCCTAGGAGCAGCTCGATCCTATAGTTATATATATAGTAGGGGGGTAAGATATTAGTATCCTATAGGACGAAGGTAGCTACTAGGTCTTAGTATTCCTTTAGTAGGCGCGCCTTAATCTCGTCTAAAGTAGGCGCTAGTCTATCTACCTTATTGAAGAACTTCTTAGAATCCTCCTCTATAATCTTATTAAGCTTCTTATCCCCTTTGGCGAGCGCGTCGATAAAGCTATAGAACCTCGCTAGGAGTATCGACTTTACGTACTCTAGTATACTCTCTTAACTTAGTAGGTCCTTAAAAAACTGCTTAGGTAGAACTAGTATATAGTCTCTCTTCTTAGCCTCTACTACTCTCTCTAGCTTACCTATTGTAGTTCGTATAACTACTATACCCTTCTATCGGTATACCGCTAGGAAGCTCGCTCCGTTCAGGATCTTCGCGTTATCCTAGTAGATCTTCCCCTATACTTAACTAAGCGGGGGCAGGGCGTAGGGGGGGGAACAGGGTCTAGAGGGTAGTCTCCTAGCGCCGGCCACTGCCTCTACTAGCCTTAGTAATATAGGAGGCGGCGCTTCGACCGGTACGCCTATCGCTCCTAGCGGTACAAGCGTCCCCTGCGGGTTAGCCTACGCGCCTCCCTAGGACACGGATCTCTACCGTCTACAGGCCCGTCTCTGCCTATCGGACCGCCTAGCTCTCTTATAGTCGGAGAGCTTGCTCGTAGCGATAGCGACCTTGTCGTTGTTACTAGAGGTACTATAGTTATTGTCTTTAGGTACGTCCTCTACCGTTATATAGTACCGCCTGCTATTCCTAGAGGGTAGGGGTACCTCTAGCTAGCCTACCTACCGAGCGACCTAGCTCCTAATATACTCTAGTAGGCACCTCCTATAGTAATGCTCTATAAATTCGAGCTATAGGGTCTCCTAGTCGATCCGTAGGTTATGCTTCTGTAGCTATAGGAGGCCTAAGATTACTAGGGTCTCCTTTACAAGCGTTGTAACAAAGTATACTAGGGTCTCCTAGTAGTCGCTAACGACTAGCGTAAGCGCCGCTAAGTGCTTGATCTAGCGTAAGAACCCTCTATTAGCTAGAAATAGCAGCCGCTATACTACTAGCCTCTCTAGTAGTAGCCTATTTGTAACTATAAAGCTAAAATCCACGAACGCTAGACCTATATAACCTAAGTCTATAAGTACTACGTACTCTACATTGCGCCTACTAACCGCTAGGTACGATAATAAGAGAATAGATTTAGCGCTACTACCTACGGTACTAATAACTAAACTATCTCCCTATCCCTCCTACAGCTAGCGGTACCCCTCCTATAAGCGATAGTTTATAGGAGCTCCTTGTTTCCCTAGTTATTATATAAGAAGCTAAAACTAGGGGGTTACTCTATACTCTAGTAAGCGCCGTAGTCCTCCTGCTTATCTATCTCCCTAACGACAAAACTACTCTAGTTAGGGGCGTCCGCAAAACGTATAGCAAGCCCGCCTTAACCCCTCTAATAGGCCCTAGCGTAGCCGCTTACGCCGCTACGAGCTAGGAGGCCCCTAGAGGGGGCTTAACCAAAGCCTTACTAAGTAGGCTACTACTATCCCTAAGGCTACTACTATCTCTACGCGCCGCTATAGCCCTACGCTCCGCTATAGCCCTACGCTCCGCCGTAGCCCTACGCCCCGCTATAGCCTTACGCGCCGCCGTAGCCCTATACCCCGCTATAGCCCTACGCGCCGCCGTAGCCCTACGCGCCTCCGCGCTACGGCTAGCCGCCGCAGCTACTACGGCCTCCTCGGCCAGCCTGGCAATACCTTGAGATGTAGTCGCCGGCGCCGTACTTGAAGCATAGGCCGCTAGCCCTACGGCGCTCCTTTTCTTATAGTGTAAGCGCGGCTAGGGTAACAGCGTCGATCTCTATAGCGTTAGGATCCTAGGCTCTCCTAGTACCCCCGCTACCGCTACTATAATATATAACAAGCGCGCTGTTGCTACTACGGATCTTCTTCCTAAAGTCCTCCGTATCTAAGTTTATAGATAGGGTCTAGGCTATTTTAGCCTATACGTCGAAGTCGTCCGACGCTAGTAGCCTAACCTACAATGTAAACGCGGCCGAAAGGCGGGCCGAGATCCGTTCTCTAAATATATAGACCTACGTTACGCTCTCGATATTAGCGGTATCGGCTAGGTTCAAGAACTCCGTTAGGAAGTCGTTAAAGTTCGCGAACTTGTTCTCCTAGACAAGTATATAGAGCTAGTTCGCAGCTACTATAGCGACGTTATAGGTTATATACTACTTCTCGAGGTCGTTTAGGAACTTAGTCCTAGTCTTCTAGTACTAGCGCCTATTGTCGTTTAGGTAGTTCTTGATCGTCTAGAGCTTTGACTTAACCACACGGCTCGCGTTACTACTAAGTATCGCCTTAGCGTATAGGATCTTCGTACGCTTAGTTAAGAACTTGCAAGGGCGTATTCTCTAGCGCCTCTAGACCTTATCTAACTAGTCGTTAAATAGGGTAGTCCGCTTAATAGTATCCTTCTCCTCCCCTATAAACGGTATCGGGTAGGGGAGGGATATTACAGCTAGGTTGTCCTTGTTATAGGGCTAGTATAATAGCTAGCTACTACTTCTACTACCTCTGGCTAGCGTAGCGCTCGTCGCCTCGAGCGCCTGTAAGGTCATTAGTCTCTGCTCCTTGAGCATCTTCGAGATTACCGCGTTCGTATGCTTCTACGCCTCGAGCTGTTCGTAGAGCGCCTTGCCCTTAGTAACCGCGTTATTAGCTATCGCCTAGGTATTAGCAAGCGCGGCGAGTGTCGCCTTCTGCTCCGCTAGCGCGGCTCTTAGCTACTCGCGTATAATAGCAGTATATAACGGGCTAGCTTACTCTAGCGCCTACATTAGTATATTGTTACTATCTTCTACCCTATCTATTATCCTAGTTCGTTAGGGTAGTTCTATAGGGGGTAGTCCTATACGTTAGATATCCTATACGTTAGACTGTAAATAGGGGTAGGGTGCTCGTTTTAACTTATACTATATAGTTAAGGTTAAACAAAGTCCAGTACGTTAGAAAAGAGAAGCGTTCTAGCTAGTCTAAGGTGTTCGATCTACCTTTAACGGTCTAACTAGCTATACGCGTAAGTTAAAGGTACAACCTACTATAACGGTTGTATATAACAAGGTTGTACAACAGTGTAACCTTCGTAGGAGCTCGCGAGGGCTGAAGGCTCTGCGCGGCGAGCTCCACCTAGTATGGAGCCACGCTCCTCTAGCTACAGAGTGCTCAGCCAACCACATAGCATGGCACATAACATGGCACATGATATAGGCTGTGCCTGTGACAAATATTAAGTAGTTATAGGATGAGATTTCCCGCTATTAAGCGGGTATATAGTAGATTCTAGACTATATATAGGTTTACGTCTATAAGTTCAGCTAAGACAGCTTCCTTAATAAGTGTAAGGTATAGCTTATAGTCTATAGCGATTAACAATAGAAGGGTATAGTAGAAGAGAATTACGCTACGACCCTCGCGATCCAGTTACTCCGAACAGTGCTTGCTATTATAGTAAGATTCGATCTTAAGTTAATTCAATTCGACGCGGTTAACGCGTTTGTAAACGCGTTCCTTAATGAACTTATATATATATAGATGCCCTAGGGCTACTATAGAGGCGGGAACATTCTAAAACTAAACAAAGCTCTATATAGGCTAAGAAAATCCCCTCTTCTATAGTAACGCGAGCTAACTAATACTTTAAGAAGTCTAGGATTCGTTTCGATACTATATAAACTATACGTAATAATGAACGGCGACGTTATTGTCTTCTTCTACGTCGACGACATTGTTATCGCCTATTGTAAGAACAAGCAAGAGAAGGTAGATAAGATTGTCCGTAGGCTCCGAGAGAAATATAAGCTTACTAGTAGCGATAAGCTATAGTAGTTCTTAGGTATCGAGATCTACCAAGAGAGAGTAAAGAAGCTCGTCTAGCTTAGCTAGATATCCTATATCGAGAAGATCGCGAAGCTTATAGACTTATAAACTATACCTAGAACGCCTATAACGACGGTGGAACTACTTCTATACGAGGATATCGTAGACCTACGTATAACGCGCCTCTACTAGAAGAAGATCGGTTCGTTACTCTACGTAGCTATTACATTATAACTAGACATTATATTTATAGTCTCGAGACTTTCCTAATTTAATTATAACCTAGGCCTAGACTACTATATAGCGGCTAATCGAGTGCTAAGATATCTCTATTGTATATACTTCTTTACCCTCTAACTAGGAGGAGGCGATTAGCTAATCGTAGTAAGTGACTCTTCCTTCGCTAATAACCTTATTGACCGAAAAAGCTCGCAAGGCTTTATAATCTAACTATTTAGCGGTTTGATCGCGTAGCGTATAAGCAAGTAAGATACAGTTACTATATTAACGACCGAAACTAAGCTATTAGTGCTCTTGTAAGTAGCTAAAGAAGGTATATTTATAAGCGGATTAATCTCCGAGCTAACGGTTGCTCTTAATAACGATTAGATTACGATCTAGTACGATAACTTATAGACTATCCGTCTTGTTAACGCTAAGATCGCTACTCTATAGACTAAGCTTAAGTATGTAGATATCTATAACTACTAGCTAAGGTAGGAGCGCGAAGCTAGTAAGATCAAAGTAGAATACGTTCCTACTACGAAGATAATAGCTAATAGGTTTACTAAGGCTCTAATAGTAAATAAATACTAAGAATTCGTTAAGATAATTAATATAGCGCCTATCGAGAGCCTTATCTGCTAGAGAGCAAGTAAGGTTCTAACGGAAGAGAGTATAGCGCTTATAGCAGGATACCTATAGTCTATATAAGGGGGTAGGAGCTAAGGAGTCTCCCGACTCTCCCTACTAGAAAACAAGAGATAGAGCTAGAAAACAAGAGATAGAGGCTAGAGGGAGCCTAAGGCTAGATAGCTACGGAACGGAACGGATACTAGGGAGCTAGATTACTAGGGAATTTAGATCTTAGGAATAACCTCACTTATAGGAGTACTCTAGAGCAGCTGCCTAGCAGCTACTCTAAGGGGGTGTGTTGAACCTACTTTAGTAAAGTAGGACTATAGTGGCGATATTGGATAAACCTACTTAGGGGTTTAGGGGCAGATTGGTCTTGGTATAGCATTAGGTATCCGTTGGCTCCCCCGAGGAAATAGGCTTTTAAGCTATATATAGCTTTTTCATAGTTATATAGATTGAGACAATTGAAGCCATTATTACTATTGATTCCTCCGTCTGTTCAGACCAATCAGATTCCGATCCTATATTTTGGGTTCGACATGACGCCCTTATCATATTATTTGTGCAACACTCGCTCTTTGTTCTTCAAGACACCTTCGGGTAGCATTATGGCTCGGCCAGTTTGAATTAATTTGCAGGTACCTTGTATGCCATATTTGGCACTTTTCGGAACAACTCGCGGTCCCAACGAGGCCCCCAACCAACCATGCCACCCCCAACAAGAGAATGAACTGGAAGAAACCCGCCTCCTGTCTGCGTGGTAAATAATAGGTCGTGGCCAAGAGGGGAAGTATCATGGATGTTCCAAGATGAACCAGACTATTTTGAGATCATAGCAGTATCATACCTGAACGGTCTAATCATAATGGGCCACTGAACTATAGCTGATACAGAGGTGGATGTGGTTGCAGGTCCCGAGGCCCCGCAACAACTTGTCGAACCCAAAATATAGGATCGGAATCTAATTGGTCTGAACAGACGGAGGAATCAATAGTAATGATAGCTTCAATTGTATTAATCTGTGTAACTGTGAAAAAGCTCTGTGTAGCTCAAAAGCCCATTTCCTTGGGGGAGCCAACGGATACCTAATGCTATACCAAGACCAATCTGCCCCTGAACCCCTAAGTAGGTTCATCTAATATCGCTACTATAGTCCTACTTTACTATAGTAGGTTCAATATACCCCCTTAGAGTAACTGCTAGGTAGCCGCTCTAGAGTACTCCTATAAGTGAGGTTATTCCTAAGATCTAAATTCCCTAGTAATCTAGCTCCCTAGTATCCGTTCCGTTCCGTAGCTATCTAGCCTCAGGCTCCCTCCGGTCTCTGTCTCTTGTTTTCTAGTAGGGAGAGTCGGGAGACTCCTTAGCTCCTACCCCCTTATATAGACTACAGGTATCTAGCTATAAGGGCTATACGCTCTTCTGTTAGAACCTTGCTTACTCTCTGGCGGATAAGGCTCTTAATAGGCGCTATGTTAATTATCTTGACGAATTCTTAGTGTTTATCTACTGTTAGGGCCTTAGTGAACCCGTCGGCTATTATCTTTACGGTAGGAACGTATTCCACTTTGATCTTACTAGCTTCGCGCTCCTGCCTTAGCTAGTGGTTATAGATATCTACGTACTTAAGCTTAGTCTATAGAGTGGCGATCTTAGCGTTAACAAGACGGATAGTCTGCGAGTTATCGCACTAGATTGTGATCTAATCGTTGTTAAGAGCGACTATTAGCTTGGAGATTAATCCGCTTATAAATATACCTTCTTTAGCCGCTTACAAGAGCGCTAATAGCTTAGCTTCGGTCGTTAATGTAGTAACTATATCTTACTTGCTTATACGCTATACGATTAAACCGCTGAATAGTTAGATTATAAAGCCTTACGAGCTTTTTTAGTTAATAAGGTTATTAGCGAAGGAAGAGTTACTTGCTACGATTAGCTAATCGCCTCCTCCTAGTTAGAGGGTAAAGAAGCGTATATAATAGAGATATCTTAGTACTTGGTCGGCCGCTTCGTAGTAGTCTAGGCCTAGGTTGTGATTGAATCGGGAAAGTCTCGAGACTACGAATGCAATGTCTAGTTATAACGTAATAGCTATATAAAGTAACGAACTAATCTTCTTCTAGTAGAGGTACGTTACGCGTAGGTCTGTAATGTCCTTATATAGACGTAGTTCTACCGTCGTTATAAGCGTTCTAGGTATAGCTTGCGAGTCTGTAAGCTTCGCGATCTTCTTAATATAGGATGTCTAGCTAAGCTAGACAAGCTTCTTTGCTCTCTCTTAGTAGATCTCGATACCTAAGAACTACTATAGCTCGTCGCTACTAGTAAGCTTGTATTTCCCTTAGAGCCTACGGACGATCTTGTCTACCTTCTCTTACTTGTTCTTATAGTAGGCGATAACAATGTCGTCGACGTAGAAGAAGACAATAACGTCGCTGTTTATTATTACGTATAGTTTACGTAGTATCGAAACGAATCCTAGACTTCTTAGAGTATTAGTTAGCTTACGTTACTATAGAAGAGGGGATTTTCTTAGCCTATATAGAGCTTTGTTTAGTTTTAGAATGTTCCTACCTCTATAGTAGCCCTAGGGTATCTATATATATATAAGTTCGTCGAGGAACGTATTTACAAACGCGTTAACCGCGTCGAATTGAATTAACTTGAGATCGAATCTTGCTATAATAGCAAGTACTGTTTAGAGTAACCGGATCGTAAAGGTCGCGGCGTAATTCTCTTCTACTACGCCCTTCTATTGTTAATCGCTATAGACTATAAGCTATACCTTGTACTTGTTAAGGAAGCTATCTTGGCTAAACTTATAGACGTAAACCTATATATAGTCTAGAATCTACTATATACTTGCTTAATAGCGGGAAATCTTATCCTATAACTACTTAATATTGTAGCTAGCTAAATGGTCCCTCTCTACTTGTAGGAAAAGGGCTTCTAGTAGGTAGTTCTTAAGATCGTAATGCTACTTTAGCTCGGGGGGAAGGATATTGCAATATAGGCGTTTAATACTATCTTTCTTCTTTATTAGCTATATAACGCGTTTCTTTGTAATAGTCCCCCGCGGTATCTCCTCTTCCTCTATTGTTTTTGCTTTCTTAGGCTTAATTAATAAGGTTATTATCTTTCGCTAGAGTCGGTTGATTGTAGCTCTTATAATAGGCTTGTCTCTTAGCGTACCGACTACGGTCGATAGTATACCCGCGTAGAAAGCCGCGTACTATAGTTCGAATGCCGCTACGATTTCTATAGCATTGTTGGCTTTTATACTAGTGATTAGCGTAGTTAATAGAGTAGCGGGAGGTATTGTAGAAGGTGTTTAGTAGAACTTAGGGAAATCGCTAGAGGCGTCGCCTTTAACTACAATAGTATCTAAGATTTCTTCCTTTATTTCTTCTTCTTCTAATACGTTATCGGTTAGGTAGAAGGCGATGTCCTTGTTTTCTTCGTTCTTATCTTTAGGTTCTTATTTATCTAGTTTAGTAGCTAGGTTTCTTGTCTCTTGCTCTACAAGCTACTAGGCAAGTGCCTTTAGGTCGACTTGTTTTTAGTTAATCGCGATACGATCGGGGTCTCTAGAAAAGACCTATGTTTCGTCGAAAATAACGTCTTAGGTAGCTACGACATCGTTAGTTCTAGGTGTCACGACCCATCCAGCCCTGTCTCTGCAGTCCGCTCTGATTGGCTGCTTCGCACCCACTCAGCGCCCCGTTTCTCATTTCCTGTCATATATATAGCTGTGTTCTCACACACTCTCTTTCCTCTGTCTCTTCCTTCGATACATGACAATCAATGCAACGCATCTCTCCCACATGCTCTTCCAGTGCCACTGTAAGCCCACGCAAGACTAGGGTTCTAAATTCGGTAGATATTAGAGGATTAGTATCTTACTAGGTATCCTATAAAGGCTATTAGCTCGAATCTCTATAGTCGGCGCTCCTTTTTCTACGCTATAGTTATTATAGCGAATGCTTTGTAGCTATATACCTTTAAATAATTCAGTACTAGTTTTCGTCGTTCTATTATAACTATACTTCTCTTTTCTAGACCCTTATAGAACATTTCGAATAGGGTCTTCTACCCGTTGCCTTACCTTAGTATATAGTTATAGAGGTAGACTAATGCTTAGGAAATCTCGAGCTATAGTTTAATCGGGAAGTTAGCGCTTAGAGCTATATAACATTGTTTTTCTTTGATTATACCCCCTGAGCGCTCTGCTACCCTATTCTATTCTTACGTATAGGCGGCGTAGGGCTTAGCTTTAACTCCCTTAAGTCCGAAGAACACGTTAATAGCGTCGGTCTTAGTAAACTCGTTGTTACACTCGATCGCTTTAGGCTTAATCTTATACTAGGTCTCTAGTATATAGAATAGGGTCTTTAGGGCCGCTAGGATGTTATTGCCTTTATAGTTCTTTATATAGTAGTCCTATATATATCTAGAGTATCGGTTAGTAGCGAGTAGTAGTATAGTGTAGTCTTATCGCGCGCCTAGGTATTTATAAAAGTCGATAGCGATATAGTCTCCTAGCTTTAGCGGGTCTAGGCGTAGTTCGCGGCTAATTCTTCGTTTGGCTTTGCTATATCTGTACCCGTTGCATTAAACCGTAGTAATGCCCTTGATCTTAACTCTGTAGGCGCTATTAACGAGGTGTTCGAGGGCCCTTGGACCTAGGTAGCTAAGTCGTAGGTACTATATTATTGTATCTGCTCTAGATAGTACCTGCGTAGTCTAGGTATTAAGCTTCTGTTTTCTAGTAGCGAAGGCGGCGTATATAGTAGTCTGAGGGATATATTCTAGAACGAATTGGCTATATCGGTCTTGAACGTTGTAGAGGTATGCTATATCTCTGCGCTATAGGTAGTTATTGCGTATATCCTACTAGATACTACGGTTCTTAAGTTATTAGAGAGAGACGAGATTATAGGCGAAGGTTAGGTAGAAGGCTACGTCCTTAAGAGTAATAACTTAGGATCCGTTCTTGGTCTTAACTGTAATGTCGACCTTGCTATATCCCTTAATAGTAATAGGGTGTTCTCCCGCCTAAACGTAATCAGACGGGCTTACAAGGCGAGGTAGTGACTTAAACTAGGAGAGGTTGTTATATAGGTGGATAGTTAATCCAGAATCGAGGATAGACGAGTTAACTAGAGGGTCTATAAGCTGCCCTGCTTAGAAGGCCGCTAGTATAGTAAAGAAGCTTGCGGTATATCTTCCGACCGTACGCCTGTACCTAGCTAGCTACTGTGCCTACTTCTTGAAGTAGGGTGTTAGAAAATTCTCTAATATCTTGGTAGCTTCCTAGCTAGGTGCCGATATTATCTCTAAAGAGGTGTTCGTCTAAATAGAGAGGGCCTTGGCTGTTTGATTAGCTGTCTGGTACTCTTAGGGGGCTACTACTAGTTTTGTAGAGTTTTGGCGCTCTTCTTCTACTGAATTTACAGTAGGTATCTCGTGGGCCTTTCGGCACTTTTCTTCTATTAGTTTTGAAGTAGCAGGTCTCTCTTCTACTGTTTTTGAGGTAGCAGGTCTCTTATCTACTAGTAGCAAAGCAGCAGGTATCTAGTGTTTAGCTGCCTCTAGTTACAAAGTAGGGCGGTACTCTAGGGAAGTACGTTATTGTTGTATGCTCCTACTAGGGGCTAACGCTATAGGGAGTTAATCTCGATCTTAGGATAACTCTTTTAGGTTAGTTCTCTATCTCTTCGGCTTTATCCGCCCTGTTTTAGCTTTGATCGAGGGGTTAGCCTTAAGGTTTCTCTCTATTCTCTAGAGGATATAGTCTCTAGGTGTAAAGCCCTAGGGGGCTCTAGATAGGTATAGATAGTAGCATCTCTCTATATCGTAGGTTCTGTAATACGCTTTATATAGCGTAATCTCCTCCTTGTCCTACTAGGAGCTTGTATCGCCTCTCTTTCTCTTGTCTCTACTGCCGAACGTTAGGAACGCCCTACGGGTAACCCTAGGCTTCGATTTCGGCAGGAGGTCTTAGGCGCCGATCTGTAGTTAGCGGGTTATATCCTTGATTATATAGTCTTAGAAGTTAGTAGTAACTACTTTCTATTTTTCTAATCGAGTAACGAAGGTAAAAGGTGTCTAGTTTATAGCTTTGTTTAGGTTAGCAATCTATACGATCAGGAGGCTTCCCTCCTAGATATCTCTTATAATAGCTTCCTCTATTAATATCTCCTACTTCTTAATCTATAGCTCGAAGTCCTCTTATACCGTAGCTACGAACCTCGATTGTTTAAGGATAGCGTAGTACGCTCGGATCTTCTTACGGAGGGCTATAGCGGCCTCGATGTCGTTAGCCCCGAATCCCTTATAGATACGGTACTACTTATTGACGCCTTAGTCTACGCGAAGTTAGGTTATTCGTAGCTAGACCTAGACTATATCTATAATAAAGTCCTAGAGCTTCTAGACTTCCTTCCGTTATTAGGCCGCCTCTCGGGCCTTCTCTTAGTAGTTATTCTCTAAGATAGAGAGCATCTGGTTCTACACTATCAATAGGTATACTTGCTTAGCCGCTCGGGCGGCTACAACGGTAGCTGCGTTGTCGTTGTTGCCGCCGCCGGCTCCGGCGTAGGCGCTTGCGTAGGCGCTTGCGTAGGCGCTTACGTAGGCGCTAGCGTATGTCTAGGCGGGGGCGTAAGCCGTACCGCTTCGGGTAACTCGTAAGACGGGCGTGTCTACGCCGTCGTAGTCGATATCTCGTGCCAGGGTTAAGGCTAGGTTCAAGCGATCGAACTTAGCTATAGTCTTAGCTTCGTATATAGCCTAGGCTATATTAGGATCGAACTTACTAGGGTACTTAAGTAGGGCCTCTTTACCTAGGACGTAGTCTAGTAGTTTGTATAAGGCTACTTTCGAGGTAAACTAGACGTTCTAAGCGTACTAGTCGGCTAGCTTCTTAAGTATAGCAAGGTTAGTAGTCGACTTAGTAGTAGATATCTTAACTACTAGCTAGCTTGAAGGTTCGGGCTAAGGCGGTCGAAGGATTAGTGCTTTTAGCGTTGCTTAAAGGTAATTTAAGTAATAAGACTCTTAATTGTCGAACCTAAAAATATAGGATCGGAATCTGATTGGTCTGAACAGACGGAGGAATTAACAGTAATAATAGCTTCAATTGTGTTAATCTATGTAACTGTGAAAAAGCTCTGTGTGGCTTAAAAGCCCATTTCCTCGGGGGAGCTAACGGATACCCAATGCCATACCAAGACCAATCTGCCCCTGAACCCCTGAGTAGGTTCATCCAATATCGCCACCATGGTCCCACTTTGCCACAGTGGGTTCAACACAACTGACGCCCCTATGTAGCATGACATCCAGTCGCCGCTCTGTTGGTTCTTTAGCCTCTAGACTCACGTTGTTTTTGCTGCAGGGCTGTGGCTTGGGACTTTCACTTGGCCGTCTTGAGCCCCAGCTTCGCATTCGCAAAACAAGCTAATCAATCAATTACAAAGCACTGGGGAGTTGTGATTACCGACGCAAAAAATGTGGCAACTCTTCACCATGCGTCCAACCAGAGTGGCCCGTGGCAGCTCGAAACCAGGATCACCAAGGACCCTGGCAAGTCGATTACACTCATCGTCTTGGTGAAAGTCGGCACTGTCATCAAGAACGGAATTGCTTCGGTGATCCAGCAGGTGCCGGCCGACGGCAACCCCTCGACGCGCAACGGCGAGGCCTTTTCCTGCTTAACTTGGGCCAAGGATGCGCTAGCTCACCTTATGGCAAAGGGGAATGTCGTGCTAAAGGCTGACGTTGGTAAGTGCGGGCTCGATGTTTATCAATCCTAGCGAGGCTGTGAAATGTCCTTTCGTTTAAATGCTAACGTCGAGCCACAGAGACAATGCAGGAAATGGCCAAGAAGTACGCGGTCAAGTACGCTACGAAAGCGGAGACGGGCAAGGGAGCCTACGTGGTCAACACCCCAACCCCCGGATCGCAGGATTCTAGTTCGTCTACCAAGTCGAGCAAATCGACCAAGTCGACTAGGAGGTAAATTCTGCCAGCGAAAAACGCAGACTTCTCGAAACAAGAAGAGGCGTGGGCAAAATCCCTAGAGCAGGTCTCTCGGATTCTGGGGGCGTGGAAGTAGGTGAAGAAGGAAAGGCTAGCCAACTAGGCTAATATACTATGATATCTAGGTGGGCTGGAATGTAGGCTATTATCTCGAGCTGGAATCAAGTAATAGCAAATTGCCGAACTTAGATGTGCATTACCCAAGTTAAACGAACACCTTAGTCCCATTAAACTTAGTAGAGTTCTGTAGGGGGCTTGTGCTCGGTCTCGCCGCAGCGGCACTTCTTTCCTCTAAAAATGCAAGTCTGTAACAGAGACTAGGCTCCATGCCAATGGAAGATAGGACAAACCAAAGTCCAATACCTGGACACAGCATGAGTGCCACGACCCTTCAGCTCCTATATGGTGTGGCGAGGTGTTGAGGTGGTTGGACAAAGACATCATGTGGCTTACCGGTTTTCGATACTCCTAGCCGAGGAGAGCAATCATGAGGGAGGCTGCCCCCGCCGTACCTGGGATGGTTCAGCTGGAATGGTTGTATTGAAGTGATCCGGAAGGGCCAGAGGCATCAAAATCACAGCACGCTTGGATGTTGGCCTAGCATCCGCGAGCACGAAGGCCGTTCCACGAAACCACTCACTAGGTTACGGCATCTGCAGACTGCCACTACAGGCTTCATCAGCCCGAGGCGTGACGGGTATGGAATGGACATAGGTGGTCGCGATCCGCCACACACTCGCCCTCTACCGGCACCATCTTGACATCCCCAAGTTTCATGAGCGTAGATGTGCCGACCACGTCCACCCGCGTCGGGGATCACGTCCTTGGCCATGAAGCATTAGCGGTCTTGCATTCGTGTAGTGTGTACGGCCGGATTCTGCCGGTAGTATGGCCATCTACATGTTGTTTACCACCACAGCGTAGCGTATTCCTCGCCGAGAAACGGCTGGAGAGACACTTACATGTCGATCTTCGGACGCGGCGCCCCCAGGGCAACCTTGGACAAGTACCCGCCGGCAGTTGTGGTGGCGCTATGAGTGCGGCTTCTCGTATGATGTGACATGGCTGGGCGGACCGCGATACCCTTTCCAGATTCCCGAAGCTCCCGACTGCGGGATTCTGTGGCCGCGGATTCGACACGTCGACAAAAGTTGAGGGACTTCGGTAAGTGGCGGTGAAAACGAAGCCGGTACATCGTTTGTTGTGGGACTCGTGCAACCGGTATCTCGGAGCCAAAGGTCGACTCGGAACGAGGTGATCATGCCATCTCATCGGGTCCGGCATAATCGAGTTTGGTCGCCTTCGGTGCCAAGATGAGGCAACAGGAGACGGACTACATTTTGCCCTGAAATGTCCCTTTTGGTGTACCGTGTTAATATCAACCGAACTCCTGGGGGTGGAAAGCCGTCTGTACCTGGTAGGGAGGGGTCTGCGTTATTTGCGGCCCAACGTGTGTCAAACTCATGTCGTTCGACAAGCCTCTGGCGCCAGGGGTATATCACGTCACCTCTACCTTTAGCTCATGCTTGATGATGAAGCTGACCATGTGGTGAAACAGCCAGCCATGTGACGCTGTAAGACGGCAAGGTTGTCCAGCGTGGGCTGCCGTCACGGCTGAGTCCTGACCCGGCATTCTGGCGACTAGATGGCTCCCGTCCCGAAATGCACGCGTGGCATATTTCTAGAAAGGGAGCGTGTAGTATGCAGCCTGTCATTGGCTACGTCTGATGCTGTGACTGTTAGACAACGTGAAAAACATCCAACTTCGGCCGGACAAGCCCATGGGGTTTGTTTTGAGCGGCGGAATGGACTTGAGACCAAGGCGTGTTCGGCCTGACCGGAACCTACTGTTTGTTTGGACTGGCCGTCCCGTTACCGCCGGATAAGAGTCGAATGGTTGACCTTTATGTCCCAGCAGAGCGCGCAGCAGCACCGAGACTCGCCAAAGACCGCTTCGGAAGTCCGAACCATGACGCCGCGGGCGGGAAGTTGGTGCCGCATACCCGCTGTGGTTGGCGTTTGCCGCGCGGCCGCTGCAGGCCATGGAGCCATGGAGCATTCTGCGTCGACGTCCAACCGACAGTCGCGGAGTTGATTTATCCCTCAACCATCCTCTGAATCGGGCTCTTGCATGCGAATGATGCGATTCGGCCGGTCTCTCCTGTTCGCTGACGCGATTGGGTGGCCTCGAGGGTCGGCGGCACAAAGCACGCCGTCTCATGAACCGGCCATTCGGAAGAACGCCATATCGCCGTGCGTTCGCCATGACCCCTGCTCGACAGGGACTTCCTCGCGACCTCGCGAGCGTGAGGCGGCCAAGTCCAATCCCGTGGCATGGCAGCCGCCAACTGAGCAAGTATGCTGCGGCTACCCGTCGTCGAGTTGTAACCCTCGTTGCCTTTTTGAACAGCATTCTCAACGCCCCGAAGCGCCCCGAGCCCTTCGCCAAGTAAAATCAGGATTTCCCACTGGGACTCGGGGACTCGGCAAGGCAACCTCGGATCCCCCAATCCTTTGTGCGACCTTGGACGCACCCGCGCTTGGTAGCTGCTGATTAGTGCGGTACCAAATCCCCTCCGACGACCGGCGCGTAGATGGCGGTGAAAGCTCGGTTGTGCCTCAGAAGTATGAGCTGAACATGCAACCCATCCATGGCCCGGAAACAAGGAACCCCCTGAATAAGCCCGGATGATGGGAAACAAGCGCCTGGCGTACGACAATGGTACTGACAGCGTATGTGCGCCAGTATTCGGCGAAGCTCGACCCGAGCAGGCCCTGAAGCGTTGTACAGGAATGGACCCGAGTCGGCCGGGGAGGTAGCCGGGTTCCGGCGGTGTATGTTCTGTAGTCGTTTCTGGCATTCCGAAGCCTTCGGTTCTGTGACAAGGGCATGGCCATCCATGCAACCCATCCGTCAGTCTTGCAGTTCTGCACGTCAGCTGAGCTCTCCGATAATCCGAAACAGCCCGGATGTGACCATTGGAGGATGCATCGACATGGGAGAAGAAAAAGGCACCAGACGATGCCTCATCTCTGACCCGGGATACGTCGAGTTGCGGGACTCCAAAGCAGCCCCTCGGTCGAAAAGAATCCTCAACGGGATAACCGAGAGACATGCCTTGCTCATTCCCATCTATAAAGAGATCAGCTCTCGTCGGCCGGAACGCCCGCCCTCTTCCCAAATCATAGCCAAACCAGCCAGTCAGTCTCGACAGCTTGATCCCACCCGCACTTCAAAACCGTCAACCCCCCCCCCCCCCCCCCCCCAAAAAGAATCAAAATGTCCAACGACCCTCCCTCCAGCTGTCAGCCACCCTCCCCACCAAGGCAGGACAGGCTCCTCCATATGCTGACACCGCGTCCTGTAGCCAGCAAGAACAGCAGCAGCGGCGGCAGCAGCAAGTCCACGAGCAAGGACAAGAGCGACAAGAGAAGCGCGTCTTCTCGGACGAAGGCCAAGACAACACTCCAGAAAGATCCGGCGGCGGTGTCGCTCAGCAACCGCACGGGGATCGACGGGTTCGTGCACCAGTCGTTCCACGACGGGCCCTGGAGCTCCGTGGGCGCGGCTGGATGTAGCAGTTGACTTCTGTCTGTCTCGACGGCGGACTTGCATGGAATCATCATAGCGCTGGGCGGAGCTGCAGTGGTTGAGGTGGTAGAGGTTTGTCGGCTTCTAGAGGGGCGCGCCCGGGGAGGGGCATTTGCTGGGGGTGTGCTCCGGTGGCTAGTTGGGAGAACACACCGTTTCGTTCCTGGGTACTTTGGGCTGTGGTTGTTTGACTCGGCATTGTTCTGGGTGCCAGACCTATATGACTTATGAGTAGTATTGATGATTCACTGATCACGAATTCAGAACGACCTTTTCCCAGAGACCAGCGGGCTTCAGTTACACTCTCGTTCGGAAGCTTCAAGGTTTGATCGATTGGTTGTGTCTTGAAGTACCCCTGAAATGTGGCCCCCCCCCCCAGACTGTTATCCGGAATCAGCAGCGAGCATAGAAAGCGGCCATGACAGCCACTGCTCCCAGCTCTGCCCGAGGTGCTGGGAAATGCTGTTCAGCAAGTACGACCCCGAATCAGCGACATGCCACAGTTCTCTACTGCGATGGAGCAGAAGGGCCCAGTAACCCATGATCGCAAGTGCCTCAGGACGTCGTTGCGATAACAAGTCGGCAAACTCGTGCGGCATAGCAGGGGCCCTATTCGGAGACGTTGTCAGTGCATCGCCCGAAAGAGTACGTACGTCGCGTGTCGGAACAGTCACATACCACATAAAAACCATCAGGAACCTTTGGTTTCGCGTATCGGGCCCGAGCAAGCTGTCAAAGCCAACCTGGAGACACGCAATGGCCCCCATGCAGGCTTCTTTGGCATTGGGTGTCAGATCTTTTGACTCGGCCACGAGACGCTGCAGTCCAGCGCAGTGGTTGCCTTGGGGCGCCGTCTGGGCGATGCCGAGGGCCCAGATGACGAGATGCCTGATGTCGGACTGCAGCAACAGGTCCCAGGCGGCGACGGACATGGCCATCAGGCCGCGAGATATCGAGAGGAGCTCCAGGAACCGCGTCAGGAAGGTGTCGAAATCGGCATCGCGCTTGGCGAGGAGATCGGCAAGCAGGTGCCGGCCCAGCAGTGAGCAGAACAGCAGAAGGGCGGCGCAGTTGGTCTGGTCGATCTGCGCCTTGGCTGCCGTCCCGTTGTAGATCGAGACGCCTTTTGTTTGCAGATGCATGGCGTGCTCGAGGAAGTAGTCGGCCCTGTCTGGCTTGAGCACGGCCTGGCGTCGGGCCGAGACAGCGAGGATCTGGTGCATCAGGTAGGGAGCCTCCAGGGCGCACTTGAACAGTAGACTGGATGAGAACTCGTGCATTTCGACATTCAGTTCGGGAGCATGCTCGGCGAAGTTGAACAAGATAAGCAGTTCCATGTGGCCCAGGTTGACCTCGGGCGAAGGTTGGGCTGCGCTTGGAGACTTGGAGCCTCGACTTGCCAGCTCCGGAAGGGGGACGCCGGCGACGGGGCAGGCATCGCGAGTGGTGATAGTGGGGGGCGGGTTGGACGGGTTCGGTGCTGTGGCTGTCGATGGGGCGGATACGGTTGATGTGGTTGATGGAGCTGGCGGTGTTGGGAGTTCCTTTGTGATAGAGGCCGTTTGAGGCGGATAGCCGCACTCCCTGTCTGAGAGGGTGCAAATAATACACCTAGGCCGTTGTTCGTCGCACTGGAACCGGGCGGTTGGTATTGGCAGGACCGCCGAAATGGAAGAGAATCGGTGGAAGATGGAGCGAAGTGGGACATTGCCAAGTTGGAAATGGAGACTCACCTTGACATGGCGTCGTTTGCATTCCAGACATCCGGCCCTGGACTTTTTGTGGCTCCTTCGAAGCATTGTCCTTGATTGAGGGTCTCAATCGCGGTTAGCACAAGTACAGCTTTCACAAACTGCGATTTGGAAGACTGAAATTATGAATTTGGCAAAGTGGGAAGCACTATCCGTAGTTTCAGTGTCTTAACTCAGGCCAGCTGGCGCTGATTTCCATGTTGTGTTGTGATTGGCTGGATTGGGCGGGGCGGAGTGTGCAGGGGTAAAGGTACATGCTAGAAAACACAGCGCTGAGAATAAACACTGAGACTACATTGGAGATATATGGCCGAACTTATTCATGTTCCAGTGGAGGGTCGTACGAATATAGAGGTTTAACACGGCGTTACAGAAATATCCGCCTCCACAGGAGGGGCGCCTTTTTCAAGGGTGCGACAGCGAGTTCTGGATCGGTATTACAAATACAGTCGTCTGTCCCAATGCGACTGTCTAAGTTCATGACGATGACGTCAGCACCTGCTATTATCCATATTATGGATACGGATACAAAAGCCCATTTCGAAAACAACACATGGCTACCCTTGTTACCCGACGCCACTCCAACACTCTCAACTAGGTTCTCAAGTCTCAACACGGCCACACCACAACTACCAAAACTTTCTTCTTCCATACGCTCTGCATCGTCTTTATCGCTGACATGGTCAATGCTAGGTAACCTAGTGTATTTATTATACAGTTGCAGAAGGATCTACAGATTACACGTTCAATGTTGATCCTGTACTCTTTGCACTGATCGTGACTGATGACGTAGGTACTAGAAAGTGACTCCATTCCGGGAGAATCAGGTACGACAGACTTCCAACATGGTAACCCGGGAGCCGTAGATCCAATAGGATCACACGGCATCACCTGGACCCATTCTTCCCGTCGACAATCACAACACCAAAGCTTCCTTGTTTCCCAACTGCCGGGGCAGTTGGTAGATAATAAAGACCCAGGGTTGGAAGCCAAACAGTCCCCCTCGTCAAAGCATACCCCCAAGTTCCTCCCACAGTCGTTGCCGCCCGTCACAATGCTCGTCACTCGCTATGCCCTTCTACTTCCTCTGGCAGTTCGGTCATCTGCCATGAAGCTGTACTCGGACTACAAGTTCAACCCGCTCGAACATCTCACCGGCGTTGCCCCCTACTTCGAGCCCCTCGATCCGCCAACGGACCCATCCCCGCCACTGAAATGCACCCCCGTGCGCGCGGCATACCTCTCCCGCCACGCCGCCATCTTCACCAACGACTTCGACTACGACGAGTACATTGAGCCGTTCATCGAGAAATGGAAAAACCACACCTCCATCCGCTGGTCCCAGATCCCCGGCCTGCACTTCCTCGCCGACTGGACGCCGCCCTTTTCCGACGCCGAGGAGGAGCTCCTGACGCGCGTCGGCAAGGTCGAGGCCACGGAGCTGGGCGTCAGCCTCTCCTTCCGCTACCCGGGCCTGCGCCTGCCGGAGCGCGTCTTCACGTCGTCGGCCGAGCGCACCGTCAAGTCGGCACAGGCCCTGGTCCGCGGCCTGCAGCTGCACGACCGCACCACCAACGTGGTCGCCATCGCCGAGGGCGAGCACACCGGCGCCGACAGCCTGACGCCGTACAAGGCGTGCCCCGCGTACTCCGGGTCTGCGGGCAGCGAGCAGGCGGACAGGTTCCGCGGGGTTTTCACGGCCCCGATCATCGCGCGGCTGGAGAGCCTGGCGCCGGGGTTTGATTTCACCGCCGGCGATGTCTACGGGATGATGCAGCTGTGTGGCTACGAATCGGTCGTCCGTGGCAGCTCGCCGTTCTGCCGGCTGGATCTCTTCTCCCCCGACGACTGGCTGGCGTTTGAGTATTCCGAGGACGTTCGGTATTTCTACAACGTGGGCTACGGCAATGAGTACGCGGGCGCGATTGGGCTGCCGTGGCTCCGTGCCACGGGGAAGCTGTTGACGGGCGAGGACGCGGCGCAGGACCTGTACATCAGCTTCACACACCGCGAGCTGCCGCCGACGGTTATTGTTGCCATGGGCCTGTTCAACAACTCCGAGTTCGCGGGCTCGGCGGCCACCATCAACGACACGATGCCCCTGGACCGCATCAACCATCGCCGCGCGTGGAAGAGCTCGCACATCTTGCCCTTTCTGGGTAATATTGCCATCGAGAGACTGAACTGCTCGGGGAGCTTTGGCTATGAGGACGGCGATTACTATCGGGTGCTGGTGAACAATGCGCCGCAGCCGCTCCCGGGCTGTGAGGACGGTCCGGGGACCAGCTGTTCGCGACAGGGATTTGACGAGTATCTGAAAGAGAGGGTGGCTTTGTTTGACGGCTTTTCGAAAACGTGCGGGGTGGACTATGATAATTCGACCGACATTCTGAGCATCTATACTGACCCCAAGGTTGGGAACGGGACTGTGGTTAGTAAAAGGAGGTCTCTATGGAGATAACGCTGCAGTCCGGGGTATTCAAGCCTTTTCTCCTAGACGACTTATAATATTTCTCTTGCTGTTTTTCCTGACATTACGCGGCATGTGCTGGCTTTGGGAACACCTGAATGGTTAGCAAAACACCATCTGGTCATTTCTTTATTCTCCAACATCTGTGCGACAGATGCAGAGCTGTGATTTGAACAGTCGCGCTATTCGGGCAGTCATATTATTTGAACAACCCCGGTCTTCATGTCGAATGCTGATGTGTACCATTGATGAGGACGGTATTAAAACCCGGCCATGATCAGAGTCGACCAGCTGCTGCACTGGTGACCATCCTGATCACTTTACGGACAATAGGCGCTGGTTACTGGTTAGTACCGATTGTCCTCTACTACTCACCTATATCATTCGATCGTGAGGTGTGAGCTCAAGAAACACTGACAATATGTCCGTCCAGGTACGGAAATACTACTGGATTGACCGTTCCTGTAATGAGTTAGGAAACGGCGATGTTGAGGCTTACATTACCGAAGCCCGGCACTGGGCGAGACGGGCCTACGATAGACTGCGCAGCCGCAGGGACACCGACTTTGCCCGCGTGTTCAACGTCATCTTCAAGACGCCGAAGAGCGACCAGGTGCCCTACCCGAAGCCCAGCCTCTGGCGGCTCCTTAACGGGACCCAACCCAAAGCCGAATGGGTGGCCACAATCCACCACGTCCTCCACCTTCTCCATGACTTCAGCCACAACTGGTCGCGCACCCCCCACCGCGAGATGGCCGACGTGCGCCTCTACTTCAACGCCGGCGCCAAGCGCTGGGTGAGCATCGCCGACGGCAGGTTATACGACCCCGTCAACCACGTGTACAACAGCAGCAACTGGGACGACCTCACAGACAGCGAAGCCGTCACCTCGTTCGTCCTGCCCTGCACCCCGGCCCCGGGCCGCCACGAGAACCCGCAGCGCGTCACCATCGACCTCCTCCCGCCGGACTACTCCACGCCCGGCGACCGCTTCAGCCTCGCCCAGATCGACCCGGACGCCATCGCCACGCTCGGCATCCACGGCCTCACCCGGGCCGTCCTGCCCCGCGTGCTCCTGCACCAGTTCATGCGCACCCGCGCCTACCTCCTCGACGACTTCCCGGGCGACGACGAGACCGCGGGCTGGGAGTACTGCATGCGCCGCAGGAAGGGCGAGGCCGCGGGCTGCGCCGAGTCGATCGCGATGCTGGGGCTGTGGGCCGGGCTGGCGGATATGCGGCCGGCGGGGAAGAAGCGCGGCGGGTTCACGATGGATCGGGCGTGGGATCTAATTCCCGGCGGGTGGGATGATGAGCATGTGCTTCGTGACGACGAGGGCGAGGGGGTTATTCGGGATGGGGGGACCGGAAAGTGGGATGTGCGTCTGAGGGGGAATGGGCCCGTCCATGGGGAGGTGAGGTTCTATGAGGACATGACAGGTAACTCGCCCTACTAGGGGGTGGGGTAGACCTCGTGTGGATGGTTTTTTTTGGATGGATGAAGAGATTTGGTTTGAGATGGCTGGCGGAGTGACTTTGTCTTATCATCAATAGATTTCCCCATGTTTTGTGCTAGGGCTGGCTGGTGTTGTTTGTTCTCCTGTGATCAAGGCGTGAGAATTGAGAAAGTCAAGCCAGGCCATCGCCGAAGCGCTAAGCGATATTTGAGTGGGAAGAAACTGGGACTGGCGCAACCTCACCTGTGCTCCTTCCATTCGCAGCAACCCTATGCTGTTAATGTTTCCCCACCCCCAGCATCCCTTCTGTCGCGGACCATGGGCCCATGACAAGCATTACCAGGTTTTGGCCTTTTCCCACGCCTCGATCGCGATTCGCGAAATAGGACGCCTCATTTGCGATGGAGTTTTGGGCTTTTATATCGCTGTTTACTTTTGACCTTCTGGCTCCCTGCAAGACTAGTTCTTCCTTTCGTCGTTTCATCGTTTATCTTGATCAGTAAGATTCGCTCTTGGTTTCGTAGTTTGACTCCCTGACGTCCTTCTGTCATGTTTGAGGCTGTTTTGACGTTAACTAAAAACTTCAGACAGTATCCGTATACTCCGCCCAACCGTGAGCATACAACATACATCACACATGTCATCACGGCCGCGGCGAGCCCGGCTCTTTTTGCTACAGACCCTGGGGGGCAATACAAGCCGTTCATGAGCGTCCGTGAGGTCCGGTCTAGGTTCTTCCCACGTCTAGAAGTCTGCATGTCCATCGGAGGACCCGGAGACCCGCAGGGTTTTAGCAAAGGAGCAGCCACAAATGAGTCCCGGGAGTTGTTTGCAAGAAACATCGCTGCAACGGTTGAGCGTCTTGGTTATGATTGCGTCGGTGAGTACCGGCTTGCAGTCTCAAGCGCGTGGCAGCCACAGCATGGTTTACTGATATTGTGCAGACATCAACTGGAAATACCCCGACATCGACACGTTCCCGCTGCTGCTGGCCCAGATCAAGAATGAGATCGGCGACAGAGAGTTGTCCATCGCCGTACCCGGTCGCGAGCGGGACATGCTAGCTTATACGCCGGAAAATGTCAAGGAAATTGACGAGATTGTGGATTTCGTCAACGTATGCGTACCACCACTCAGCCTCTGGCCAGTGCTCTCTGACATGACCCTGCAGGTCATGGCTTACGATTTCGTGGATCACCGAAACAGCGCGACGGGACACCACACCTCGATGAAAGAATCGCGAGATTGTATTCAGAATTACATCAGACTGGGCATTACACCTATAAAGATGAATCTCGGTGTCGCTTTCCACGCGAAGTGGTTTGTCACTGCCCCTGGACAGGAATGCCAAATCAAGGTCGGTGTCGGATATTTCTCAATACGATTCGCTGTTTGCCGGATAGCCCCTCTTGTAAACCGAGATGGGACCGACACTGGCATGTCTGGAACTATGACCTTTGACGCAGCTACCTTTGGCCCCATTCCACCCCTGATCATGTCCCCGGACGAAACTTGCGGGACGGGTACGAGATTCAAGTGCCCCGGCACATCGTGTTGCAGCCAACATGGGGTTTGGTAATTTCCATATTCTCGATTACAACTTTCTCTGCCTGCCTTGCTAACATCTCACAGCGGCAAACAGCCGAGCCATTGCGGAGTTGGTTGCCAGCCGGGATTTGGCATTTGCAACGGACAGACAGCAAAGCAGTCGTTCATGAAGGCACTAGCCAACAAACACTACGACTGGAGATACGGCGCAAAGTGGTACTGGGACTCCAACGGCGGCATATTTTGGACTTGGGACACGGCGTTCAACATGCGCAGGAAGTTGAAGAGGATTGTTATCCCCGAGGGCCTGGGAGGGATGGTTATTTCAAGCATAGGGCAGGACAGCCATGACTGGCATCGACTTGCGAGACTCCAGAACAAGGCTAGAATGTATTTTTGATAACTCGGAAGAGCTAGCTTAATCCGAGCTCGAGAGTTAAGGGGTAGCATCAGGGGTAGCCCGGCACGGTTCAGTAGACTATGTCCATGTCTCGAGTCTCGACTGGGAATAACGACATACAACACGCTACAGCTAGGCTACAGCTATAGGGATATGCTGCCTATCCATGCCGTGATATGTGTTGTTAGTGACTCGGTACCTGAAAGCATACTCGCCTAGCAACCTTGTGCGCCGAGGTACCTACCAACTATTAGGGTACTATTACATAGGTAGAGTGTCTCTAGATAATCAGAGTTCCTGAAAGCGCCAGGCAGTAATTAACAGTTCATTTGCATTACGAACAATATATTGTTATTTCTCAGTCAGGCAACCATCTCTCTATACGATAGGCCGCGCGCCTATTACGAAGTCGTAGTAGCTAGGGTAGGAAATTTAAGGTTCAAGTGCTGGCCATGACCGTCCGAGCTACCTGGTGTTGGGATGGACGGAACGCGCAAGCTAACAGCGAGACGCGCCATGTTTGCTTTCCCGTCCCCCTTGCTCCCAAAAGTCAAAACTCTCCCACATTTCTCAAACAGCAGCCTGAAAGTCGCCCGTTCAACCGAACAAAGTCACTGCCGATTGCTGGGAGCGCACTGGCATTTTCCAGCGAGCTGCGAAGAGATTTGTTTAAGACCGGGTCAAACTCGCCGCGCAACGGAAAGTACAATGGAGGTGGCAGTCCTCCCGCCGCCGCCAGTACTGAAGCGGAAGTTGGTGTCGGTTCGCGAGATTTCCAGCATCGGCAAGATTCCGCGGTCGACCCAGGTTGTTGTCTATATTGATGGGTGGTCGGTCGTGGTCCCAAAACGACGGCCAACACACCAGGTACGGCACACGTGCCCATCGTTTGACGTTGGAAGACATCGAGAAGCTTACCTGTCGTGCTGTCACATAATCACATTAGGCTGGCGATTTGGTTGTCTACTTCGAGATTGACTCGTTTCTCCCCAAGAGCGATAGCCGCTTCTGGGAGCTCTTCCTCGAACCCGGCGCCACTGAAGTGTTTAGAGGCAACCATGGGTACCGCGTGAAGTCGAAACGGCACGGCGCGCACCTCTCACAGGGGCTCATCTTCCCCCTCGATGACTTCCCCGAGATCAGGGACCACGTGAGGGTCGCCGGAACCGATGTCGCCACCGCTCAGCTTCTTGGCAAATCCTTCGCAGGGCTCCTCGGCGTCGAGAAATGGGAGTTTACTGAGAGCGCCGCCAGCCTTCCGAGCCTCGGCAGGCCGCCCAGCTTCATCTACCTGCCTGGGTGGGAGCGGATTCAGAACATGGAGCGATCCATCTTCTCGATTGCGGGACGGAAGAAAGTCTGGCAAATCTCTGAGAAGCTCGACGGCGTCACCATGATGGTTTACAAGCTCGCCAAGGACTCGGGCTGGGCTAGCTGCCTTCCCGCCCTACCGGCCGGCTACCCACCATCCATGCAAGATGAGAAGAACCGGTACGGTATATGTAGCCGGCGCGAGGACCTGATCGACCGGGACGGCAATCTGTACTGGGACGTGGCCAAGAAGTCCGGGGTCCTCGGCAAGCTCTGCAACTTTGGTCTGGCCAACTTTGCGGTGCAAGGCGAGCTTTGTGGCTCGTCCATTGAGGGCAACACGATGAACTACCCCGAGGGAAAACACGAGTTTATCGTCTTTGGCATGTGGAACATTGACACGGGCAGATATATGCCCCCCAAAGAATTTGCTGGGCTTTGCAGCAAACTGGGCATTAAGCACACCCCAATCCTGGGTCACTCGTCCATGGACAGGTTTGCTCGTAATGTGTCTGAGCTGCTGTCCAAGGCCGAGGACGGCACTAGCGAGTTTGGAGGAGTCCGGGAGGGCTTCGTCTTCAAATCTCTTGACGGCACCAAGCAATTCAAGGTCATCTCCAACAAGTGGCTGAGTCTGACGGGGAAGTAGGTCACGAGGTGGAAAAGGGGGAAGGAAGGTAGGCTTGTTGTGTAGGTAAAAGGAAAAGAAAACCACATTTAATCCACATTGCTTTTGATCCCACACACTCGTTGGAGTTCCGTGTCGGACTTTTACGACCCGAAACCATCACCGACTTCCGAATTGCGGTCGTTGATGTTGATGATGCTGGTCGCATTGTGAGTGCAGTGGCCCCCCCATCTTTCGCAAAGACTGGAGGTGGCCTTTGCACAGGCTTGAAGGAGGCAGAGATGGTCAAATCGCATGATAAATAGGTTGCGAAAAACTTCGCAGACATGACATACACACTGAAACCCCAAAAAGCTCTAGCCTTCCGTAAACCAACATCGCATCGCTTTGTACGGATAATTCTTTCGTCATTTCTTTGTTCTTTTTCTGGACTGAATGACACCCCTGTCGCTGCCGCGAAACGTAATAGCGGGGCAGACCCTTGGACAGCAGAGCTTGGCAGTTGGCAAGGCGCGGCTGTGCTGTCGCAAATCTGGCCGGATCGCGCAAAAAAACACAAAACCTCCTCCCCCTTTAGCGTGTCCCTACGGACAAAACTTGTCCGACAAAAAACCCCAGGTTTTGCACGTAGGATGCAATCATGAGGATCTCGACTATTTCTCTCGGCCTTTTGGCCTTCTTGACACCGCTTGCAGCGGCATGGTCAAAAGATGGTGAGCTTTGTTCCCATCTCGGAGCCACTCCTCCAAAGCTCAGCAATGTACGAATGTACCGAATACTGACGACAGGCTGTTGACAGACCGCGAGATCTTCCGTGTTCGCGACGAACTAATCGCCCACGAGGGAGACAACATCACCTTCTATGACTTTGTGGGCGTAAAGCGATCGGCCAGCATTGAAGACATCAACAAGGCCTACAAGAAAAAGTCGCGGCTGCTACATCCCGACAAGGCCAGGCAGCAGCTCGCCGCTGAGCGTCTCAAGGCCCAGAAGGAGAAGGCCAAGCAACTGAAGGGCAAGCCGGGCGTCCATGTGACGAAACCTCCGACGTCCGCCGAGATCAAGACCGCTGTGAAGCGCGCCGAGGGCCGCCAAGCTCGCCTGTCCATCGTCGCCGACATCCTGCGCGGGCCTGGTCGCGACCGCTATGACCACTTCCTCGCGAACGGCTTCCCCACGTGGAAGGGCACCGAATACTACTACAACCGCTACCGCCCGGGCCTCGGAACCGCCATGTTCGGCGTCTTCCTCTTCGCCGGCGGTGCCGCCCACTACATCGCCCTCTACATGAGCTGGAAGCGCCAGCGCGAGTTTGTCGAGCGGTACATCAAGTTTGCGCGCCACGCCGCATGGGGGGAGAATCTCGGAGTTAACGTTCCGGGCGTCGACGGACAGGCCGCTGCTGCTCAACCGCCGCCGCCGCCGCCGCCGGCACAGCAGATGTACCAAGATGACGAAGGACGGGCCATGCCGATGAACCGCAAGATGCGCAGAATGCAGGAGCGCGATGCCAAAAAGGACTCTGGAAAGGACGCCGCCAGTGGGCGCAAGGGACGTCGCGTGCGGCCGTCTCCCTCCGCCTCGGGGTCGGCGACCCCCCAGCCCCAGCCCCAGGGCAGCGGGCCGACGGGCACAAAGAAGCGGGTCGTCGCCGAAAACGGCAAAGTCCTCGTTGTCGACTCTCTGGGTGATGTGTACCTTGAGCAAGAGGACGAAGATGGCAAGACGGCCGAGTATCTGCTTGATGTTAGTTGCTGCTCCTTCTTTCCCTCATCTTCGACAGCAATGAAATTGACTTCTTGCCTAGCCCAACGAACTTGCCCAGCCCACTTTCAAGGACACCGCCGTCGTGCGTATCCCTTTATGGGCCTACCAGCTGACCGTCGGCCGTCTTATCTCCAAGCGCACCGATGACTCCGAATACGATGGCGATGATGCCGAGGTGCTCGATCTTGACGAGGAGGATTCCGAGTCTGGCAAGCACACCCCGAGCACTGGTTCCGGCGAGGACTTTGAGCTGCTTGAGAAGTCGATTGATGAACTGGGCCAGGCCAGGGCCAGCGGTAACAGCCAGAAGCAGGGCGGTAAGGCGACCAAGCGGAAGAACAAGAAGAGGTGATGAGCATTTATCTATAGATGGCTGAGAACCTCTGCCATTGTCTGGATGTTAATCCACAAGTATTACTAATTTGATCGAGGCTTGTGAACAAAGAGTCAGAACTGGCTGTGTGGCGTATGACCGCTCCATAGAATGTACATGCTCGCGAGGGAGCGTGGGTGCCAACTCAAACCAAGCTCAGATGACCCTCACAAGCTAAGCTGATCCAGTGCCGAGTGCCTATTCGAATCCCCTGATATATCTCTTCTGGCCGTTATTTACTGTGTCCCAGACCGCCATTCATCCCTACCGAACCCCAGACTCCAAACCCATACCCTGCTATCAACATCCCGCAAAAACACCCACAGGACCAAGACCCAATCAAATCCCAACAGCACCGCTCAAGACCCTCGCCGCCAGCCGACTCAGCAGCCTAGCCCGATCGTCCTGCGGCAGCTCCTACGCCCGAGCGTCAGCAAAAGCATCATCCCCAGCACCGGCAATACCCACGCACCACCCTTGATCGACAAACGCACCTGGAAAACCGCATAGACACTCTTCCCCTTCGAATCCCTGACCGCCCCGAGCCGGTTCCCAGCCACCGCACCCGCCACCAGCCCCGGCACGTTGGCGACGATGAACCCCAGCGCCCCGCCGCTCGCCCCGCCCAGCACGCTCCAGAACTTGCCCGTCGGCCGCGCATCGTCCCCCGCCATCCCCTCCTCGCGCAGCATCTCCTCAAACACGTCCGCGAACTGCTCGTTCTCGGCCCGCGCCCGCTCCGGTTCGCCGCCCGCCCCGGCGCTGCCGGCGCCGCCGTCCTTCCGCCCGGCAAAGAAGTTCCACGCCCAGCTGAACGCGCTGCCCGCCATCCCTGCGGCGGCGCCCGCGCCCGCGTTGGCGTCGGCGAAGGGGTCGGCCCCCGGCTGGAAACCGCCCGGCATCTGCGGCGACGGGCCGTCGCTGCTGGGGGACGGCCCGCCGCCGGGGAAGAGGTTGCGCTGGGCGTCGTAGTCGCGGCGGCGGGTGGCGTCCGAGAGGGTGTAGTAGGCGTCGTTGACGAGCTGGAATTTGCGCGTGCGCGCGGCGCGGTCGGGGTGGTCGGAGGGGATGCGGTCGGGGTGGGTTTTGAGAGCCGCGCTGTG
>MU853420.1:597080-613314 GCA_033297235.1 Trichocladium antarcticum
GATCTAGTATAATTAGCTACGTTCGACTAGACTAACTATAAAAATACTATACCTTTATATAACGTCGGGAGTAGAATACTTAGCTAAATGAAGTAAATATTATAGTTAATATATACAAACGAGCCCTTCTTTATCCGTAGAACTATCTAGACACGATCAATCCTGACACGCGGGAGCCCGATAATCTCGCGCCGCTCTGTAATTTAGTAGATTAGACATTCGAGAATGAATTCCTTCTATAGAAAGCTGGTTTTAGCCTCTATGTAAGTAACTACTACGAAGAGATATATAGTGCTAGTAAGGAGGAATATAAAGATACTATCGAGTTATACAATCGCTATAGTATCCCTATTATAGCTAAGGATATAGATAAAATTACTAACTATAAAAACCCTCCTAGTTAATGCTTCCCTAGGATATAATATTAATTAGCTTATTTTTAGTATATAAGAGGAATAGCTACCTACCTAATTCTAAACGATAGCTTTTCCGCCTATTAGAATTTGCTCCTCCCCTATAATATAACTAATAGCCGGCGGTAGTCTTTCGCAAGCGCTACCTAAAGCAATTGTAAAAAATGCTCGTCCTAAGTTAGGCTACGTACCTAAAGTAGAATATCCCTCTAGCTTTTAACGTATATTGTAGATAGACCGTATAGCGCAAGTAGTTATTAGTAAAGCGGATTAGCGGTAACTTCGAGCATTAAGCAATCCTCGTTAGTTTCTAGATCCTTGCTATAGTATAGGTTATATATTGCGGCTAACGTAGGATAGTTACGCCAGAGAGTGTAAAATGCGCAATGAATATCTAGAAATTAGTCTTTGAAGTAGCTAGCAAAGGCAAACAATACGGCCTGCCGTTTATTTTCTTAGTTAATAAGCGTCGGCGTAGGATCGCGATTATTCGTTACTAGAATATCGCGGATATAGTCCCTAAGTGTAAAATTAGCAAGAGAATAATAACTTTAGTAGCGATTTCTCGATCGATTACTTATACTTTGTCTCGCTAGTAAATGTAAGTATTAAACGATAGCTATATTTAGCGTCGTCCGCTAGCAAATGTAGAATTTAGTAGATATTTAGTAGGCCCTTTATCTTTAGGTACTCGTTAGACCTTTGCTTGTATAACTTACGTTGTTAGGTTGTTAATATAATAGAAATCACTAACGGTAGCGGAGGTAGTAGGATTAAGGTCGCTAGAGTAACTGTAAAAACTAACTAGCTAGGAAATGCCGCTAACCTTGTAGCCGCTGCTAGTAGCGGAAGCCGACTCTTAGCCCTAAGCCTCTAAGTGTTAGTTTTCTATTTCTTTTCCTCGCTTCGGTTTGCTACCTGTCTTTTCGCTTCGCTAAGGACATAGAAGAGGAACTATATAGCCTTTTGCCTATAGATAGTAACACTAGAGAACTGTTTTAATAGCTTAGTAACGTTTCTACTAAAGATTGTAAGGACTAATAGTATAAAACTCTAGAATGCTGCAATAACCTAGTTGGACGCCTTAATAGTAGCTAAGTTATAGGAAAACCGGGTGGATATATCGAGGAATTAGGGCGCGAAGCGGATAAGAAGCTTATAGAGATCGGGTCGGATATAATAAGGCTGAAGCTAGTAGCGGAGAATAACAGGCGTAAGAACTGAACTCTAGGTATGTTTATTTATCTTGTAAGAGCCTCGATATATCTTAGGGTTCTATAGACTAGCCTATCTAGGAAGGAATGTAAAATTCTAATAGACTTTAATAAGCTTATTTCGGGCTAACTCGAGGAGGAGGCTATCTAGTATAAATAGCGTGTCTAGCATTACACGGGCGATACTAGTAAATTCGGAATAGGCGGCGTTAATCGGCTAGGATCGAAGAATATCTAGAGCTAGGAAAAGTATAGTAAGGTTAGCTATTAGCTCTCTACTATAGATAACACTAAGCCTTTTCTCTACCTCTTCCTTTACTTGTTTAAAGGAGAGCCTATAGACAAACGTAATATTGTCCAAATGCTATATATAGTACTAGCTATTGTTAATAGTATTATACTCTAGGTTCGACCGTTAGTTAATAGGGATATTATAGTTCTAACAAGGGAGGAGTACTTAGTGGCCTTTCGCGCTACTTAGCTTGGCCTAAGAGGGTATATTACCTATAATATAGGTGACGAAGCTACAAACGAAGATATTACAATTCCTAATTCGAAGCGTTCTCCTAGAGTCTAGGCTCCTTATATAAAATAACGAGCGGATAATATCGCCGAGATTAGTAGTATACGGTCTAAGTATAAGTAGGAAAATTCCTTCCCTCCTCCTACAGAGCTATTCTTCGAAGAAAAGCCCTATAAGGTAAAATCCTATTATTACCCAGTATATATTGTTATATAGACTAAACGCGTCGTAGAAGAGAGCCTAGGGCAAGGATAGCTTGTTAGGCCTAACGAAGTTAGCGATAATTGTATCCCGCCCTTAAGGTTAGCTTCTAATCTCAAGCTTAGCGCGATAAGGCGAAGTCAAGCGTACTAGTCTAGGTTTACTAGTAGCAGCGTCGAAAACATACCGGATGATAAATAGGCTTATTAAAGGTTAGTAGTTGGAATTAGTAGTGTTAAAGTTATAGTCGAGAATAACCCTAGGGATATAACGGGAAACGTTGCTTAGGTAGTGTGAAAAATCATTGTTAACCTCTATTACTAACTCTACTGACTTAAGGCTAATACCGGCCGAAGTTATACTAGTTATTGCTATATACTATTCGACTAGGAGCTTAGATATCCGAAATACCCGCTGGATTTTCATAACTACGTTCTAAGGGTACCCTATAGTTCCGTTAACGCTATAATACCGCACTCTTCCTATATAGTAATGTCTATACTAGTCTAATATATAGGGATATACTAGCCTATTAGACGTACACCTCTAGTAGATAAAGTCTAACGGGAGTATTGGACTACTATTAGTATACTAGAGGAACCTCCTACTAGTTAACTATACGCTTTCTCCCTACTACTACGCTTACTAGGGCTTAGTAATAGGGCCCTTAACGATTTAGGCAAACCTACAATATACCTTATCTAAGATTCTAGCTAAGCTAAGGAGGTTTATAGCTAGATTCTCTATATCGAACGCTAATACTATTATATCCGGACAAGTCCTTAACCCTATCTAGATCTAATCTAACTTAACTGTCGATTATCGTAGTAGGGACAAAGGGAGAACGTTTCTTAGCTATTGTAATAATGTATCCTTCCGCTAGGGAATAGACTAAAAGTTATCTAAGGACGTTATAAGCCGAAGGACCTTAAGGAGCTAGGAATAGGCGGCTCGAGATATATTATACTTCTTCTCCTATAATATAAATGCGAGTATAAATAGGGACATATCGAGCCGCTTAGGTGTATAGTAGATTAGTTGTAAAAACTTAGAATCTTTGTCTTCTAAGAGCTCTATCTAGTTAATACTATCGCCTTATAGCCTAGATCCTAGCTCTATTAGGTTATTAAACCCGATATCTTCTTATATCTCTAGCGGGGAGAGGTTTTCAAAGAGCTTAGAAGGAGGTTCATTAATCGGCAGTGCTATATACTCGCTATACTCGGCTTCCGTAAGCTTATCCCGGATGTTTTTTATAGTTGTTAAAGTATCGGAGATAGCTAACGGCTACTTGGCGATTCCGCTTAGTTCTTAGTTAACTAGAATATCTAGTAGAAATTCGATTCTATCGTTAAACTTAGCATTATATAACTAATCTTCGACAGGGCTAATTCGCTCTGCTCGATCTTCTTCTTACGTCTATATTGCCTTAGCTTCGGCGTTAACTTCGGCTTCGGTATCCTTCCGGCGCTTCTAGGTAATAGCGAACTCGTTTAGATCCTTAGGTAGCTGCTTAGGGACTTCTAGTTGCGATTTAAAAGAGCGGTCTTCGTCGGTAACGCGCTATATATTTTCTTAATGTCGCCGGTTATAATAGAAAAATAAGGTTTGTATTAAATTAGTAGAAGTTTTATAAAAGAGATCTTGGTTATATATAGGTTCGATATCTTGAAAATTTATCGCTCGCTCCTTCCTATATCGTTACTTACTTACCTAGAATTACATTGTATTTTCGTATATCCCGCCTACTATAGTTCTTCTTTTTATACTCGATCAGATACTACTACAATAGCAAAAACATACTAGGCCTTCTATTATTAACGACTATAGCTATAAGTATAACCCTAGTAAATTTCATACTAAACCTAGAGTTAAGGGGCACGCCGCCTAGCTCCTAAGTATCTAGGATTATAGATATATAGGGCAATGATTAAGCTAGCGCTTAGGGCACTGCCCTAAGCGATACAAGAGGGGCCGGTAACAACGACGATAACGACGAGCTGTTCGTTAGCAATAGGGCCGCGCCGGTTAGTAACAGGGCCTCGCTAGTTAGTAACGGGGCTATACCGGTTAGCAACGGGGCTACGCTAGTTAGTAACGGGGCCGCGCTAGATATAGTAACTACTATAGTTATATATGTCCCTAATAAGATACTAGACCTTACTACATTTACATAGTAGCTTTAGGTACTAAGAGACTACTTTTCGCCTCGATAAGCTAATAGCTAAATAATTTTTACAGTAGTAGCTCTAGACTAAAGCTAGAACAACGTAGCGAGTAGACGTCCTTATTAAAAAGCGTAAATATACACTAGCGCTATAGAAGGAAACGAAGCAGGCTATCTACGTATATATAAAGTCAATCGAGTACTAACTACAGGTTACCTTCCTCCTTAACTTAATAGACGACGCTCGGGAAGAGCTTGTTAAGCATTACCTCTACGATATTAAAGGTAGCAATTCCAACTACGTCTGCGAGTATACCGCCGAGAGGATTATAGGTAATTGCTGTAATTAGTAACTACGGAGCATTGACAACCTTATTGTAAGTGTGAAAAGCTACTTACTGTTTAGATATAGCTAACGTCCTTAGGCACTAAATAAGAAACTATATATAGAGAGCACTATGTTCAAGAACTACTATAACCTAAGGAGCATTAGAGACGAGATAAAGGAGAGGTATAGCCTATAGCTATTCGTCGAGGTATTCGACTTTGCCCAGGACTATATTAACGTAGGTAGAAGCGGTATAGATATCTAGAAATAGTACAAGAGTAAGTTAATAAGTTAACTATAAAAAGCTTCTAGATATCTGATACCCTTAGTCCTATTCGTTAAGCTTATAAGCTACGTAAAGCTAGTCGTTAACTACGAAGCCGATAAAAACTCAAAGCGACTATCTAATAACGACCGTCCGTTATTCATTAACTAGTACAAAAAGCTATATAACTCTAAGAATATCTAGCTACACCGGCCTAACCTAACTAATATCGTAGGATATATTAAGCTATAAGCCTCTAAGCAAGCTAAGAAGAACGAACGGGTATTTGCCTATCCTAACAACGATAATAATATATATATCCTAACTAACTAAGACCTTACTATTAATTATACTATCGATATACTAGGCTTTAGGGAGGAGGTAAGTTCTATTATCGCGAGATGTTTCACTTCCGCTGTCGCTAGCTAATCTAGAATCCAGGATATAGTATAAAACCTTAGGACCTTGCTATAGCAATAATTCGTAACTATAGAGGATATTAGTGATTTATAGTAGCTATACTAGTACTGTTATATAATATAGCTTCTATATTAACAACCTAGCTTTTTATAATAGGACTAAACGAGAGATTTTTATTATCTAGCACTAGGTAAGAATCGATTATTCCTTCTCTATTCGTAGACTACTTTCTCTTAATCACAGTGCCCTAGATTCTCTATTTGTAGACTAACCACTTTCTCCTAACTACTTTCTCCTAACTACTTTCTCCCAACTACTTTCTTCTAACTACTTTCTCCTAACTACTTTCGCCTAACTACTTTCTCTTTAACACGCTGCCCTAGATTCTCTATTTATATACTAATTTCTTCTTAACCTGCTCTCTTTTTTTCTATATAATAAGCTTCTTCTTTTATAGTTAAGCCCTAGGTAAGGAAACCTCTTTCGCTACTAGTAATTTCTAATTTACTAACTTTTTAATATTTAGGATAGCTAAAAATAACAATATAGGGAGCAAGGCCACTAAGAGTAGCGACGACGATAAATACGTAAGTAGGGAGAACTTGTTTAGTTAGTTATTTCGGACCTTAGTTAAGAAGTAGTACAATACTATAAAAAACCTACCTAACGGCGTAGCTAGACCTAGTATTAGAGACGTTGTAGGTAGTCCGATACTATAAGATATTTATAGTTTTATACTCTCGCTTAAGAACTAGGATAAGGCGAATATCGGCGAGAATGTAATAGGTAGAGCCTAGACTATATAGAAAGCCGCCTATCTAGAAGCAACGGAGGTAATAATAAGATTCTTAGCTAAGGTAGAGATAGAGGATGGCTAACGGATTACCCTATAAGACTTCGAGCCCTCTAAGAAATTATAGCTTCGACTAGTTATCAAACTCCTAGCTAACGAGAGGGATACTAACCCTGGTATTAGCGTTACTAAAAAGAGTATTTGAAGCTACTCGATAGTTAAGTTTTTATACTAGCTAATATTTACCCTAGGGAAACGTACGGTAGTAGAGACCTCGGAAGAAAACGACAAGGAACTAACAATCGCTAAACCAACTAAAGCGAAGTAAGCAAATGTAAAAAGTAAAGCAGCTCGCGGTAGCTCGAGCAAGTCTAAGTCAAACCTACTAGGTAAGCCTAGGCAACCCTTATTTACCTATTTTTTATAGTTACTAATATATTAAGGTATAGGGGCTTTAGATAGCAACTAGGAGCTAACCTAAGTAGTCGCTAAATCTAGGAAAGCAAGGTAGCTAACTATAAAAAGTAGAATAACTTGTAGTAGCTTAAGGAAGCTTAAGTTAGACCTACTTAGTAAGCCTAAGCAACCTTTACTTACTTTTTATAGTTACTAATATATTATAGTAGTATAATATAGCAAGCTTACCCTCGATAAGCGTATCTAGCGTTCCTAGCGCGACTAGGACAAGGATGGTTAGAACAAGGATGTCTATAATAACCTAGATAACAAGGATAGCCCTATAGACCTAGATAGCAAGGACATCGAGGAAAGCTAGGACACCCTAGACACCAATAGCTAGGGCGACCTAGACTATACCGATATATAGGATATAGATGCTGAAGCTTCGTTAGATAATAGTGAACTTAACGCTAACGATCTAGGTAATGCTATTATAGAGATAGAGCTAGGAGACCTATAGCTTAAAGCTATCGATAGGTTCTTCAATAGAGACAAGTACTTAACTAAGGATATATACAACTTCCAGTATACTATACGCGAGACACTATATACTATAGAGAAGACAAATTAGCCGGTTTTTATATAGCTATAAGCTATTTACTACGAGTTTTTTACTATAGACTTAGAGCAAGGATAATACTAGAGGGGTATAGCGGATAGCGGTTATAGTAGTTAAGTGCCTTTTATTTACGTTACTTATATTTATCGCTAGTACCTTTCTTTTACTTTGCTTAAATTTATCGCCTTACGTTCTAACCTTATAGCTAAATGCTAGTTGTAAAAAGTCTATAATTATAATATCTTTAACCTAATATAATATAAGATCGCTAGATATAGAAGATAGTCTGCTATAGAAGATAGTCTACTATAGAAGACGGTCTACTATAGAAGATAGTCTACTATAGAAGACGGTCTGCCGCTAAGGGATTATTTCTAGGTATAGCAAACTTATAGTTAAGATAAGCTTCGCGATACTAACTGTCTTCTATTATAGAGACGATCTTAATACTATAAGACTGCTTAAAAGGTAAGACGATCTTTATTTCAAAATGGTTTAGAAGTTAGGGGCTGATTTTATATAATAACGGTTTTTCGGCGGAAAACGACTTTAGTGTAAAAACGCTCTAAAACGCTCTCTCGGTCTAAAACGATCTTCGAATAGGACCCACCTTACTACTTTAAAACAGTTTTCTATAGAAAATGGCCGTGCGCTACAGAAATAGCCCTGGTGACCGTCCTGTACTATGAAAATCGTCCCTTATTTCGAAGATCGGTTTAATTGGCCAAGACCATACCCAAGAACGTTTTCCCAGAGTAGGGTAGCGCCTTATGGTTCTTGTCATCTGAACAACACCCCTGTCAACTGTTTCTGGGCCCACTTGCTGCAAGCCCCCCCTGTCCCCTTATGCGGGTCGCGGTTCTGGACCCAAGACGAGATTGGACCCCTCAAATAAACCTCTTGGCCGATCTGCAGACATCTCCAGACACATCACTCGATAATTTAGGGGAGCAATCGTCCGATTTGACTTTCCTTTTCTTTTGTTCTTTTTTCCCGGCGTTTGTTCTGTCCCTTTCAAAAGTTCAATCCTCAAACTCATGCAGCACTGAGGCCGAGGGAACCCTGTGGTGTCACGGCTTTATTGGGAGGGGTGATTCGATAGGCTGCTTGGGTTCTGGACCTGTTTCAGGTCGCCTACGCATGACTGTTCTGGAAGGCCGAAATGTGTGACTGCCCAACCCAACTTGGAGCCGATACAAGACAAAATCAACAAGCGGTGGGAGGCCCATGTGGCCATTGGAGCCTGACAGCTGCTGGACCAGGCTCTTACTAGCATTGGACGTCACCTGAGTGCCAGGCAGCACCAAGACCCCCCCCCCGCCAATTCAACAAAGGTGTCTCCGCCAGAACTGCCCCTCTTCATTTCTCTATCCATCACCTGCTTTAAGTAGTAAACCACATCCCAGGCCACTACAAGGCACCTTGCATTCACAACCTTTCAAAGTTGCTCCTGTTTCCGTTTCTTTCTTCCAGCCTCCGTAGCTTGGCTTTGCTTTGCATCACGTCTTTCGCTGTCGAACTCGACTCGCTAACCCCGCCATTGTCCGACTTCAGACTGCCCCTGCCCGCCACCTTGACTTTGGACCACTCCACGAACCGATCTCACATTCGCTCGTGGCTTCTCGCAGTCTTCTTTGCCCCAGATTCCACTCAGCCAAGTCACAGCTTCGTCAATACCTAGCTTAGTCAATATACCACGAGTTGCTCACACCCCGCTGCGCAAGGCCCAACACACACCATCGGTACATGCTGTCTCGCTGATCCTGCCACAAAATCATTGCTTTCCGCCGACACTCGTCAACGACTTGTACCGCCAAATACAAGGAGCTTGTTCTGAGGTAAACCCCCCACCAGGTTGGAACGGTGTTATCTTGGAAACGGACTGGCTAACCGCAGCACCGCAGTCCAATAAATACAGGCACCACGGCTGCCGTGTACGCAAACATGCAGCCCCAAGAGGAGCTTGCTGCCCTGTTCTCTCGCAATCTCACCTTCAATCCCATTCCCCCGTCGATACCAGAGCCAGCGCCCGCACCCGCACCGGTCCAGGCTCCCCAGGAAGAGAACAAGATCGTCTATATCTCGCAACACTACAACCACTCAGCTCACATAGTACGGCCGGAAACCCAACCGCCGAGATCTGCCTCGGAGCCGCCACAGAGCGAGCACGCCATCGTCGAACGAGTGCTCAAGGAGCACAGCGTCGACCCGTCAGGCCTGTCATCCGCCCAACTGCAGCTGTTCAAGACGGTCGACTCGCCCGAGAAGCTCCGGCTCATCGAGCTGTGGCGCGTCTGCCCGCCAACCAACAGCAACGACAACCCCACACTAGCATGGGGCATGACGACGGTCGACCAAGAGGAGGCCCTCGCCAGGATGCGTTACGAGCAGCAGCAGCAGCAGGCCCAGCAGCAGGCCCAGCAACAACAGCAACAGCAACAGCAACAACAGTACCACGAGCAGGAAACGGTCATGTCCCTCGACGGCACGCCTCTCACCCCGATCCAGGCAGGCGACGGCCGGTGGATCGGCATGGCGGAGATGCACCACGACATGGAGCCGTACATGGCGCAGGGGTACGAGGAGATGGCACGCCGTGAGTACGAAGAGTCCGCGCGCAGGGCCTTTTTTGCTGAGGCTGCGGCGCTGCCGCCCAAGGGCCCGAATACACCAACCGCCGTGTCGGCTGCTGCCCCGCCGGGCAGTGGCGCCGTTACGACTTTTAGTCATACCCCGTCGCGGCATGCGGATCCGGTCTATCGGATGACGAATGGGGGTGCCGGTGCTGGCTGGGGGAGGGAGGCTGCGATGGCGGATCAGTATGGGAGGATCATGGCGATGAGGGAGGATGAGGAGATGCTTTAGGCGGTGGCGGGTGAGATTCTCATAACCCTGGGCTAGCTGTGTGGAACCGGATGATATACATGGGTCGTGGGGGATACTCGGCAGGGTGTATATTCATGATGGATCGTTGTACATGTGGCATTGTCTTTCCTATGTCGATGTCATTGGGCATAACGGCTGCCGTGTTGGCCAGGGCGGGTCTTGGAGTTAGGCTAGACTGCACGACATCCATGTTTGTATTCTGTGCTCCAGGCTCCGAGTTTGGCAAAGGCAGATGCTGTTTTCGTAAACAATAACACGCCCTACGAATGGTAAGGCTGACATCCAACAACCAGATTCTAAGTAGGAGGACCCAAGCTTCGCGGCCTCCAAACGGTGTTTTGTATCTCATCTGAACTACAATAACGAGTCCAGACCTCTATACCCATCACCCCTTCCGGTTCCTGTTCAAGATTGCTTCCCGCATCCCAACTTTGCACCCGCCACTTTCACGATCAGATAGCAGACCCTGCCATAAACCATGAGAAAACCAGCCACCATTTTCCTTTAGAGAGCCATTGGCCGGCTCAAGGCGGTTGAGCGGATTCGTCAAGCCATCGGCGACCACGTCGTTTGTTCCAACTAGAACTCTCCTATTGCAACTCGCTGAATCACCCACTTGTGGCGAATATCGATGTGATACGTTTTTCGCCGTGTTGAAGGGGTTCAGGTCGATGGTACAGGCATTCGCCCGAGTCTGTGAACAGGAGGAGAGGAAGGGATTGCGGATATGTAGCGTCTTTTAAGATGTTGGCTACCTATAATAGAGAGAATGCTGTCGGCGTCAAGTTAATGAACTCCGCCGTAGTGCTTGACAGCGTCACAAGAACCTGCTTCTTCGCCTTCCAGACGACTGGACAGTGGACGATGATGATAACGTAGCTATTAGTCGATACTCTAGTAAGCAGGTATGAGGCAAAGCTGGCTTCGCTAAGCCGTATGACTGTATACGCCGTATCTGGAGGCGTGCCTGTGGTGAGGTAGTTGACCGAGCCGACTTTAGTTTAGTACTGCTTGGTGATCTCTTCGGTCGGCTTATCCCAGGTTGCTGGCAACTTGAAGCCGCCCGGGATTCAGGGGTTCTTGACGGGGTAAACGCTCTGCTTGTTGAAGCGTCCGAGGATCTTGTTGACGTAATAGGCCTGGTTGAGGAAGATGACCCTGTCTTTGCGGTCCTGAACGATCGAGTATCCGAGAAAAGTCTTTGTATCGCCCATCTTCTTGAGCTAGGGGAGTTCATGGACCCTCACGGAAGGTACACTCTTATTGGCAGGCATTGTGATTAGGCAAGTACTATCCGACCCCGGAACAGTCCACCATTCCCTATTCCCCCCTCCAGATTCCCTTCTCAACCCCCCAACCAAAACGCTGTGTCCAACCCTTCCCAACCCTCCCCCAAATTCCCCCCTCCGCCCAAACCAGCCGACCACCCCTCAACTTCCCTCTCAGTTAACCCCCGACACCGTCTCGACAAACCCCACGTCAGCGCATCTTCACCCAGAACTCCGTCCCTGGCGGGTACGCCCGCGCAAACCCAAGATCGGCGGGCCACAGATGCGCTGGCAGCGGTGGCGGGGGCTTCTGCCCCTCGGCGAGGGCAGGGGCCATCCAGGCAATCATCACCGGCGGGGATGTGGTGGTGGTGTTAGTGCCGTTGATGCGGGGCAGCGAGGAGGAAAAGGGGGCCACGCCGCCAGCCGCCGTGGCGGATGACGCGACGGCGGGGGGTTGGGAATGGCGGGGTGAGCGGGTGCCGGTGGCCGTGGGGGATGATGCGACGGGGGTGGGGAGAAGTGAAGAGGGACTGGGGTAAGCGTCCTCCTCTCCCATCACCGGCATCGGCACCTCCCGAGAGGACCCGGGCGAGAAGGGGTCGGGGACAGCCGGGTTGGGGGCCGCCGGCAGCATGGCCAGATAGGGAGCCACCAGCAAGGGGAGGACCGGCTGGGTGGCTCCCGGCAATGGGCCAGCCGTCATTGGCCCAGCCGGCAAGGGGAAGGCCGGCGAGGGAAAGACTGGCGGGCGGGGCCCCGCCAATGGGCCAGCCGGCGAGGGGAAAACCGGCCGGGTGCCCGCCGTCATTGGCCCAGCCGGCGAGGGGAAGGCCGGCAAGGGTAAGACTGGCGGGCGGGGGCCCGTCAACGGGCAAGCCAGCGAAGGATAGACCGGTTGGAGCCCCGCTGGCAATGGGCCAGCAGTCAAGGTAAAACCTGGCGGAGGGTCTGCCAGGAGGGCAAGAGTCGACGAAATGGGAACCATCGATGGTAGAACCATCGATGGGTCGGCCAGCGAGGCAAACTCCGGCAAAGAGACCCCACCTTGCGAGGTGCGCGTCCTTTTGTTAGGACGCTCACCGAGGCCGGCGGCGACGACAGCAGAACTCGGGCGTTTTCGAGCCTGCAATGCCGGGGCGGGCAGTGGAAGAGTTGGCGGCAATGCCGTCAAGGGCTGGGAGGCCCCGTCAGACTCTCCAGCCGGGAGCGGAACGCCCCGCGTTGGGTCTGGAGCTTCCCAGCCCATCATCGCTGGCGGTTGCTGTAGCAACGTGTCGAATAAGGAGTCCAGTGCTCCGTTCATGGTGTCGGCTTGTGGTGATTAACGTTGGTTTAATGGAAGTATGGAGAATTGGAAATGTAGACGGATTTGGTCCGGAAGCGTGAAGAAAGTGATTGTGGGTGGGTGGGCCGAAGTTGAAACGGAAGTCGCAATGGAGGTTGAAACGGCAGTCTCAAGGGAGGTTGAAATGGAAGGCCCGGTGCGGGAAGGCGGATTATATACTTGGGGATTAATCCTAAAACAGAGCATCGTCCAACCTTGATCACACGAGACCGTGAACTCGTCATCCTCGTTTCTCGGAGATCCATATGCAACGTGCATGGCAACGCGTCACATGCATGGGATTGAGGCCACAGTCTGGAGGGGGTTGTCGTATCCTCCTATGATGAAGCCCATCGTGAGACTCGGAGCATTCAAGATATTATTATCAAGTTCTAGGTACTTTTTCCAAGCCTGATTATGCTGACCCTGTCTCTCAGCATCAGTCATGCTGTTTTCCTAATCATAACAAGAAACAGTAGGAACCGCTGCGGTTGTGGTGTTTGTTGACTCTCGTCGAGCAAAGGGAATCTGTACTTTACAATGGACCCCAGCGCCATGCTCCGACTCGGCCCTGCTGGCTGTCCAAGCGCCTTGACAACGACGACAGAGATAAGAGCTTATTAGTCACGTCATCGTCCATCTGGTACGCAAGTGTGGGCATCACATGGTGCCGACAGTCTTGTTGCCCACATTTGTTCCCGGCAACGTGGCCATTGTGCAGCGGAAAGCACGTTGGACGTTCCTGTGAAATCCGGCTCTAGCCGCTCGGTATACAGGCACATGATATGAGTGACAAGATGAAGCTGGACACGATGACAGGGTGCATACGACGGCAGGACTTTGGGCTAACTCATAAATCATTGCTAAATCAACGTTTCAAATAGCAGAAGACACCGCATCCCATGTGCTAGAATCAGTTCTACACCTCCGTCTCTGGTGTCTCCATCCCCGTGCCTGTCCCACTGGACTCCCCGTGGTTTTGCTGGTTCGTCACCCCATTCTCAACTGGTCCAGCTGCAGGCTGCAGACTCCCTCGGCCGTACTGCAGACCACGACCCTGAGACCCGGTAGCACCTGGGGCTTGCCGATGCCAGCCCACCCCACCTCCCTCACCAGCACGCACACCCGCGGCCTCTCGGCCACGCACTCCCACCGGATGCCCGGCGCCCACTCGGCCGCCCTGCCCCATACGCCCACCTGCAGCGTCTCCAGCAACCCCCAGCCGTGTCTGCAACACCTCAGACAGCCGCGCGATCTCCCGCGCAGCATAGTCCCCATCCTGGTCCGCCGCCGCGCCACGCGTCGCCGTCCTCGGCCAAAACCCCGGCCCCCGATTCGCGGCAGGGACTGCCGCGCGGGCATGCAGAAGGTCCAGCGCCGCATGCCGTGCCCTTGACGCATAAGCCCTGGCCAGCGCCTCTTGTTGTTCCGCCTCGTCCCACGGCGCCTGTCTCCGCGCCTGGATCGCAGCAAGCCGTCGGCGCAGGTCGGCCTCCTCGGCAGTCTCGCTGGCGGCGGTGCTGCTGTCGGACGGGCTCAGGCCGGGGTCGGAGATTGTGTCGCCTCCGCGGCACTGCGAGTGGGCATGGGGACCCGGGGTTGCGAGGAGGCATTCGGAGCGGCGCAGGCCCGTCGGGGGGCAGGGGGGGCAGAGGGTGCCCAGGGTGGGTTGCGGACGCGGCCACGAAAAGTTGGTGGGCGGCAGCGACATCCGAGGTCCGTAGTTGACGATGTGTGGGATTGTCGAGGGAGGGGGGGGGCCGGACGTTGCGGTTTGGGTAGGCCGGCTCAGAGGCGAGGGCAGAATGAGCGGGGAAGGTGAGGCGGGTCGTGGGGCAAGGCGGGCAGGAAGCGGGGAGTTGCGAGGGACAGCATTGCGAGCTGTTCCAGTTTGCTGGCGGTAGTTGGGGGTGTAGCTTGAAGCGGCGGGGCGAAGCGATCCTGGTGGATAGACCACAGTTCTCGACACCGTTGGAGAACGCAGGCTATGTGCCCTTGTCATGCCACTGGTAAAGGTCGGCCGTTCTGACCGAGGGATTGGACGGGGGAAGATGGCGTTGCCCGTAACGCAATACATGTTTGTGATTTGGCAGTTGTGCAGCGTCGGGTTGCCACTGCCGTCTTGGCCAGGCCCCTCAACGGGGGGTTCAGGCGCTGATTCTGAGGAGCTCACATCGCTGAGCCCACAAGACCCTGGAGCCGAGACCGTTTCATTTCCAGCATCGAGATTGTTGTCGACGGGCCGGATAAACCGTTCTTGAACCTAAAGCATTGTGGTCAAAATACAAACTTACGGGGCATCCACCCTTTCATACCCGGTTGGTACTTACTGTGCATTGGCCGCAGAGACCTCCAACATGTACGGACGCATTGGGGCAACTGCCGACAGGAGGGCCATTTCGACAGTGATAACGGCCCCAACAAAAGCCATCGCAGCAGGGAGACATGGTAGCAGTCGAAGGACCCGTTCTGAAGCTTTGGAGAAAGACGCGATGTTATTGGGGTATGCTGATGATGGCAAGTATTGGCTTTCCGGAGATGTGTGTTGTGGTGTCCGCTGCTGCTACGGAAATCGAGTGTAGCAAGAACATGCTAGCGAGAGCGCCTTTATATACAATTCAACAGCCGGCAGCGCAACTCTGTCATCTCGCAACGTGCAACTCCTCCGCAAGTTCTTCCTCGTTGGCAGTAACACAGTGAACCACGTGGCTGTCGTTCAATGCGTGAGCACATTGCCATGTTTCGAGCACATGATTTGCGATCCCATCACGAGAAGAAAGGTGTCTTGACTCTTTGTATGTGGCAGCAGGAGGGCGAGGTCATCTTGCCGCAAAGCTTGTTGTGTATGTGTTCATCAGTGCCATATAGACGAGACAGCATAATACAGACCCCTTGCCGAAACAGCCCTGAACTTGTAGGAATGGCCATTGGCTGTCTTCGCTTTGTCGCAAATAGCCAAAAAGAAACGGAGCTCAGGGGTATGTTTTTAGCGACTGGCTCAAGCCTGGTTACCACAGCAATGTCTTATCGTCTTATCGCATGTATGTAAGTGCGGGTCCAGCTCAAGTGTGGCGGATCCACGGCTGGACGAGGCGGCGGCCCACGAGCCACAACCCCAGCCCCAAGCTACCTTGCTGGGAAGCAACGCGCAGCTCCAGGCTGCCTGATGGGGGAGCTCAGCAACAGCTCGCAAGCCAACCGCGAACGAACCTCGACATCACCACGCCCAACCACCACCCATTCAACTCGACGACACTTTTTTTTTTTACGGCGCACACCAGTGGATACTCTCCCGTAATCAGAGCCCACCACATCTACAGTCACAATGGTATGATTCCCGCCCGCACGCCGTCGCACCCACCAAGCGACTCGCAACCCGCGACTCGGCATCGGGACGAAGCTGACAACCTC
>MU853421.1:4792-30386 GCA_033297235.1 Trichocladium antarcticum
GAAGATAATAATAACCCTATAGGTTATAAATACCCTTAATCTTAACGATATACTAGTAAAATAGTCCATTTTTAACCTAGTAGTTAATAATAGGGGTTTAGAAGGTTAACTTATATAAAGTGTTAGTATAGGGTAAATTAATCGATTACTAGGCTAACCGATTAATAGGTATATAGTCTTATAACTAGCTATAGCCTCGGCGGCCTAGGTGGCAGCGTTAGCGGAGTTCTCCTAAGCTACCTAGAGCGATTAGATCTGCTTATATTAGGTTGTAATAGTCTCCTATAGGACCTGAATCTAGTCCTAGAACTACTAGAAGTTAGCGGCGGCCTAGTCGCCGCCCTAGGGGAAATAGTAATCTATATCGAAATATATCTAGTTCTAGTCGTCCGTAAGGAAAGTCTAGTTCTAAAACGGAAGAATAAAGATATATAAGAGACTAGCCCTATAGCAACTATAGATAGGCGTATAATATAGTAATCTTTATTCTTATAGAAGGAAAAGGTAAATATAGGATATAGAACAACCCTCTCTAATATATCTACCGAACCCTTGGTCTATACGTAGGGTATATGCCGATCCTAGGTGCCGGGTCGGTCGTATATATAGACCGAGGCAGGCACGCAAGGCCGCTATAGAAGCTACTAGAAGGGTACTGACTAATCTAGGGTAGGGCGCTGACCAATCCCTAGTAGGTCCGCCTTGGATCCGGACTAGGTCCGGATCGCGCGCGAGGCGCGCGTAGCGCGTGTATAAGGTGTCACAGGTACAACACGTGACTACCATACGCGGGCAAAGCCCGAGCCTATAACAAGGAGCTATATATAGCTCGTTTTTCCTTTATGTTTATACGCCTATAGTACCTACGTAGTAGCTTGTACGTAGATGCACCTAGTATAGTTAGATAGAGCTTGTTAGAGGCTTTCTAGCGATATAGGTTTCGGCCGTTTTAGGGCGCTACTATACTAGTTAGTACCAGCTTATTTATAAAGAAAGTCTTTCCTAATACCTTATATAGTACTACTATATAAATCTATATATAAGTATACCTAGTATAGGTAAATAGAGCTTTTTAAGAGCTATCTAGCGATAGTACTTTTAGGTGTTTTTATATAGTATTGTACTAGTTAGTACAGACCTATATGCGAAGAAAGTCTTTTTGCTAATTGAATACATTTGTATATGGGGTGGGAATTGCTGGTTGGGTTGGGGTGGGTGCATTGACCGCATTGGGAAAACTTGCTAAAATTTTGTTTCCGGTGAGTGTAAGCTCGAGACCCCCGTAGCCCACTAGCGCGCCGGCGGTGGAGATCGTAGGACCTGGAAATGGTATTTGGACAAAGCAGATGGAAAAGATTTGGCGAGGAAGCCAAACGGAAGTGTCTGTGGGGCCCTGCTTGGCACAGCTGACAGGCAGACAGGGAGCTGGGAGACAGGGTGCCTGGTGGATGTTCTTGCACTAACATTTACTGTATGCACTGTTTGTGCACTGTTTGAGCGGCTTTCAGCTCGTGTTTCCAATTCCAACCATCATCCAAAGCGCACAACAGGGCCCCACTGCACGGACGAGTAGACGGCTGAACGTAGACGACCTCTGAGAATACCCGCCTGTGTCCTGGTCTTTTACTTTGCCAAACTTGAAGATTCGGCCATTCCAATACCCTTGAAACTGAATGCACAAGTGGCCTCTCGAGCCGGAGTCGAGGCACAGGTCTGTTGACCCGCAAAGACATCCGACATGGCAGATATCCTCTACGACCTGCTCGTGCCGCCGGGGCCATCGCCGTCTCGGCCCGCGCCAGACCCGGGCGCGCTGGAGTACCTCGCAACACTCGCGTCGCAGCCGCTGTCGTCCCTCGCATCAGGCGAGCCACAGGCACTTGCGCACACATCGCACGGACTCCAGCTCTCCCTCCAGGCCCTTTCCAAGAAATCACACAAGCAACTGATCGAATCGGCATCCCGCCATGCCACATTGCGCACCACACTGCCCGCGCTAGCAGCAGGCGCGGCCGAGCTGCGCAGCGCAATCCCCAGACTCGACAACGAAGCCGTGCGCTTCTCCACCACATACAGCAAAAGCAGCGACAGCGAGGTGCTCGCGCGGCGCAAGAAGGCGCTGTTGCTCTCGCGCAACGTCGAGCGGCTGGTCGACGTGCTCGGGCTGCCGACGCTACTCTCCTCGGCCATCTCCACGGCGCCCGTCAACTACTCATCCGCGCTGGACCTGAACGGGCACATCCGCCGGCTGCACTCCATCTACCCCAAGTCGGCCCTCGTGTCGTCCATCTCCGCCCAGGCCGACGACGCCATGCGCACCATGGCCGCGAACCTCATCCTCTCGCTCCAGGCGCCAGGCCTCAAACTCGCCGCCTCGCTGCGAACCACCAGCTGGCTGCGGCGGGTGCTGCCGGACCTAGACGCCGCCTCAGCGGCATCCGCCGTCCCAAACCCGAGCAGCGGCAAGGGACGCGACTCCCAGGAGCGGGTGCTCGGCGCACTCTTCCTCGTCTGCCGGCTGGCGGCGCTCATGACGATGCTGGAGGCGCTCGAGCCGCTGCAGGAGCTGGCCGACCAGGAAAAGGCACGGCAGAAGGCCCTCGACGGGGGGAACGCCTGGTCCGGCGGGCAGCAGACGGAGCGCTACCTCAAGCGCTACATTGAGATCTTCCGCGAGCAGAGCTTCGCCATCGTGTCCATGTTCCGCAGCATCTTCCCGGCAGCCCCGGCCGTCGCCGCCGACCGACCAGCGCCGCAACACACCGACCCTCTGGAGCCGATGCCCGCCTCGCTCGCGACCTTTCCGCTCCATCTGGTGGACATGCTGCTCGAGACACTGCGCGTGTACCTGCCCACGGTGAAAGACCAGGCGGCGAGGGACAGCCTGCTGACCCAGGTTCTGTACTGCGCGGGAAGTCTGGGGCGGCTGGGAGGGGACTTTGGGCTGTTTCTTGCGACACTGGATGTCGGGCCCGACGCCGAAGAGGAGTGGGTCGACGTCGTCAAGCGGCATCGGGCGCTGGCTGGACGGCTCGAGTCGGTGGTCGGGGAGCAGAAGAAGAATGGGGGTTAGGGTTGGCACGGTGCGGGATCCAGCGAGCTGCGAGACAGCTTACACCGAGCCCTGATCCCATCCTTTCTGGCCGCAAGCGACCTCCGGCCCAATTAGTCCACAGTCCACACCGATGCGCGCGGGAGCGTTCGTCTGTTCTATTTCTCCCGTATTCGTCTCTGGTTGGCCCAATGCGAATCCCGGCGCCGTCAGCTGGGGTCCAGCCGGCAGCTCCGGGGGCCGGCGGGGCCCAAGCGCAGAATTTCATCATCGCCCGGCTCCCATTGATTGGACTTACATTTCGCCCGAACACCGACCGCGTCTCGACCACCAGAACCCGACCCGCCCAGCTCCGACACGATGGGCTCTCCGATATAGGGACTATGTGATCATGGCTGGCCCGCAACCCAGACACATCAATCTCTAAGACCAGATTTCTGTTTCTCCGCGAGCCCAGCGCTTTCAACTAGCGGTCCAACAACCCCCCCCCCCCCCCGCCGGCCACCGGGGAACACGGAACACACGGGATAGAGAAAAAGACCGCGCAGGAGAGCGGCCCGCTCTCGACGCCGCAATGTCCGATGGGCCCCCCACAGCGCTTTCGAAGTCGAGTACGTCGTCCAGTCTGCACTCGTGGCACCCCCCAGCTGACCGCTCCCAACCGCCACAGCCTTCCACTTCGCCGCCGGCCTCGGCTCCGGCGTGCTCTCGGCCGTCCTCCTCCAGCCGATCGACCTCCTCAAAACCCGCGTCCAGCAGTCCGGCACCCACTCCCTGAGCGCCGCCATCGCCGACATCCGCGCCGCACCACACCTCATCCCGGCCCTGTGGCGCGGCGCCGTCCCCTCGGCCCTCCGCACGGGCTTCGGCTCCGCCATCTACTTCACCTCGCTCAACGCGATCCGCCAGAGCGCCGCCGCGCACTTCCCGTCGCTCGCGGCCCAGCCGCCGCCCGGCCACCAACACGGCGGCGCCGCCGCCGCCGCCGCACCCGCGCAGTCCACCTCGTCCTCCCTCCCCAAGCTCTCCAACACGGGCAACCTCCTCGCCGGCGCGACGGCCCGCTCGCTCGCGGGGCTCGTCCTCATGCCGCTGACGGTCCTCAAGGTCCGCTACGAGTCCACCCTCTACCACTACACGTCGCTCGCCTCGGCGGCGCGCGACATCGCGCGGCACGAGGGCCCGCGCGGCTTCTTCGCGGGCTACGGCGCGACCGCGGTGCGCGACGCGCCCTACGCGGGGCTCTACGTGCTCTTCTACGAGCAGTCGAAGCGCCGCCTCGGCGCGCTCTTCCCCTCCGCCCCGCCAACCACCACTGGCAGTCAAGACGAGAAGATGGCGGTGCCGCACGCGGCCGGCATCAACTTCGCGTCGGGCGTGCTGTCGGGCACGGTGTGCAGCATCATCTCGAACCCGTTCGACGCGGTCAAGACACGGATCCAGCTGCAGCCCGGGCAGTACCGCAACATGGTGCAGGCGGGGCGGCGGCTGGTGGGCGAGGAGGGCGTGCGCGCGCTGTGGGACGGGCTGGCGCTGCGGATGAGCCGCAAGGCGCTGAGCAGCGCGCTCGCGTGGACCGTGTACGAGGAGCTGATCCGCCGGGCCGAGGTCACGTGGGGGGAGGGCGGCGCCAGGGATCGGCTGTGAGGCTGAGGCGGGTGCGGATGCTGATGAGGGGGGTGGGTGGGTGCATGGATTTATGAAGAGGGGCGCTGTGGTGATGGTTCATAGAGAGAGAGACGGGGGCGTTGGGGGGGTTGGTTTTTATGCTGTTTTGCAGTGCTGTACGATACCGGTTTGCGTCCTACCGTACGTACCCTGCCCTACACAACCCGACTTTAGCGCGGCATGTAAGATAGAGACCACAGGTCACGACGGACAGGAGCCACTCGATTCGAACAAGCCCCGACCGGCTGCGTACTGAATAAGCTGAGATCGAAACAAAAATACCAAACAAATACCATATATCCCGACTCGCCCAACAAAACAGACACGCAAATCATGGCTCATGCCTCGTCTCCCATCATGCTTGCCCTCCCCCTTCCACCCCTCGTTGTAATGCCGTACGAGTAATAAACCGCAGGCCCCGTCCCAGTCTCAAAAAACGTAAAACAAAAACAAAAACGGCGACGCACAAACAACCGGCGGCGACGAGTCACGACGCGCTGGCGATCAGCTCGGGCGGCCGCCGGCCATCCACACCAGCAGGCCGGGGGACTTGCTGCGGCGGCGGCGGCGGACAAACTCGTAGTTGTCGTCGCTGGAGCGGTGCTTGTCCTGCTTGAGCTGGAGGACGACCTTTTCGTCGCGGTGGTGGTGGTGGTGGACGGTGCGGATCGTGCGCGTGTGCGACCACATGGCCTCCTGCTCGGCCGTCGAGACCTCGCGCTTGATCAGGATGAAGTTGGGGTCCTGCGGGAGGGCGGTCAGCGGCGGCGGGCCGGGTGTGTCGCGGACGGAAGGGGGAACGGGCACGGCGGGACGGGACGGGACGGGACGGGACTTACCTGGTCGTACTCCCACTCCACCCGGAAGTACTGCAATGTGGCGATGTCCAGGTGGCGGAGAGACATGCGTGTGTAGATGGGACGGACTACAACCTCGGTCTCCTTCTCCTTCTTCGGCTCCTCCTCCGCCTTGATCTTTTCCCCGTTCAGGACGGCCTGGATCTGCGTGTCCTTGAGACCCGACTTGATCAGCATCTCCTGCATCTGGCGCTGGAGCTCTCGCTCGTGGGCCTCCCTGTCGGCCTTTTCCTTGGCCAGGCGCTCGGTCTCCCTGGCCTTGTAGGCGGCAATGGCCTCCGCGGCCTCCCGGTCCTTGCGCGCCCTCTCCTCGGCGGCCTTCTGTTCCGCCTCGAGCCGATTCAGCTGGATCTGGCGCCTGATGCGTTCCTCCTCGTCCTTCCTCGCCTTCTCTTCGTGGATGTGCTCCAGCTCGGCAAGCGCGGCCTTGAGCCTGGCCTCTTCCTGGTACGCCTTCTCCCGCGTCGACTCTTCCTCGACACGGATCCGGCGTTCCAGCTCGGCCTTGGCCGTCTTGTACTCGGCCTCGTCCGCCTGCTCCTTCTCGCGCTTCCGCGCCTCGTCGGCGCGTCTGATGCGCTCCAGCTCGTCCCGGTCCTTCAGCAGCTTGGACTGCTCGTCACGCGCCCGCTCGGCGTTGAGCTCCTCCTCCTGGCGCCTGATGCGCTCCATCTCGCGCTTGAGATGGGCCAGTTCGTTTTCGTCCTTGTATTTGCCACGCATCTGGTCCTGTTCTTCCTTGTGGCGGCGCATCTCGAGGTCGGCCTTGTAGCGCGCGAGCTCCGCGGCCTCGGCGGCGTACTTGTCGAACTTGTCCATCTGGCGCATCTCCTCTTTCTGCTGGTTTCGGCTGCGGAGATCGGCGAGCTCCAGCGCCATCTGTTGCGCGCGCCACCTCTCCCTGGCTTCCCCGAAGCTGCTGTGGGTGCTTGACGAGCGGCTGCGGGCGCGGCTGTGCGACCGGTGGTGGCGGCGGCGGCGAGAAACACGGGACGACTCGTCCGACGACGAGTCCGAGTCGCGGTCGGCATTGCGGCGACCTCCAACAAACGACGGCTGGTTGATGACCACCGTAGGCGTAGATTGATGAGGCGGCGGGGGGAGGTGGACCGGGGGGGATCGCCGTTCTCGCGACCGGGCGCGATTCATGACCATTGTCCGCTCCTCGCGGCGCACGCCGGGCGGTTGGAAGTATCCCTGGGCGTTCTCTCTCGTGACGGTTTGGATGAATGACGGACCGGAACGGGCCGGCCCCGGCGGCGGTCCCCAGCGGTCGCGGTCGGGGGACACGTTGCTGCGGGTCCGTATTCTGACATTGCGGTGTTCAATGAAGTCGCTAGAATCGTCGCTCCAGCTGCCGCGCCTCGACATGGTGAAGGCCTGAAAGAGACGGATTCTCTCCTCTCTCTCGGGGTCGGGTCAGGAGCTTAGCTTGGATCTTCTGATTAGGGAAGCCTGCCCGCGGGCGATGTACTTTCAAGAGTGCTGAGGAAGTGAGTGAATGAAGGTGACGGGTGCGGCACGGAAGGGGAGCGGGTGAGGAAGGATTGTCAGCCGCCAGCAGAGCGGGGGTACGGCCCACCATTTTATTCGGTACCGGCGGCCAGGAGTCGAGCACGAGGAGACGCTGGCTGCTCAGGAATGAGGGCTGCATGAGAGCAGTGGGCACACAAGCAAATCACGGGGGGGGGGGTACCAGAAGCCGGTACAGTGCGGGACCTGTGACGACGGCAGCCTGGCCGGAGTGCGCCACGAGAAACATGCGTAGGGCAGGACGAGGTATCAGAGGAGACGCCTCTTCCCACGGTGGCCGCCTTCTGGTTGGCCGGGATGCAGGTGGGCGGTACAGGCCAAGTACCATAAGCCGGTGGACGACTGGACTGCGCCGTCCGTCAGCATGCTGCTGGGGGCAGCGGAATTGGTGCTGCTTCGCCAACCCCTCCACACATGTCCATGGACGGAGACCGGATGGGGAGCGGTCCAAAGCTCCAGGGAGAAAATCATCGGGCCGGACAGCTCAGCCTTGTGGTAGGGTGCTTGGTGGCACGATGCATTGCCGTGTCGCCAGTGACGGGAAAATGTGCCCGCTGTCCTCGATTTCATGTCGACCAAAAGCGCAAAAGTCCCGACGGGGCCTGTTCGTGTGGGAAAGGCGGCCAGCCGCATGACATGGATGATGGAAGACGGTACTCTGTACGGAGTACTCCGTACCCTTGGTGCGTAGGGCTAGGTGAGGGGGCTTGGCCAAGGCCTTGGCGCGGGGCTCTGGTTGGCCTCGGCTTTTCGCTGACCGCTGGGGGAATCGGGTGACAGCGAGGCAGCGTTGATGGGCTGCTCTGAACTCCATGCCTTGGTGCGTTGTGTGGGGCTATCTTGGGAAGGCAAGCGCAGAACGAAGCCGCTCGCTCTCACTAAATGATTAGCTGGGGAGGCGCGAACACGGGAGTCTGAAACCAGTCTTGGCTTTGGCAGCAGCGAGACGCCCAAGTTGGGGATTCTGTCAATTCTGCCACTCGGCCCCTCCTGCCCAAGACCAGAGACCAAGACCCCACTTGCCAAGGCTGGTCGAGCATCTGCACAGTGTCCAACCACCGTGCCCTCCAGACCCAGGCCAGTCAACGACAAGTCTGCAGAGACGACGAGAAAGCACGGCCTGAATTCCCATACCAAGCTATCCCCGGCGCCCGGCGGATCCAATACACGGCATTATCGCGGCGTGTCGGTTGTGGCCGTTGCACCCCAACCCAACCGCGCGGATGCAGCACGAGACCCGTCGGCCCCAACCTCGCGCTTGAACCTCCGCGCCCAGCCCCGCACATCACGACTGGCCAGCACCCTTGAGCATCTTCTCAATGTGCTCCTGGCTGTTCTTGGCCGTCGTCTCGAGGTAGTGCAGCCTCTTGCCCATCGAGTCCACCTCGGTCTCGATCTCCTTGATCTGCGCGCCCAGCTTGTCCTGTAGCGTCGGGACCGGCACGGCAACGAACCTGGCAAGGACGGCATTAACACAACCCACGCGTCAAGAACAGGGAGAAACAGCGGATGGAGACTTGCATCTTCCCAACACCCTCGTACACGGGCGTGTCGCGGGGCAGCGTCGCGAGCTCGCTGCGCGTCAGCTGCGCCAGGCGCATCTCCCGCTGCTTGCTCCCGATCTGTGTGCGGACCAGGCCGATCTGCTGCTGCGCGGCCAGAGCCTGCGACTCAATCTCTTGCACCAGCTGTTGGCCGCAACGGGGGGGCATTAGCCATGAGTGAAACAGTCTCGGGCGCTTTGGTCCGACGTTGATGCCCGACCTGGGGCAACCCAACCCAAACAGGAACTTCCACTTGCCCTTTGCAGCGCCTCGTTGGAGATCGACATGGCCGGCGATTGGTCTCTCGCGATGACTGGTTGTTGTGAAAGGGGGAGGTTGAGGAATCGCGATTGCCACTGATGGGTCATGTGAATCCCACCGACGTTGTGTGTCTCGTCTCTCCTGGACGAAATTTGGCCCAACTCGTACAGTGTCAATACGAGAGTTGCACACATGGCGAACAAGCGCGACTTCGGGCGCCGAGATGACGTTTAAAGTACACAGACGGGGATGTTCTCTGCAGCACAGTCTAAGTACCTATATGCCCGCCCAGATACCCAAGAAATCTACATGCCGTCTGTTCAAGTCCCAAGATATCCTGCTCGGCCGGCCAAGACATGCTGCATGTTCGCACAGAACGCCGTGCCACCTTGCCTGTCCACGACAGACTGCCGTTCTCGCCCCGACGACGGACAAATCCGGTTTACTGGGTCTTCTTCTGCCTCGCGCCGTTTTCCGCGACGCGGGGCCTGGGCACAACTTGCGGAATGGACCGCAAAGGCGTCCAGTCCAACATGAAGTCCTGCTCGCCACCCTCAAGACAGCGGGTGGCCCACATCCTCCACAGAATCATGTGGTATGCTACGCCGATAATGTCAGCAACTGAACAGACACACCACGCCGGTGGCGCCGCCCCGAGTTTCACGTACCGCCTGTGTCCGACGTTAGCACCGATCGCTGGCAGAGAATGGGCCGGGAAACAGTCACTTACCGAGACCGGTCAGGATATGCCACCACCCATGGGTTTCCAGCACCAGCGACCACGGGAGCAGCATCTGCTTCTTGGAGGCGGTCAGGTGATGGCAAAAGAGGTTGTCCACGTTCCAGAGAACGAAGCCGGCCAAGAACATCAGTATGCCTAGCCGCAGCCCGCGTGTTAGTGAAACCGTCTCCGCAGCACTATGGCCATCTATCCGCGGCACGAACCGGTTGCTGCCAACCTCCACATGTCCCGCATGTACCGATCGCATTCGACGGGATTCCGCTTGCGCAACACCGGCCGCAGGACATTCTCCATGACGTAGAACCCCCAGGCGGTCGTCCCCAGCGTCAGGGCGCCGTACGCAACCTGGTGGAAGACGGGATTCTTGGCATAGAGGTAGTAGACCTGGCCATACCGCCCGTCAGTTTTGATCCCCCTCCATCAAAAGCATACAGGGTCCGCGCTCACCGTGATGAAGCTGGCCAGGCCGACAAGCGCCGCCCCAATGAGAACCTGCACCTTCACCGGCTGCCTGTACGCGAAGGAGGCGTATGCCAGGATGCACACGGTATAGATCATGGGCAGCTCGTCGGCGAGCTGCATTTCATCTATGGCCGGAGGCGTCAGACAAGATGGGAAAACAGGGGGGGGCCAGCAGCTCTCGCGGGCGGGAGTCAGGGACTGACACTTGAGCGTCGCGTGGAAGGCCATGGAGCCCAGGCCGACTACGATATACCCCAGAAACGACAGGAGAAACACCCTGGAGTGGGAATACGCCGCGACATTCCGCAGGCCCTTGACCCCGAGCCAGATGAATACGAGGTTCGTGAGCGTGTTGACCAGCTCGGCGCAGTAGAAGGTGATGTTGTAGTCCTGGATGGCGCGTGCTGTGAGCACACGGCGGAACGACACGTTGTTGTATCAAAACTGCAAACCGCATGGACATGAGACTCTACTCTACCTCTTCGCACCAGTTCAGCGTCGAGGTCTGTGTGCCCCAGAAGCCCTCGCGCGATTCGCGGTACGGGATCTGGAACCCCGACGGCATTGCCATGGATGCTGCTGGCTTTCGTCCCAGCCCAGCCTATGAGACGCCGTGCCGATGCAAGGCCGTCGCCAAGATCTGGCCGAGGTGGCTCGGATGGCAGTAGGCGGATCGATCGGGTTAGTCAACCCGCAGCTTGGATTCGTCTCTCTCTCTCTCTGTGTGTGTGTGTCTGTGTACGCAAGTGCCTCCAATACGAGGCGGGTGGTTCCGTTTGAGCTGACGTGTGTCCAAGAGTCGGCGGGGCGGTGATGCGTGAGGCGGGAATACAGAATGCCGGATTATAAGGAAGGACGCGGTTCAGCAAGCACTGGCGGCGCCGGCAGCTAGATAACAGAACCACTCAGGCTGGTCGGATCGGCCGGAAGCAACTGAAACAGGAAAACAGCCGCGATTCACGCAAAAAGGATACCTCTTTTTTGTATTTCATGGAACGCGCTAGAACGAACGTCGCGGTCAGGGTTTGGTAACTGAATCGGCATTATGCCCGAGACGAGCCACATGCATGTCAACATGTGGCAGCGGTGCCTGGCTCGAGCCTGGGAAAAGCAGGTATTGGGTGCCGGCAATGCCACGGGTTTGGCAGGCGCCGGACACCTGAGACTCTGTCGCAAACAGGTCATGAAACCATGCTCTTGCTGTTTCAAAGACCGCAATGAATGTAAATGACGGTCGGCAAGGGCAGCCGGAACACATGAGCATTATCCGTATCTCGGTGATTTTGAGGATGGAGGAAGAGCCTGCGGAGATTCGATTCGATGGAATCATTCCTACACAGCGTGGCCCGTGCCCAGCGCAAGGTGAGAGTGGGGGCCGCGAGCAGCACATACGCAATCAACTGCTTGGGGACAGGGGTGGCTGCCACTGACAGCGACAGCGGCTGCCTGACGGGACGGACACTTCCAATACGAGGCTCGGCGCGCAACTTTGCGATTTTAGAGATTCAACGCGAAGTACACAGCCTCGATCTGCCTCGTCCTGCCCCGCCCTGGGACCAATCCGACGCCGGCGACATACCCCGAAGGAACCCTCACCGGGTCTCTGGCGTGTCGACAAAACCACTGCCTGCAGCGCAGCAGCGACGCACGTTCTCGATCGCGCATCGTCCCGACCGATTAGATGTAACAGTCTACGCACTCGCCCGCCGCAGCCGTGTTCTTTTGATGGCTACACCACATCACCCACCTGCCACAGATCTCGCTTCGTCACCAAGCAATGGCCGCCCCCAATCGATGGGGCTCGTTTCTCTCCCAGGCCGTGGCCGGCGTTGAGGCCCGTCTGGACACCATCCTCGCCGACGAGGGCGGGGTGCAAGAGAAGGATGCCAAGCCAGTGGCCCAACCAGCGGCGGCCCCTGCATCGCCCGCCAAACAGAGTCCTGGTATGTCTTGCTGGGCCCAGAAACGCCGAGGGAATTACTGTTCCTGACAGCTCGAGTTGCAGCGCCTTCGAGAACCGCCTCGACCCGCACCAATGACCGGCTTCAAGAACGGCTCGCGAGGGCCCTGGCTGCGAAGGCGGCCGGGCGGGCCTCCATGTCTACGCCGGGGGGGAGCCCGCGCCAGAGTCTCGACGCGCCGAGCCGCAACTCGATCGACACTCTAGACCGTGCGAGCGCGGCAGCGAAGGATTCCCCGAAGGAGACATCGTCCCCACGCGGCTCGCAGGATATTGGGAGGACATCTGAAGATGGCAGCACCGCAGCACAAGTCGCCGAGGCAGAGGTCTCGGTCAATGGCCAGAAGGAGGCCAAGGCGCCGGCAGAGGGGGCAAATGGCGACAGGGGCTCAGCAGACCTACAGCCCCCCATAGCATCGCCTCCGGAGACCACGCCGGTCATGACAGCGCCAGACGCCGGCCCACAGGCGGATACACGGACGGCCTCGGATGAGAACGGCAACGAGGAGCCTATGAAGGAGGATGCAAAAACAACCGAAGACGCCCAGCTCCGGTACCAGGAAGAGATGCATGGATATGTGGAGCGCATAGACGCTCTCGAGGCCAAGCTCCAGTTTCTCGCAAGAGAAGCCACAGACTCGGCAAGGAAGGCAGTGTTGGCTGCGCCGGCGGGCAGCGCGGAGAAGAAGCTGGCGGAAAAGGACCAGCAAATTGCGCAACTGATGGACGAAGGCAAGAACCTGGCGAGCACAGAGCAGAAGCACCGCGCCATACTGAAGAAGCAGCGCACTGCGATCGTCCAGAGCGAGAGGGAGCTGAACACACTCAGGGCAGCAAAGGAAAAGTCCGACAGGGAGCTCGAAACCCTGCGCAGTCGCGCCCGTCGCGCTGAGGAGCTCGAGAAGTCTCACGACGAGTTACAGCGGAGCCTGGATCAATCCCAGAAAGAGCTGAGCACAATACGGCCGCAAATCCGGTCGAAAGACAGCACCATCGCCGAGCTCCGTACCCAACTGCAAAAGGCCGCCGAGCAAACAGACGCCGCGGCGACCAGGGTGAACGAGAAGGCGCGGGAGCAGGACCGGCGGCGGATCGCAGATCTAGAAGAGGAAACTGCCGCGCTCAAAGTCGAAAAGAACCTCGTGGCCGACCGCGGCAAGGCGCAAGCCGCGGACCTGCGCGAGAGGGCCGAGCGGGCCAACGAGCGGGCGCGGGCGCTGGAGCTGGAGCTCAAGGCCGAGGTGCAGGTGATGGAGGCCAAGCTCGAGGCCATGCGGATGCGGGCCGAGGAGGCGTCGTCGGGCGCGGCGGGCGACTCACAGGCCAAGCTGCTGCGGCAGGTCGAGACGCTGCAGACGCAGTACTCGATCGCGGGCGAGAACTGGCAGGGGATCGAGACGACGCTGCTCGCGAGGATCACGGGGCTCGAGAGGGAGCGGGACGAGGCGCGGCAGCGGGAGTCGGACATGCGGAAGAAGGCGCGGGAGGCGGTGAGTGCTGCATGTTCCTGTGAAGCCGCGTGTGTAGGGGGTGCTGATTCCTTTGCCTGCAGGCTGTCCGCGCCAGGCGCAATGAAGAGGAGCTGGAGGAGACCAAGACCAAGATCCCCACCATCCAGGAAGACGTCAAGGCCTACCAGACCCAGCTCGACGCGCTCAAGAAGCGGGCCGAAGCCGCCGAGGCGGCGCTCGCCAAAGCAGGCGCCGAATTCGAAAAGCAACAGCAGGCGTGGGAAGCCGAAAAGGAAGAGCGCCAGTCCCGCCAGCCCATGGAGCGGCCGCGGTCCTGGCTCGAAGACCTCCCCGGCAACTCGTTCCTCAAGCAAGCCGACAGCCGCCCGGCCTCGCCACAACTCCTCGCCCCCCAGCGGGCCTTCAGCACCGACTTCCTCGGCATCCAAAGCTTCTCCACCGGCAGATCGCGCAAAGCCTCGGCCCAGTCCAGCAACAGCGACGCCGGCGGCGGCGGCGGCGGCGGCGGCCTGCCCTTCTTCAGCAGCGCCAGCAGCCGCCGGCCCTCGGCCCAACCCCCCAACCGGCCGGCCCTCCCATCCCACGCCATCACCACCACCACCACCACCACCGGCGGCGGCGGCAGCAGCAGCAGCATCTTCAGCCCCGTCTCCGTCTTCAGCCCCACCTCGGAAACCGCACCCCCCCTCCCACGCCCACCACAACACCAACAACCGGCCCAGCTGCGCGAGGTGGACGCGTTCGAGAGCGCCGAGACAGCCTCGCTGCCACCGTCCCACCACCACCAGAACCAGAACCAGATGCTGCAGGACATGGTATCCGTGTCCACCGTGGCGGCCGGCCCGTCGGTGCAGCTGGTGGAGCGCATGAGCGCGGCGATCCGGCGGCTGGAGAGCGACAAGCTGGCGGGGCGCGAGGAGCTGGCGCGCATGGCGCGGCAGCGGGACGAGGCGCGGGCCGAGATGGTGGCGCTGATGCGCGCGGCCGAGGGGGGCCGGGCGGCCGAGGCGCGGCTGGCGGCGCTGGAGGCCGAGGTCGGCGCCGTGCGCGCGCGCTACGAGACGACGCTGGAGCTGCTGGGGGAGAAGAGCGAGCTGGTGGAGGAGCTGCGGGCGGATGTGGAGGATGTGAAGGCGATGTATCGGGATTTGGTTGAGAGGACGATCAAGTGATGATGTGGAGACGGGAGAACGGGGGAAGAGGGAAGGGGGAGGGCTGGGTAGGGGGTTTGGGCACGACTTTTAGTGGTTTATGTATGTAGTAGCGGGGCTGGTTTTTTTTTTTTTTGCAGGGCCAGAGTTGCTGGGTCTACTAGCGATACCATTAGAGTTGATTTGCTGTGTGCGCTCTACGATCCTGGCTATCTCGTGCTGCCCTTGATGATTGGGGTTGCTGGCTCTTGGACAGCGGCCTACGCCCGCGGCAGCTCAACCTCCTCCTCCTCGGCCTTGCGCTCGATGTACGTCCGGACCTGTGCGTTGTTAGCAGACAGTCATTCCGGCGGTGGCAACTCCAGCGAAAGATATGATACGTACGTCGTTCCCCGGCGCCAACTGCAGCGCCAGGCGGCCGTCGACATCCTTCTTGTCCGTCGCGGCCCCGGCCTTGATCAGGGCAAGCGCCGCATCGCCTGCCACAAACCGTCAGCCACTGCGTATGTAAAAGGGGGGAGAGCGCGAGTCGGAGACTGCGGCGCAACGGAAAGGGGAACTGACCATGCCCCTCGGCAACGGCATGATGCAGCGCCGTCTGGCCGGCGCTGTCGGTGGCGTCCAGCGGGCTGCGGTGCTTCAGCAGCAGGTTGATCATGGGCACCGAGCCCACGGCCGCGGCACGGTGCAGGGGGTACTGGCCGCGCTTGTCGCGCACGCGGGCCGAGGCCGGCGGGGTGTGCTCCTCGAGCAGCCTGCGGGCCACGTCGAGATTGGACTTGGAGGCGAGGAAATGGAGAGCGGTCTGTGAGAGGGAGCGGTTGGGTTAGATCACGGCGATGGTGGTGGTGGGGGGGGGGGGGGGGGGGGGGGGAGAAGAGCGGCTTGTACCTGGCCGTTGTTGTCTGTTGGGATGGTTAGCGCGGCTGTGGAGGGCATGGCTGTGAGACGGTGGTTTACGTACTGGTCTGGTTCACGTCGGCACCGCGGGCGAGGAGAATATCAAGCACCCTGTCGGAGTCCTTGACACTGGCGGCAATCATGAGGGGTGTCCAGCCGCTGTCGTCCTGGACGGCGTCAGTATCGCACTTTTCCTTGTCCGGTTCGGTTTTTAGCCCTTCTGTAAAAACTGGACTTACTTCGGCATCGGGATCAAACCCCTTCTGACTGATCAACAGACTGACAATCTCAGGCTGGTTGAATGATGTGGCCCAGTGGATGGGCAGCCTGCCATCGTCGTCCTTGAGCTGCGCAAGCTTCGGGTTGGCCTGCTCCCAGTCAGTGAGTGTCTCGGGGTGACGGACGCAACAAAGGACTCAGGACGAACATGTAGGAGCGACTCCACGACCGCGGCTGGTTCAAGTCGAAAAACAGCAGTGTTAGTGTCCTGTCGGCCGCTTCACGAGAAAACAAGGCGGCGCATGGGCAGCCACTGAACCACTCACCCTTCCCCTCCCGGGCCGCAGCGTGTATCGCGTAATTGTCCGGCTGCTCGTTCATCTTGCTGTTTGTGCTGTGGGGCAAGGCGGCTGTCCGAATTTCGAAGATGAGTGCAGAATATTACGCGGCTGTGCGCGGGACTGTAATCCGCAAGGCCTTGACTTTTGGGATTTGCCGTTTGCGTTGCGCGTTGACTTGTAAGTGATGCCCTCAATGGCCAACAGCTGCAAGAACCGGGATCAGGCCACCCTTGCCACTGGACCGGCGGAACCACGCAGCACTGTGCGGGTCGCCTGTAATTAATACCAATTCGCTGCCCTGGGCTGTGGCGCGAGCTTCAGCCACTGCAATTCGGAACTGGCCTCTGCCTGAAATTTTGGGGACAAGCTGAGGACTAATTACGGATAGGACCCCGTGCAGCAACTTGACGACAACAAGCAGCCCCGTATTTGCATTTTCGAGATACCCACGCCACACACACACAACCATGGCAGCCGAAGTAGCCGCCAATGGCCGCGATGTCTCGCGGCTGGAGGCCCTAATCCGCGACAACGCGCGCAGAACGAAAGCCATCTATTCCATCACAACCACAGCCCCCGACGCGGGCAGCCGAAAGCGCAGAAAGCTCGACCCCGGCCTCGCCTCCGAAGACGCCGACATCACCAAGACCGCCCTCTCCCTCCGCCTCCACGCCGAATACAGCCATGTCCAGACCCTCCCCGACGCCATCGCCAAGAAGCTCGCCGCGGCCGGCCCGCGCAAGAAGAAGCCCAAGACGGCCGACGAACCGCCGTCGCGATCGGACGAGCACGCGCGCAAGCTGATTGAGGGCATCCCGGCAAGCAAGTCCGCCGGCGGCGCCAACTCCGACGCCCTCGTCCTCTCGCGCAACAAGCCCGCCGGCCAGAGCCGCAACGAGCCCCAGAACATGAGCCTCTCGCGGCGGCCAGACAGCCACCTGGCGCAGCCGCGGCCCGACTGGCACGCGCCGATGAAGCTGCAGCGCGTCATCAGCGGGCATCTGGGCTGGGTGCGGGCGCTGGCGGTGGAGCCCAACAACCAGTGGTTTGCGTCCGGCGCGGGCGACCGGACCATCAAGATCTGGGATCTGGCGTCGGGCCGGCTCAAGCTGACGCTGACGGGGCATATCTCGACGGTGCGCGGGCTGGCCGTGTCGCCGCGGCACCCGTACATGTTCTCGTGCGGCGAGGACAAGATGGTCAAGTGCTGGGACCTCGAGACCAACAAGGTGATCCGCCACTACCACGGCCATCTGTCGGGCGTGTACGCGCTCAAGCTGCACCCCACGCTCGACGTGCTCGTCACGGGCGGCCGCGACGGCGTGGCGCGCGTGTGGGACATGCGCACGCGCAGCAACGTGCACGTGCTGTCGGGCCACACGGGCACCGTCGCCGACCTGGTCTGCCAGGAGGCCGACCCGCAGGTCATCACGGGCAGCCTGGACTCGACGGTGCGGATGTGGGACCTGGCGGCCGGCAAGACGATGGGGGTGCTGACGCACCACAAGAAGGGCGTGCGCGCGCTGGCGACGCACCCCTCCGAGTTCACCTTCGCCACCGGCAGCACCGGCAGCATCAAGCAGTGGAAGTGCCCCGAGGGCGCCTTCATGCAGAACTTTGACGGCCACAACGCCATCATCAACACGCTGTCCGTCAACGACCAGAACGTCTTCTTCTCCGGCGGCGACAACGGGTCCATGAGCTTCTGGGACTGGAAGTCGGGGTACCGCTTCCAGGCGCTCGACACCACCGCCCAGCCCGGCTCGCTCGATGCCGAGTCGGGCATCATGAGCTCGACCTTTGACAATTCGGGGTCGAGGCTGATATGTGGCGAGGCCGACAAGACGAGTGAGTCCATGCCCGGCGCGCGTTCCCCTGCTATGTACCTTCTATATATGCTAACTGCTGCTAGTCAAAATCTGGAAGCCTGATCCCGACGCCACACCCGAATCACACCCGATCGACTGGAAGCCGACTCTGTCGAGGAGGAATTTTTAGATGGCGGTAGGGTGATGGGGGGGGGGGTGGGTGGCGGGTGGCTTGATGCTGGCTTCGGACTGTTACATACACAGTCCGAACTTGATGATGTAACGGAACTGGTGGAAGGTGGCAGGTGGAAGGATAATCAAATACACGTCTATCCTGGTCTACAGGAATGGGTATCGCTCTATCTACAACACAATCCCCAGTGCCTTGATCTCGGGATCATCCCGAAACGCCAACCTCACCTCCTCATCCCCGACCGCCAGCCGCATCTTGCTCGGCCGCTCCGCCCGGTGCCCCTCCAGGTTGATCACCCCGGCCCCCGTCAGATCCACCGCCGCGGCGCCCAGCCCCGCCGGCCGCACATTCCGCGAACCGCTCGTCGTCGGTCCTCCTCCCCGGCCGAGCAGCGCCAGCGGCCGGCTCGCGCCCGTCGCCAGCCGCAGCGCCCGCTGCATCTCCTCGAGCACGTCGCCAAAGGTGCTCTCGGCCAGCCCCGTGCGCTGCGTGCGCTGCACCAGCGCCGCGAGCAGCAGGCGCGCCGCGAACGGCTGCGCGCGCAGGTACTGCTGCAGCGGGTTGCTTGTTGCCTCGCCGATGGCGCGCCGGACGGTCTCGATGGTGACGCGGCCGGCGGTGGGGGGTCTTCTTGGTTTGGTGGGTTGGGCGGGGGTTGCGGTGAGCTTTTTCGGTTTGGTGGGCGTGTCGGGGGCGGTCATGTCGTCGGCCTCGGCGAGCTCGACGGCGCGCCGGCAGATGTCGAGGGCGCGTCGGGCGTCGCCGCTCACGGCGGCCACCTTGCGCGCGGCGAACTGCACCGCGTCGGCGTCGACCATGTCCCCCGGCACGCCCTCCAGCCGGCTCTGCACGATGCGCATCAGCTGCTCGTGGTTGTACCCCGGGAAGGTGATGCGCGTGAGCCCCAGGCGCGAGCTGATCTTGTTGCTGAGCGTGCGCTCGGGCAGGTCCATCGTGTTGGCCACGGCCAGCACGATGAGGCGGCTGTGGCGCAGGCCCGGCCAGTTGAAGAAGTTGTACATGACGCCCTGGTTCTTGGTCACCAGCTGGTCCAGCTCGTCCATCAGCACCACGCACGGCACGCGCCGCGGCGACGGGTGGCTGAACTCGCGCTCCAGCAGGTCGAGCGCCTGCGCGGGGCTCACGCGCTGGCCCTTGAGCGCCTCCCAGAGCAGCGAGTACGACTGGTGCGGGTCGGTGATCTTCATGCCGTTGATCTCGACGAAGATGAAGTCGTCGAGCTCGTCGGCGCGGACGGCGGCGTCGAGGTGCGACACCACCTCGCGTACCGTTGCCGTCTTGCCTGTCCCGGGCGTGCCCGAGATGTAGATGCACGTCCCCGTCCCGTCGGTGATGGCCGATTCGAGGTGCGCGTAGACGAGGCTGAACTCGGCTTCGCGGCACGGCAGGCTGGTGGGCACCGCGGCGACGTGCAGTTGGGTGCGGGCCAGCTGGTACGGGGACGACTGGATGTGGAGCGGAGAGAGGATTCGTGTCGCGAGCGGCGTGTACTCGAGGTGTTTCTTGATCAGGATGCGACGGTGCGAGGAGGGCGTGGCCGGTTTACTGCCGGCCAGCTTGCGTTTGCTGCTCGGTGTGGCGGCGTCCTTCATGCGTGCCTTTTTCGGCGTCCGTGGTGTCCCGGAGCCGTCGTCTCCGCCGCGATCATCGTCTAGCTCGAGCTTGTAATCTCGTTCGGCCGGTTCCTTCTTGTCCCCCTTTCGCCTCCGGGTCGCCATGGTGCCCTGGCGGATGAGATCCTGCAAGGTTTCCATGTCCTCTCTCCCGCGGTACAGGTCCTCCCAGACAAACTCGTCCGTGTAGGTGCATGTTCTGGTGTTGCACCCTCGGCGGCAGATGAAGGCCTTGCCGAACTCCTTCGACTTGCGCGGCACCTTGCCGGTGGGGAACTTTTCCATGTATACCGCTTCCGACATGATGTGCGCCTTGCCGTTGATGGTTGTCAAGACGTTGACATCGTACGACGCGGTTATGTACAGCTCGTTCTAGATTTGCAGCAAGGCAGATAGATGGTTAGCCCACGCGCGGGTTCCGTCGATAGCAGCGCATTCACCTCGAGAAAATCGGTCCTCTTCTTGGGGTTGTGGATCTCGGTCGCAGAGGAGAACCACATGAACTTGGCTGCCTTTTCGCCGTGCTCATCGGCCTGGAACTCGCATATTATGCCGACCCAGGCCTCGTTACTACCCTCGGCCTTGAGCAGCGTGATGTCGCCCAGGTAGCATTCAAAGTTGCCCATGCGCGCCCCGACGATCTGGTCCTCCTTCGCGGTCGGCCGCTTCCGTTTTCTCCCGGTTTTCGTGACAGGCTCGGGCTCGGGCTCGGCCACCTCTGTCTCGTAAATCCATTCCCAGGGGTAGTCATCTGTCCCAAGCTCGTCGTCCGAGTCTTCTCTCGTCACCCCAGGAGGGGGCCGTTTTGTTCGAACTGCGCGGGTGCCGACGGGGGCAGGCATTGGTGATTGGTGATTGTCAGATTGACGATCGTTGGCTGTTTCCGAGACACGCGAGACACAAGATGGGTTTGTGTGTGTGGGACCGAGGATGGGTTCAAGTTGGCCCAGCTCCTGGTTCGCGGGTCTGTCCGTAAACATCAAAGGAGCCAGACTCGTGGAGCGCGACGCGTCAAACCCGCTTTTAGGTACCTAGCGCGTCGAGTCCATTAAAACCCCTGCCAAGCACTGCAACGGCCACTCAGCAACCATTGATGCGATTGGTGCATGCCAAGGCTCTATGCATCTAGACATGACTGCCTGCATTTCCACTCATCGAGGATGTCTATACTTTAGTCAAAACCTCCTTGTTCGCTTTTTGTGTAATTTTTCATTGTAGATAGTTTCAGTATCCGTGTTTTGAACCTCTCTGCGGTGAACTCGTCTTCCGTGGCCGGGTGCTAATTATCACACGTACCAACAAGAAAAGGAGGCCTGAGCAGTGAGCACTAAACAACGGGGTAGCCCCTTTCAACCCCCATGTTCAGGTCAAAAAATCTATGTTTGTATTGCTTTGTCTTTTCCAATATTAACTTCCCCTTGCTGTCGAAATAAGAACAAAGTCTAGCGGTCAAGGACCAGGAACACTAGGTACTCTGCTCCTAAGGGTCCCCCTCTGGCAACTCGCTATGGCACCGTGCAGACGTCTTTTGTGACAACATAGGATGGTTTGTTGCTCTTCCACTGCAAAGTGTTGAACATGGTGGCCTATTGGTTCCTCGCCAGTCATATTGTTGGACAAGTTGAGAAGAGACTTCCAACCCAGACTGGTAAGCGTTGGCTGGAACATGTCTCCGATGTTGTAGCTCTACTACAGTTGTTCTAACTGAGCTCAGTTTGTACACCACCACAAACACCATACTCCAGGACTCACCAAGCCAATAGACTGCTACCAAAACACATACGTAGCCGTACTGAACCGGTACCATGATGCATTGGACAGGGCCCTGCGTGAAAGTGCTTCTGCTCTACCCCTATTCCTGACCCTGTTAACTCACGGGCCGCTCCATTTTTAGAGCACCTCCGTCTGATGTGTGATCAATAACACGACGGACACTATACCAATGAAGGCGCTATGACCTCGGCAATTATCATAATCCATTCCGAAGGCAGGGAGGGCTCTTTGTGATTCGGTTTCTTCCTCTCCCTCTTGACAGCGAGCCAGCTCGACCGACCGACCAACCAACCACCACCGCCACCGACAACCCCCACCAACAGTTCTGTAAGTTCCCACTCTATCACTGCGGCGACAGCGGCAAAGAGATACCATCATCACTGACACACTTTAGCAACCAAAAAAAAAAAACAAGATGCCCAGACGCCGCCGCGGAGGTCAACACAATCGCGGGGCTGCCGCTCAACCCAGCCAGAACGCGCCTAGAGGAGGACGTCCAGTCTCTTCCTCGGCTCAAAATCCCACCGAGTCCAAGTAATTATCTCTCAATCTTCCCTGTCATTCTCGCATCTTTCGTACTGTTCGGATCTTCCGAGCGCTGTTCTGGGGTTTCCTGCTTTTTCGGCCCATGTTTCCCATCTTCAGTTTTTGGCTTGTCGGCTGTGGCCAGCAGAGGGCACTGAGAAACAGCCATGGGGTTTGTATGTGCTGTGTCTGTTGGCTTTTTCACGTTGGTCCTTTTCTGCCACGTCACTCTTTGGCAAATGCCGTTTGCCTATGCTTGGCCCCGGTGCTTTTTTCTGCCTGAGACTTGCAACGGTCTTTCAACTGCATCCCTTTCTTTGCCTTGCTGTCCAGAAGTCTTTGGTTACTAAACACACCGCAAGCAGTGCCAACCGAGGAGCGCCGCCGCCAACCAAGTAAGTCTACAGCTGTTTATTGCTGAGTTCACGCATGCTTCGGTCGCCTGTCTGTCTGTTGTCGGTCGATCTTGTTTGGCACAGAATGCTTTCTGCTGCCCACTGCCTTCAGTTCATGATGCTTGTTTTGGACTCAGGGGTTGGTGACCCGATGAGTCTGTCTCGGCGTTCTGTTGCCGAGTCGATTCACCGGGTCACTAGCTCATCGCCCGGCCAGTCCCGCCGACTGTCGGCTGCTGCCCGCGGAGCTCACAGCTGCTGGGTTGCGACCGGTGCCTTCTTTCCACTTCTGGCAGAGTTTTCTACTTACCCCTCCGGCAATCTCGTTCGTCGACTCTCTTCCTTCCTACGTCCCTCCTCGCAGCTTCTTTCCCAGCATCCTTACTGCTTTCCCTTCTCATTCTCCTTTGTCAGACTGTTCTAAGTCTTCTTCGTTCTCCTTTATATCTTGCTCCGGCGTCATTCTCCAGGACGCCAGTTGAGCTTTCGTTTCCTGGTCTTTTTCGACTCCGGTTCTGACTCTTCGGAAATCAAGTCCGACCTTAAACGTGACAATCCCCGCGATTGCCATCACGTAAGTCATATACTTCTAGTAGCCATTTCATCTACTGTTTGACGTTACTGACACAGGGCCTTGCCAACAGCGCAGTAGAGGAGGGCACGAAGGCCCAGAACGAAACTCCGGCGGCAACGGGCGGTCTCGAGAGAAAGCTCGAATTGTACGTTTCTGAGCTCGAGCGGGCGGCTGCGATGCCCGGCCCCAAGCTTTGGGTGACGGTAAGTTTTCCAACTCATAAGACCTCGGTTTAATACACCAAAATCTAACACTCGCAGGTCCACGTCGCCATGCCGGCCGCGATGCTCGGGTACAAGGATGTCGACCCCTCGGATGTCGACATCAAGACTCTCTTCGCCCAGATCGCAGCCGAACACCAGGTGAAGATCGAGGCCGACGACGATGGCTCCGCCATCACAGTCAAGGCCGCGAACAGGGCCAAGGCCAAAGAGGTAATTGCCAGCCTGCAGAAGCAACTTTTGTATCGTCCCGGCGAAGAGAACGTCTGGTCCACTCAACTGCTGGTCCACCCTCCCAAGGATGGCAAGGGCTACTTCACTGTAGTCCTCCAGTCCAAGGAAGGGGACGCGGGTGTTCGTCCCGTTGCAAAAGAAGCCAAAAACATCAAGCCAGCCAGTCCAAATGAGCTCGCTGCCGACACGACGGAGTACAAGGTTGGGCTGAGAAACATCCTGGACCGCACAGCAGGGTTCCTCCGCCACAGCCCAAACGGGATGCGGATGAGAGTGCTGTTTGGCAGTGCCGTCTTCGACGAGTGGAAGAAGGACAAGCCGGAATACAACTATATCGAGTTCGGAAGGTTGGCCCACCGGGTTGGAGCCAGAGGCACCGCCCGCATGATAAACACGTCGGTTCCCACCATCCAGTTACCCAGCCCGACTTTACTGACGGATCTTTAGTGTCGGCAAGAAAGCTTTTGAGTCTCTCCAGACTCGGCTCTTTGCGCGTGACAATGGCCTGCCCCAGTCGGCTAGAGACTACATCGACCCGGCGACGGAGCCCGTCTATTCCATCACCATGCAGACCAAAAACCTGCTGGTCGAGTCCGTCTTGGAGCCAGTGCAGGTCCAAGGAAGACTCTGTGAAAATACAAAGTCACTGCGGCAGTACCGGATTGGTCCCCTGGTTGCCCGCCAACAAGAGAAGCAGGATCGAAGAATTGAAATTGTGACCGTTTGCCCGGAGAGGTAAGATTGATCCTCGGTACTGTTCTGCGACTTTCGATTGACAACAAGTGCAGTTCTCACGACTGGGCAATTGATATTCGCAAGGTTGTCGCCCCCGAGCTTGCTGAAGCCCCGGCTCCCTTTCAAGCCCAGGCTCTGGAGAAATGCCTCAAGTTCACTGGAAAGACCCTTGCTGGTAGCTTCCCGAGCATCTCGATTGCCAGGCACTTCATCGAAAACCACGACATCCAGACGGTTCACGGCAAAGCCACATGGACCTACCTGCTGAGCGGGCTGTACAGCTTGGAAGTCACTGTGCACCACAAGTGGTATGTCGAATCCGGTCATACCCGCTTCTTGTTGACAGCTATCTGGAGAGAGAAAAGAACTGACGTGGTCGGATAGGAACCGGGACACATCGCTGCCTCCCATCACGTCGGCTACCGTAACATTGTTCAGCACCGATTGGGATGACGAGATGCGAGCCGGCGTTATTCCGCCACGGCCCTGGAACGCGGGATTCTCGAGCCAGTTCCTGAAGCCCTACCCCGGTGATGCGGCTCCAGGCGTGCCGTCCAATGCCAACGATCGGTTGAGCCACTTTCTGGCCTGGGTCCACTGGATCCAGAAGGCGCTTGACGGGGTCTCAAAGTAGTCCAGCGAACTGATGGTAAGGATGTCCGAATATCCAATTATTGGGCCATGTGTTGGGGGGGGGGTCGGCTTGTAGTCGCATGGATGGAGAAGCGGGAAAGGGGGTTGGGATTCACCTCATGTTTGGTTTTGTTTTTTTGCGATGGTTGATTGGGTTTGCTTGCTTTGGCGCGTCTGATAGCTCAATGGGTTAGGGGACTAGTGGATTGTGATGAAGAAATGTAGGGTGTATCAAGGGACGGTTTAGCTGGCAGGCACAAAGAAACGCATCAACCAAGTCAGCTTCCGAGCAGAGTGTGATGCAAAACACAGTTCAGCCTTTTGATGATGGAAGTGAGGGCATCTCAGATGTCATGCATTGCTACCCGACCACAGAGATGGGCTGGCACTCGTCATATTGCTGTCGTCATGACGATGGCTGTTCTCCCGCCGCCAAGACCTTTTGCCGCAGGACTGAAGAGACCCGTTAGTTTCACATGCACATGGACGTGGACTTGCACGGGGGAAAGACGGGCGACTGACCTTCTTCGACCATGCGCAGGTTGTTGGTCTTGCCTTGGACAATGTTCTCCAGCCCCTGGATGTTGGCCCCCAGCTCCTTGACTTTGGCGTCGTAGAACTCGGTCGCGCTTTGCGTGTCCTAGACGAGACCGGAAAGAGTTGGGTTGGTTGGTTGTGGGTTTGTGAGAGGGGAGAGGGGAGGGGGG
>MU853421.1:30556-53377 GCA_033297235.1 Trichocladium antarcticum
GGGAGGGGGGTGGGGGGTTAGTGTTGATGAAGTGGGGTGTATAGATGGTGAGACGGGTGGATGGGATGCTGAGAAACGCACTCTCCAGCGACGACGACCCGGACTGGACGACCCGCAGGCACTCCCGGAACTTGGCGAGCGCTGCGGCAAGCTGGCCGTACGACTGCGAGAGGTGCTCGACCTCGCCGTCGAGCTGCTTCTTGACGGCAGTGAGCTGCTGGGTGCTGAGGGTGCCGAGATCGACTGTGGCGTGTCAGCGGCCCGGCGCCCCCGTGGTGTGTGGAATCAAGGGGGTCTGTCTGCTCCGGAGGGAAGGGAGAGGGGGGTGGAGGAGAGATGATGGGGTAGCTTGGGTGGCTTCCGTCCGCAAGGTCTCGGTGCATTATTGCGGAAATGACTGACCTGCCTCGCCTTGCTGCTGTTGACCGCCGCGGCTGGCCATTTTTGCCTGTTTTTGGCTTCGTTGACGGAGGGATTTCCGACTTGTGAGGATCGCGGCAGGACTCGACGGCGGGGCACAAGGACTTCTACACCAGGACTCTTAGGCTGGCATGTAGGTATGTCTTGAGAGAAACAAGGCGTTGCCCCGCTAAGGATGTGCGCTGAAGGGTGCCAGTGTGGGGTTGATGTTGGCGCTAATGCGGGGTTCTGGTATCCTGCCGGGCAGGGGAGCGCGCTGTAATGGACGTCGCGCGTGGTGGGGCTGTGTACGAAACGGAAGCCGGCACAGCGAGGGACATGCAAGTAAGCGGGGTTGGAACCAGCAATCCCGGAGAGTCCTTCATCGGGTGGGACAAAATTCAACTTTCAAGTGCTATGTATAGAGTATGGGGGTTTGGTGCTGTATTGATATCGAGGCTTGGTTTTACTTTGTAGCGGAAGCAACAGTCTTATCTTGCATTCCATCCGTTTACAAGAACATTTGGGCTGATTGCAATACGCTTACACCAGAGTGGAGCAAATTGCTTCCTCCCCTTCCACGACTTTCCCCAACTCAAGCCCAACCCACGGCTCACACATCGTCGGCCATAACCACTAAGCCCGCCTCCCCCGCCCCTCAACTACAGCGCTCAGACAACCCGACCTACATACGGAGTATTCACCAACCACCCAAAACAAAACAAAAACAAAAAATACACCATGCCGCCCCCCCAACTCCCCCCCACCCTCCGCATCCACCACTCCCCCACCAACCCCCGCCGGCGCGCCCTCCACACCACCACCGCCTTCCGCGCTGGCGCCCCAATCGCCACCTTCCCCTCCCCGCTCCTGGCCCTCCCCGACGGCCCCTCCATGCGCACAACCTGCAACCACTGCCTCCGCGTCTCCTCCTCCCCTTCCGCGGCCAACTCAACCTCCAACTCGGGCGCACTGCGCGTCTCCTTCCCCCACCCCACCAACGCAACACCGACAGAAAAGCTGCGCGCCTGCGCCCGCTGCCGCGCGGTCGTGTACTGTGGCGCGGCCTGCCAGCGGGCGCACTGGCGCGCGGCGCACAAGGCCGAGTGCGGCATGTTTGTGCGGGTGCGGGAGACGGCGGGCCGGGACTGGCTGCCGACGGCGGTGCGGGCGGTGGCGCAGGTGCTGATGCGGCTCGGGGCGGGGGAGGCGCGGGTGGTGGAGGCGTTTGGGGAGGAGGAGGAGGAAGCGGGGGGAGGGGGGTATGGGCTGGAGGGGAATGTGGACGGGTTTCGGGGGATGGGCGAGGTGTGGGCGGATCTGGAGCTGCAGGGGACGGCGGCGGTCGTGTATGCGGGGTTGTTGGACGGGGAGGAGGCGGTTGCGCGGGCGGTGAGGGTGCTGTGCAAGGTGGGCGGTTTTGGCGTGTCTGTTCTGGGTTGGGGGGATGCTGACTGGCTGCAGATACAAACGAATGCGTTTAACCGGCTGGATGCCGACACGGGCATGACGGGCATTTTCGTGGATGCGGGGCTGGCCATGGTGAACCACTCCTGTGTGCCGAACGCGTTTGTTGGGTTCGACGGGAGGACTGCCGTGTTGAGGGCCGAGCGGGACATCCAGGCGGGAGAGGAGATCACGATTTCGTACATCGGTGGGTTTTCCCGGACCGGGATCGGTGATATCGCACTAATATCTATCTCCAGACAACACCCTGCCCAAGGCGGCCCGACACGAGGCGCTTCGGCTGTATCATTTCGAGTGCGGCTGCCCGCAGTGCAACGACGACCTCGATGTCTACCAGGTCTGCCAGACATCGTCTGCGGTTCCCCTCAACTCGTTCAGTCTCCAACCGGACCTGTCCAAACTGCGCAACCCCCCCATCGACAGGTCCAAAGTGTTCCCGGCGCAGATCGAGGCCATCTACAAGCAATGGCAGACGATAGCGTCGCCACAGGGAGATGACGAGGTGGAGCACTTGGACGTCGCGCGTGCCCGGTGGGAGTTGTGCAGGCCGCTCGTCGACGCCAGGATGTGGGCTATCGAGCCGCTGTCCACGACCGTTACCCAGCTGGCCATCCGCTGGCAAGCCAGTTACAAGATGGTCGTCTACGCGCTCCCGCTGCTATGCTTCGCCAGCACCGAGTGCGAGCCCTTCAAATATGTGGCGCCATTCAAGCCGTCGAGAATCAAGGGCCTGATGGCCATTACCAAGTTGCTGGCCGTGACTGGCGAGTTCACGGCAAGCGGCGCCCTGGCGACAAGATGCCACCACGAAGGTCTCGTGGGGACCCTGGCGATGGCGGACCAGGTCACCATGTGCGAAGGTCTACTGCGCCTCATCGTCCATCACGGCTCCGTGGGCGCGGCAGAGAGTTGGGAGGTGCTGAGAGATGCAAGGGCGATGCTGGCGGATCTCGAGAGCCTGGAGGGCCGGGAGCAGGAGTCGACTCTGCTTCGGGCCTGGGCACAAGATCCCGAGGACCCGGAGGGCGGGGCCTTCTTTGAGGACCAGGTGCTCAAGCCGATCAATACGCTCGCGTCCTTTGCAGTCGAGATCCTGGAAGCAATGCTGGACGCGAAGAGCGTGGTCAAGAAATAAACGGGGCGATACATCGGTGGTACATCATCGCTTCCTGAGACGGGTCGGTATGTCGTTCGGTGTGCCTTTGCCTCCCGCTGGCTTCCGGCCTCTTTTGCCCGAGTTGGCGATGGCGAGCGAATCCTGTTGGGACACCGATACAGAAGGGTTGGCCGGCCAGGCAGGCGGCGTGGCATATCCCCGCTCTGGGAAGTCGGAGTAGCCCGACGAGGACGCATGTCGTTTGGAGACAGAGTCGAGGCCTGGGGAGGAGGCTCGTTTTCGAATGCCTGGCAGGTCTCCCGAGTCGAACGCGTGGGTCGGTCGTCGGGCATCGGATGCCTGCGTGCTAGCTTCTGTCCTTTCGACCCTCCCCTTCAGAATCTCCAGTTCCATTTGTAAAGTCTCAACTTGGCTGGCCCGGTTGCCAATTTTGGCGATGTTGCTGGTCAGGATCTCGAGCTCTCTGGGAGGAAATGCAGTTTCGGCCCGGTCCATCCGTCTTGCGCGCACGTCCTCAAGTTCCCGCCTCAGCTGCGACATCTCGGCACGGAGAACTGCCACGTCTTGGGCATGGTCCGCCGCAGGAACACTGTCCCTGATTTCGGCCTTCGAGTTCTCCACGTCTTGTTGGTTTCGACTGAGCTGTGATCTCAACTCGGGGATATCGCTGCGAAGCTGGGCGTTCACTGTGGCTACCTGTTGTTCCACTACCCCGAGCGAACTGCTCAGCGAGGTGAGCTGGTCCTGTAGCGCGACAAACGCAGTGTTCTCTTCAGCCGGCCGTCTGGCCTCGCTGAGATCTGCTTTGAGACGCCGCAGCTCCTTCAGGACACCCCCGATATCACGGCCAAGGTCGACGACGGTGCCTTTCAACTTTGCGACTTCGCCTTCGATGCGGCCGACCCGCTTGTCCAATGCTGACACTATGCTGAACCCATTGCTGTCGATACGTTTGATGTCGTCCCTTTGGCTCCGGAGCTCGGCCTGGAGCTGCTGTAGTTCGAAGGCCCCGGGGAATGCGGAAGAGGCGAACCCTCCTCCATGTACTCTTGAAGGCTCATTCACGCTGAGACGGCGCTTGATGGCAAACTCGATCTGCTCGCCATCGCTGTCGAGAAGCGCGACCGAGGCGAGCCGCAGCAGAATCTGGTTCCTTGGCACAGCATGTCAGGGCTGGCCGAGACTGCGACGCATCGTCGGGAACAACATACTGGTCCAACACATGATTCACAGGTGCTTCAACGCACTTGAGACCGATTACGGCGGTGCAACTGCTGCAGACAATGTCCTGTAAACGGCTATATGAGCACGGTCAGAATAGAAACCTAGAAACCATGGGCCGAGGCCAGAAGCAGGAGTCTTCACCATTCCTCCACCAAGGTGCCCTGCTCGCCGACTCTGATTTCACCGTGGCTTCGCGCCGCCAGGGCGTCCTCGGGCTCAACGGCGGGACTGAAGTAGCTTTTGCCGATCTGTGTCCATAAATTGGCAAAACGGCCGATGGGGGCACCGCACTTTTGGCACTCGCAAAAGACCGTCTCCATGGCGTGGGCGGCGGCGTCGTGGAATGAGGATACGCGGGCGTGATTGGCCTGGATCAAAACGCGGTCGAAAGAGGCGATGCGATTTGGGCAAAGCCATTGCGTCCGCCATCGTTCCTATCTCAGCACCTGATTTGGCAGTGCCCATGCTGTTGTGGCAGGCGCCAGGCGCATTGAAGAGAGCATTGATGAAATGAAAGCAGCATTCACGCGGAGCCCTAACCCTTGCTCACCCCAGCCATCAAGGTTCCTGCCAAGTGCCAACCCCACCGCGGCTTGGCATGCACTCATCAGTTTGCGACTGGTCCCGATAAATTCATCTTTCCTCAGCGCCTTCAGCCTTCAGCCTTCAGCCTTCAGCCTGCAGCCTCGTTCTCGCGACCGAGCCTACCTATCTGAACCCCCCCCCCCCGCCGCACATTGGTTCTGCATGGTCGACATGGGGAAGAACAGGAAAAACAAGGGCACCCGCGGCATAGCGACCACAAGGCCCGCCCTCGCGCAACCGGCGGCGGCAAATGGCAGCGAAGACGGCATTGGCTCGCTGGTCGACGAAACCACAACCACAGCTGCCGACCTGGCTGGCTCCCCGCAGACGAACGGCTCCAACGGGTCCGCCAACAGCCTGAAGCGGTCGAGCACCCACGATGCCGAAGACGACGACGGCGACGGCTGGCAGACAATCGAGCGCGGACGGCCCGTCAAGAAGCACAAGAAAGTCCCCGGCGCCGACTCGAACCGCTACCCGGCCATACACTTTTCCGAGCAGCAGGCGCGGCTGCAGGCCAAGATCAATGTCTCGTCCCTCCGCGATCTGATTCTGTACCTCTTCGCCGACGGCCCGGCCCCGCAGTGGGTGTCGGTCAAGCATCGCCCAGAGTTCAGGAAGATCGTCACCATTATGATTCCGGGCCTCGAGGAGGCCATGTTCAAGGAAAACGTCGATTTCTCTACCTACAGCAGTGCCCCGTCGGATCAAGCGGCCGAGCGGGCTGACACTTCTCCCGACGATTACTATCCTCGTGCGCTCAAGAAGGAGGCCTTGGCACAGCCGCTGCAGCCGTTCGCCGATATGTTCCCCCATATCTGGCCAGTGCGCGCGCCAGGCGATGACAAGTACTCCAAGCTGCACTCTCCCATCCAGTCGATGCTCACAGCCCCTCTGGTCAAGGAGAAGAAGAGCGGCGTCAAGCCCGTGTCCGATCCCCACGGATGGAGAGACGAGCGGACAAGGATCACCGAATTCTTGGCCACACCCGACGAGCTGATGGAGAATGGATTTCCCACACACCCGGCCATGCTTCCGGCGGGTGGTCGGCGGGATGATTTCAAGGACCCCGCCGGCTGGGCCCACACGAGAATCGCCAAACTCGAAGACGGCGATGTCCCGGAGGCCGAGATCGAGCAGGGCAGCATCACGGCAGGCCGCCAAGTCCTGGCTCTGGACTGCGAGATGTGCATGACGGGAGAGAGCGAGTTTTCCCTCACGAGGATAAGCTTGGTGTCGTGGGACGGCGAGGTTGTGATGGACGAGCTTGTCAAGCCCGACAAGCCCATCATCGACTACGTGACGCGCTTCTCGGGCATCACCAAAGAGATGCTCGACCCCGTCACGACCACCCTCAGCGACATCCAGGCCCGACTCCTCGACCTGCTGACCCCGCGCACCTTTCTCCTGGGCCACTCGCTCGATTCGGACCTGAAAGCCATGAAACTCGCCCACCCCTTCATCGTCGACACGTCGATCCTCTTCCCCCACCCGCGCGGCGCGCCGCTCAAGTCCTCGCTCAAGTACCTGGCGCAGAAATACCTCGGCCGCGAGGTCCAAAAAGGCGACGGCACCATGTCGGGCCACGACAGCATCGAGGACGCCCGGACCTGCCTCGACCTCGTCAAGAAGAAGTGCGAAAAGGGCAAGGCCTGGGCCAGCGGCGACGTGCAGGGCGAGAACCTCTTCAAGCGTCTCGCGCGCGCCGGCACCGCCTACCGCGCGACGGCCGGCCCGCAAGCAACGGGGGGCCTCCCGCTCGGCAAGAGCAGCGCCGCCGTCGACTGGGGCGACGCGACGCGGAGCGCCTGCAACGCCGCCACCGTCACCATCTCGTGCAAGTCGGACGCCGACGTCGAGGCCGGCATCGTCCGCGCCGTGCAGGGCGACCCGGACGGCCTCGAAGTCCCCGGCGGCGGCGTCGACTTTGTCTGGGCGCGCATGCGCGAGCTGGAGGCCCTGCAGGGGTGGTGGAACCGCAACAAGCTCGCCGGCGCCGACGACAACGACAACGACAACGAGCCCAGCGACACCACCAGCCTCACCACCTGCCTCACAACCCTCGCCGCGCGCCTGCAGCGCATCCACGCCGCGCTGCCGCCCTGCACCGCGCTGATCGTCCTCAGCGGCACGGGCGACCCGCGCGAGATGGGCCGGCTGCAGGCGATGCAGGCGCGGCACCGCCGCGAGTACAACACGCCCGGCTCCAATTGGGACCAGCTCAGCGTGCGGTGGACCGACGACGAGGACCAGGCGCTGCGCCGCGCCGTGCGCCGCGCCCGCAGCGGCATCGGCTTCATCGGCGTCAAATGAGGCGCCGCCGCCGCCGCCGGGCAGCGACGACAACCCGTCTGGTGTTGGCCGTCCGGCGCCGAAGGGGCCGTCTCCCGCCTGCGAGTGGTTGCGCGGTGGTGTCGGCGTGGGCTGGTTGCGCGGTGGTTGCGGTAGGCGGGCGGTTTTTGGACAGCGTCTTGCGGAAAGGGCTCGCTCTGAGTGTGCCTGTGCCTGGTTAAGAGGGGGATACATAGAATCTGGGAGCAGAGTGGTCACGGGAGGATGGTCGCCGTAGCCAAACATCCTCGACAAAACTACAACATCACATCACCTGTGCATCCGGGACAGTGAGAGAGATAACCATGCATGATGCCCTTAACCCTACACGTGTTTGTATTCCCGCTGTCTCCCAAGGTGCGCTTACTGCGCTCTATATAAGCGGCGCATCGCCAGACAGACTCGGCAGAAAGCAGTTGGGTTGTTGCATGGAGATGCCGGTCCTCGAAGCCGCCCCTGTCTTTCGCCTCGTCCGTTTTGCCCAACGCCTCTAAAACACCACACACTCCCCCACAAAGTGACCAACACCCATCACAGGTGTTGTGGCACGCACACACACAAGACTCGTCCAGTCCTCGACATCCAAACAGGGACGCCTGGGTAGTAAGTGAGTAAGTACCCACGCGGCGCGGCGCGGCGAAAAGAGACAGAAATCAACAGTCAGAAAACAACCCTCCGCTCCCACACCAGCCCCAACCTCCCGCCGCCGCCGCCGCCGCCGCCGCCGCCGCCGCCGCCACCACCACCACTCAGATACCATCGCCGGCCCTCACACGCACCGGCCGCGTCACCTCCCGCGTCAAAAGTCAAACTCGCCGCGAAAGATGTCCGGGTCCACGCCGACGACGACCTTCTCGGCCAGGTCGCGGCGGCCCATCTGGGTGAAGACGCGGCGCAGGGTGTCGTACAGGGTGGTGCTGCGGTTCTGGGTGGTCATGGCGTCGATGCGGGCGTCGGCGGCGTCGCCGCCGAGCAGCTCGCGGGCCTTGTCGCGGCCGCTCTTCTCGACGCTCTTGTGCATGTCGAGCGAGGCGAGCAGGTGGCCGGCGGCCTCGGCGTGGCAGCCGATGTTGATGCACGAGACGCCCAGGTTGTAGCGGGCGCGCACAAAGTTGGGGTGCAGCGCGAGGGCCTTCTCGTAGGCGGCGATGGCCTCCTCGGAGCGGCCCGAGTTGGCGAGCGTAGCACCCAGCCGGTTCCACAGCAGGTGCACCTGCTCGCGCTGGTTCGAGGTGCCCATCTCGGACGAGTGCAGCGCCGCCTGGAAGCAGTCGACCGCCTTGTCGTACTCCTCGGCGCCGTAGAAGAGCACGCCGAGGCCCACCTGCACGTCCGGGTCCATGTGGTCGCCGTCGGGCGCCAGCCGCGCCGCGTCCAGGAAGAGGCCCGTCACGCGGTCGTGCAGCTGGGCGCGGTCCGTGAAGCCGAGCTCGGCCGCCGACGACACGTCCTGCGGCGCGATGACCTGCGAGTACTTGACCGACAGCCAGCGCTCCAGCGTGCGGTAGGCGGTGCTGTCGTAGCCCTCGTTGGTGTACGACACGGCGAGCGCCATCAGCGCCGGCAGGTTGTTGGGGTCGAGCTTGAGGGCGTGCTCGAGCGCGCGGATGGCGGCCTCCTCCTTCTCGTTCTGGGCCTGGGCGCTGCCGAGGTAGACCCAGGCCTCGACGTGGTCCGGGTTCTTCTGGACGGCGGCCTCGAAGGCGAGCGCCGCCAGCGAGAGGTTGCCGCCCTCGTTCATGATGCGCACGCCCTCGTCAAAGGCGCTCGGCTGGTCCTGGAACAGGTTCTCCTCCTCAAACAGGTACGGCTGCACGAGGGGGTCGGCGCCGAGGCGGTTGTTGAGCCCCCAGTCGTTGAGGTTGTCGTTGTTGAAGTGGGCGTTGTCAAAGGTGGCAAAGTCGTCCTCGACGTCGTCCAGCTCCTTCAGCGCGTCCTGCTCGGCCTGGATGCCGCGCCATATCGACTCGAGGTCGCCGTACCCGGTCTCGGCGTGCAGCATGTCGTCCATCTTGTCCAGCTCGGGCTCCATGGCCAGCGACTCGTCCTGCACCGTGTCGCGCAGCTGGCGGTCGTGCAGCTCCATCTGCTTGAACTGCTCCTCCCACTTGGTCTCGTCCAGCTCCACCACCTTGCCCTTGCCCTTGCCCTCGACCTCCTGCTGCCGCGGCTGCTGCTGCTGCTGCTGCTGCTGCTGCTGGGCCATGTGCATCTGCGGGCCGTACATGGGCTGGAACATGGGCCGCTGCATCATGCCGTAGCCCATGCCGCCCATGCCGCCCATCATCATGGGCATCTGTGGCTGGGCCATCATGCTCCCGCTGGCGCCGGGCATGGCGCTGGCGCGGGCAGCCGACGACGCGGCGCCGCCCATCTGCTGGAACTTGGCGAACTCTTCGGGGTTGAACTGGGTGCCCGGCGGCGCGTTGAAGGCGGCTTCCATGGCGGCCTGGTTCTCGGCCGGCCCCCACGTGGCCGACATGGGCGAGCCGGCCCGGGCGCGGAGGTGGACGCCGTGGTTCTGGTCGAGGTGTACATGGCCCATGGGACCCTGCTGCTCGAGCTGCATCTCGGGGAGGTTCGGGTTCTGGTGGAGGAAGCCGTTCACCATCTGCGGGAAGAGCGTTGATTTAGCGGCCATCCAATCTTGTTTGTCTTCTCGCGCGCCATCCTCCCACACGTACCTCGTCCTGGGGAGCATTGTGGTTGGCGCTTCGGAAGCCGCCGTGCGCGCCATTCGGCCCGCGGCCGACGAGTCTGTCATGTTGCAAGCCCTTGTCGTCTTGAACGTGTTTTGTGAATTGGCTGAGCGGGTTGCCCGCCGTGGAACATTCGGCACCGCCGAGAAAAGACATGGCTGGCGGTGAGGGCCGAGCGATGCGAGTCGGAGATGGGACGCGGGACGCGGGACGCGGAAGAGCAGGCGGGGTCGGTCGTCTCGGTCTCACAAATGTGAGGGGACCTCCTGGCAGCAAAGGTGCAATACGGCAGCGAGCGAAGACCGTGTTTTGTTGTTGTTCGGTCCGTGGTGTGGTTGGGGGCAGGTCAGCGGTTGCAGGTGCGCGCGTGAGGGCAAGCTGGAAGTTGACGTGGAGCGTTGGGTTGGGCCGCGTCTGTCCACTGGGTCTGGGTCCGCCACCTGATATGCCGAGGCAGCGTGGCACTCATTTCCGGCGGGTCTGGGGCCGGCATGCGCAACCCCACCCCCGGACATGTGGTCGGCTGTCGGCCTGCATTGGCGCCGTGGGCCGCGGGACGAAGGCTTCCTGGGCTGTGATTGGAAATCAGAACAGTACGGACTACGGAGTATATCCGCGTCGCCCCATGACCACGCTGAGATCCACATCCGTGTCTAGCCACGCGAGTGTGAGAGGCTGCGAGTCTAAAGTTTGAGAATTTGCGAGTTTGAGATGATACAATTAATATACATGGTTGCTGCCACAGCCAACTCGCGGCAACAAATACATCATTCCACAGCGGCATGCTGGTGTTTGTACAAGGGCCAGGGTGCATGACCCATGACCGTCGGGTTGGAAAGCTCTCCAGTCAGCACGAGCGCAAATATAGTCATCATCACTACCATATCCCCCATTTCATTAACCCTTCCGTGTCTTCGGATGCCCGGCGCCCCGCCGCTTCGAGTGCAGGAACATTTAGTCCCGGCTCGGCTTCCGCTGGTAGCCCTCGGCGAAGTCAATCTTCAGTCTCCTGTCGGCAAGTGTAACACCCTGCAGCTTCTTGAACGCATCCTGGGCGGCCTCGACGCTGGGGAAGTCAGCATGGGCAAACCCACGCGGCCAGCCCGTGGTGCGGTCCACGGCCACGCGCACATCCTTGATGTTGTCGAGGCCGCGGAAGAGACGGTTGAGCTCGACGTCGGTCGTCTCGTAGGGGATGTTTCCAATGTAGAGCTGCGCCGTCGGCTCCCGAGGAGAGTTTTGGTTGACGCCCCTCTTGTCGCCACGGGGGGTGCGTTGCCGGGGAATGCAGGTAACCCGGCGGCCGTGCCAGAACGAGCCGTTGACGTTGGCACACGCCTCGTTCAGCGCCTCGGGGGACTCGAAGGTCACGAAGCCGTATCTGTACACGCCCACGTCAGTTGCTGCACGACATCCATACCGGGGATCCGTGGTGGACTTACCCCTTGCTCAGGCCACGGGGGTCGCGCGCAACAAAGGCATCCTTGATGCCGCCATACTTCTCGAACGCCTTCGTCAGGTGCTCCTCGTTGATCTCGAAAACAAGGTTGCGGACAAAGGCGCTGCACTCGGGGCCCGACGACGAGGGCTCGGACCGCCTAGTCTCGGCAGCTTGCACTTCCTCGAAGGATGTCTCCTGCTGTGCTGGGTCAAGCGCCTCGGCGGACGCCGAGGTCACCTCCTGCATCGCCTCCTGGATATCAGCCTCGGTTTGCGCAACAGACTCCTGCAGCAAGTCAGCACCTCCACTGGCGCCTCACTGAGCAGGCAGGCATGCAGGTTGTCGGGAGCATACCTCGACGTCGTCACGAGCATCCTCGACGACCTTCTTCTCAAAATCCTCCTCGGCCTTTTCCTGCGCCTTCTCGAGCTCCTTGTCCTCGTTCTGTGTCCTGATTGTTGTCTGCGAGAAGAACCGCAGAGTCTGCGCCGAGCAAGCCTTGGAGACGCTGATGCCAACGGCCCTGGAAGCAAAAGGAGCAGCGCGGTTCGAGGCTGCAACTACCCTCGGGGTGGAGAGGGCAGACCTCAGGGCGGCGCGGCGGAGAGAATGCCTGATTTGTGGTTAATCGGCCGTTCTGTGTGCTGCGGAGTGAGCGTGGAGAGAGTTTTGCTGGACATACATCTTGGCTGTTGGAAAGGAAGGTGTTGATGGGTGTGTTGATGGGCAGGGAAGTATCGATCTGATGCGTTCTCCTGAGGTGTCTTGGTTCGAGTCGAGAAAACTTTGGGGTGCGTGGTCGCGGGTGTTGCTTTGCTGCGAGAAATTTCTTGCCAAGAGCTGTCTGGGATCAGGGCACTAGCCCAATTGAGGAACAGTGTGGTGGACCCGTATGGCCGTGCGCGACTCAGCGCACAGAACGCTAACTGCGGCATTTCCGGTTCTATCCGCCACAGAAAAACAAGCTTCGGGCGTGTGGCTCAGTTGGTAGAGCGTTCGCTTAGCATACTCACCTGTATGCGAAAGGTCCTGGGTTCGATTCCCAGCTCGTCCACGCTGCGTCAATGGTCTAGTGGTTAGGATTCAACCCTTCCAAGGTTGAGGGGGGGGTTCGATTCCCTCTTGACGCATATCTTTTTCCATTGCTCTAACGGGGCATGTATCTTTGTCTTACTCTTTGCCATTACTGGCAATGCGCACAGAGAACACCGCAAGGGTACGCAAGGGGACGGCAGTGGTGGAACCCGTGTTGAAGCACTTCAAACAATATTATAGACATAGAACCATCCAACCCCTTTTCCGGCTGCTGCATGTATTGCCAAGGCCCAAGGAAACTACCTCTCTCAAAGTCATACATGGAAAAAGGAACAAAGCATTCACGAAGAACGAATGGTGACATTTCGGCAGCCTTCTGTATGATATCTGCGTATGTTGCCGTTCTCTGAGATCCAAGCTCATCTGTTGGTATTCCGTTTTCTGTCACGGCACCTCAACAACACACCCGCCTATCAACCAACACCAGTATCCTCGGCATGGGGAACCAGAAACGCATAACGGCGGCCCACCCCGACCGTCGCAGACCCGGCCAGCGCCCCAACACATCTGCCCCTCCTCGAGTCCAGCCAACCACCAGTGCTACCCAGACAGCCCCTACACTTCGCACCGACTCGTTTGCATCCAGTAGAGACAGGTATACCGCGCCCCCCGCTAGTGACTGGGTAGACTTGCGCAATACTGGATGTCCGTGGCACCCGGCGACGGCCCACGGAATCCTCGCATCAGACCCCCTAAGCCGATGCAACCACCCCGCCACTCCGCGCGCCAGCCCGGCGGCCAACAACGCCGCAGACGACGGCGTCCGTCTGAGCTGGGTTTGTGTTCGTGTCGTTCACGCGGACCAGCCTGATCTACCCGCCCGTGGTCGGGTGCGCCGTGCCCTCGACGTTCGTCGTGATGCGACACACACGGTGTCATTGGTACTTATGTAGGTACCTTGTACCTTGCCTGGGCAAGCGGCGCTTGTGGTTGTGGTTGTGTTTGTGTTTGTGTTCGTGCCCCTGCCGATGCTCGGTACCTACTGCCTGCGCCGGCCACAACCCCCATTCGTTCCCGGGCCGTTGGATGGGCAGCACGCGGAGTTGCGCCTAGTTTGGGGGCTTCTTTGGAGATGGCAGATAGGTGGCACGGCAGTATCGGGGTGGGTACAGGCCATGCGCGGTGCTGACTGACATGTAAAACTTGGACGACATTAAGAGTCTTCTGTGTTGGGAAGGCGCCGGCACACCAGAACAAAACGGACTGCAAAGCTTTGTCAACGGAATGAGGCTGAAGTCGAACAGGGACTGGTGGCTGAATCAGGGGAGTCCGGGATTGGAGGGAGAACGTGGGTGAGGGTGGTACAAGGCGGCCCGCCCAACGACAAGCCGCCGACTGGGCATTGGGCGCCTCTATGATACGCCTCCCCTGCCCCCAAGGTATGGAAGATTCCAGTCCATGTTCTCCCTGTGTTCCCTGCGCGCCGGACCCTGGAGAGCTGGCCAGTCAGTTATCGTCCCCATCCCTGCCCCCGAAAAGAGTCGGAGTCAGTCAAGATAACGACCCACTAGTGTATGCACGGCATGCGCGTGGCTGGTCCCGAATCGGTGTTTCCAGGCGCAGGGATTCTCATACCGCATGTCGTCCTACGCCACCGTCCCCCGGAACCGCATTTGACCAGACGAACGGGTGCTGCAGGCCCGGGATCTGCTATATGCGATGCACGATACCACGAGTTGGGAAGTGGCTGCCTGACTCGGGGTCACACGGAAGACTTGGTATTGAGGGGTGGCAACAGGGGAACGGGAATAGAGAAGAATGGGCTCGGTCGTAAAAATCCCACGCTCTCGAGTCTCGCACGGACGGACGGACAGACTGGTAGCGCGGCAGGCGGCTACCCGGCGGCCAGAGCCGTGTTATCCTTGGACGGAGTCGTGAGTGGTGGACTGGTGCGACGGCGCGCCGTCTCACGTCGGTCCCGGGGGACAGGCACGGAGCAGGCCTCTTTCAAGAGTGTCTTGAGTAATGCGACGCGTGGTATCCGTCCCTACGCGCGTACTCTTCCGAGGGCAGAACCACCGGTGCTGTAGTGTGTATGGCGCGGCCGCTGCATGTTGAGGCGGAGATCTTGGGGGTTCGAGTCGACCCCAGGTGTGCCCAACAAAAAGTTCACCTCTGAGCGATGGGTCAACGATAGGGGCTAGAGCCGCCACCCGGCCTGCGGACCTGCTTCCCCCGCTCCGGCCACAAGAAAGCATTGTAAATCCTCCTGCTCCCGCGGTAGCGTGCCCCGGCCGCTAACCGCGGCCGCAACCGGGCCCGCTGGCCAGCACAAGCAAAAGTTGTGGTTGGGCGAATCTGATAGGTATCACTCCCCTAGCTCGTGCGGCTGCGCACGAGGGAACAAGGCTGGTCTCCCTTGCATGCGATTAGCCGCCTTGCGGGGACTTTCGTGTTCGTGTGATGCAGGGGCCCAGTGGTATGGTGTGAGGGCAGTCCGATCCGATCGGCTTTTGCTGAACGCTGGCACCGGCACAGACGTCATCATGAGTTTCCAGGCAGGCCGCATTCACGATCCACGGTTTCCCATATCAGTCGCGGACCGGCAGCGGGATGCGGCCGCTGCCTTTCACTACGTCGGTTGGGCGAGAGTGGGGGTGACAAGTCTGATGGTGTGGGAACCCGGCGTGGGCCCGGGTGCCGCGGTGCAAGGTGCCGCCAGGTATTGCTGTGCGGTTTTATCTAGGCTTAGCGCTTCTCGTTTAGCGTCGCCGGACCATTCCACTGGGAAGTTTGACCAACAGGCAAGCCAGGACTGACATGTTCATCCCTCGAGGTCAATGACTCGACGACATGTTTGTGTTGTCGAACCCCCACAAAAGGAGAGACATCAGCACGCCATCCCGAAGCCAAAAAGTGACGGACAGGTCGCTGAGACACCTCTGCTCGAGGCTATCGCAACGCGCAACGACCGCGGCATGGGCACCCCCCCCCCCCCCCCCCCCCCCCCCCCCCCCGGGGGGGGCCCCCCCCCCCCCCCCCCCTACGGCCAGCGACTGGAGGAAGCAGGGGTTGGCTTGGGAGCCTGGGGTAAGCAAAAAGTTGAGAATCCGAAATACCCTCGACATTTCTTCTGCCTGCAGAACCAGGGTCGCAAAGCTAAATGTGCCCCGGGAGAACACACTGCCAAGGATTCAGCGAGCGAACCCACCTGTTGTCAGCGTCGACATCACCAGACTCTTGGAGTTTTGACAGCATCGGGTGGGACAGCGTAGGACGGCGGCTATTTATCCATCAACCCGTGGTCTCCCTGTGGTCTCCTCTCCCTCACAGAGAGGCGGCGTGCGATGGCACGCGGTCCAGGGGGCGGGGCGATCTGCCATGCTTCGCCTGAGGTTATTATTTGGCCGAGATTCGACGACACGTGCCGCGCACCAATCGCCCGTCGTCCGTGGAGAAGGAATGTGTGCGGGTGGGGTCCCGTCGCGATCTGCTGTCACGCTGCGTTAGCGTACGCGCTATCTTGGAATATTGCACCTCCCGGATCGCCAACTGCCCGCCCATGCTCGTCGCACACGTGTACGTAACTGTGTATTGATTTGTACCCGGTACAATACACTCCTCTCGAGAGCAAGGGAAACTAGGTAGGGAGCAAGTTCGTGTCGCTGTCTGTCGACCTCCCGGTCGTGCCGCGGTGAGGATAAAAGGCTCGGACATTGGAAACCGCTGCTTGTTCTAAGCCCCGTCTTGAGGTGCCAACCGGTTGGCGGCTATCCCAGCTTTTCCGCGGGTTCGGTTCAGGGGCCAATGGGCCCGAGAAGGGGACCGTGAAACTGCGGGCGATTCTACAACCTAGCGCCGTATTGTCAAACGGTCTAAAAGTTTCGTACCACGCAATGGTGCGTGCATGCAAAGAAGATGGCCGAGGTCAGAGACAGGAGCAAGAGGACGGCACCTGATCATTCTCTTGGTTTCGCGCCGCCGTGGCAAGGGCAGCATCAAGCCGGTCATTGCGGCGCATAAAAGTCGGGAGAATGGGTGTCAAGGCACAAATGAACTGCGGCGGCTCTCTGAACTTCATTTCTGTTGCGTTTCTTTTCTGTTGAATTTCTTACACCATAGGCAGAGCTTCCCAGCTTTTTTAGATGGAATAACTCAACAGCTGGGTCGGCCTGTGCACTGAGTGGCATATTACCCCGCACCAAGTCCAGTCCTCACAGAGAAGCAGATACCTAGGCTAGCAGAAGCACCGATGAATGCCAGGCTGCGTTCTCCATTTCAGAAATTATAGCCTCTTGGTATCATGAACCCCCTCACCGGCTTGTAACTTGCATAACTGCAGGTGCTCTCGTACCGTACGGATGCCGTTTGTAAAATACAAGATTTGATCCTAACATAAACTCTCTTCTGTCCTCTCTTCGCTCCGAATTGACTCTAGCCTCGGCATCCTCTCTCTCTCATGTCGACACATTGCCGAATTACTGAAATTCCAATGCTCTCAACTGGAATTCCCGGGCTCGAAAAACATGGCACCGCCGATACGTGCTAGGGGGGGTCCGGAGTCACTCCGGACTGCTGTATATACAATCTCCAACCAACCCGGTGGCGCACACTCGAGTTACTCCAAGGTGGGACAAGGATGCAAAGCTGTCTCTCCTGTCACCAAATGCCTCGTCCATTTCACCAACTGGACGAGCGGGCCACGAGCAGGCCACGCGCGGTTTCCAGCCATTGGGCAGCTTGGGCGGCCTGGCCCGGGCCACAGCCAACGATCCACGCGATCCACGCCACCCACGACTCCGCACCCCCCACTCTGGACGAGACGCCAGCACGCCTGCCTGTCTCCCACATGGGCGAGACACCAACAAGCATTCCTGCTGCGCAAGGGGCGAAGGTCCTCCCGCGCGCACGCTTGTCCTTGTTAACTAGTGTACATACACTAATAACAGAAGATGGGTGGCGGGGTGCGTCGCATCTATTCGTGCATCACCCTGATCAATAGCCCTCGAGCCCTCTGACCGGCGGTGCGACAAGAGGACACTGGGATGGAAGACCGTGTCAGGCCATCTCGGCAGTGTCGCGAAGTGGTTCAGCAGCTTCTGAGTTCCGGTTTCCTCCTACCGTTTTCGGCGGGCGGTTAGGGCCCCTCAGGTTGAAGAAATGCAATGTAATGTACATACATACATACTGTATACTACCTGGGCACGGAGGTATGTACCTTGGCATGGTCAGCAGCATGCACGTACGCTCGCCTCGATGGACTCGCACCCTGGTTGCTGTGCTATGTACATGTACGTTCCCGGAACCCAGAACATGCGGAATACATGTGGTTGCAAAAGGAACGGGGTCCTCCTGGGGTGGGAAGGTGGATGCAATGCATCAATTCCGTCCCTGTCAGCCAATCTCAGCCGTCCGCGGTCCCTGGCTCCCCACTCGACTGCGGACCCGCCCCAGCTTTCCACCCTGTGCCAGATGCTGGCTTCTTTGAAAAACGTGCTGGCCCGTCCTGACGCTCGCAAGTCTGCCGCGCTCAATGGCCCCCCCCAGTCCCCCTCCCTACCTATAGCACGCTTTTCGATATTGCATCTGCCCACACCACACACCACACGCTCTCCAGCCTGTCGATGCACACCGCGAACGATTCTATTCTCTGCGAAAAACGGCCGAGCTGTCTGTCGACCGTTGCTATCCCTTAATGCCCCTTTGAACTTGTGCATTCGGCCTGGCGTCGTCCCAACCAGATAGCGACCCATTGGTTTCGGCGGAGCTTACCGTGTACATACCGACCTGTGACTGGGCATCATCCCGTTTCTCCGGTTTTCGACGCCCTGTCCTCACCCGAACTACGAGCAACCTCCTGTTTGGAGCTTGCTGTACAGCTTACTCGAGCCGCCAAATTGTCGTTAACCTCTTGATGTCAGCATGGATTCCCAACGGCCAGCATCGCAAAAGTTCCCAGCCGGACTGGCAGGCGTGCTGAACTCGCCAGACGACAACCGGGACTCTGCGTACTATTCTAGCACAGACGCATCAAGCAAACGTTCGCGCTCCCGAGGCCCCTGAATAGCGTCTCTTTCACCAATTGGCTTACCCAAATGTGGCAGACACCTCGGCCGCCTCTGGTCTGGGCGTATTGAGCCCGCCAAACTCTGGCTTTCAGACCTCCCCCGTCGACAAGACGCCGTCCCCAACCACGACGACCAACCGCCTTCCCCAGCCGCTCGTGTCGCCAACCCACAACAACGGCAATATGAGCGTTGCGTCGATGGTTTCGCCGACTAGTCCCGGAAGCGCCGACCCGCGCCGCTTCGACCGCCCGCAGTCGCTGGACTCGGGCCCGAACGGCGCCGCGTTTGGGCATGGCGAGTTTCCCGAGTCGTTTTCGCGGCGGGAGAGCGTGGACAGCAGAATCTACCAGGGGTTCAACGACATGAGGTTGGGCAACTCCCCGTATGCCAGCCACAACCACTCGACAGCCTCGATCCACACCACCCTTCAGCAGCAACGGAATCCGCGACCCGGCCTTGACACGGCGTCGATCCACCGCATCTCAAACGGATACCAACCAAGCGCCGAGCGCAACCCCGACGGCCACCCCAAGACGATGAGAATTGCGCCCGCTATTACCGGGCCAGCGACGAGTCAGATCGCCCGAGCAGCCGAGCCCACCAAGGGCCAGGCATGGGCATTCCCGGAGGAAGAGATCCAGAGGATATCGTCTGCGCCCCAGTCGCTGATCGACTCGAGACGGAGTAGCATTGCCGAGTCGATTGCGAGCAGCCAGTACACAACCGAGTCCAGGCTCCCGCCAGGACAGCGGCGTTTGGGGGAAAGTATTGGTGGCGAAACCTACCACAGGCTATCCAACGCGTCCGGTGAATTTTCAACAGTCCACCATCACACGCTCCAGCACAAGCAGCTCGGGGATTTGTTGAACGAAGAGATTGGTGGCCAGGCGGGAGCTCAACCCTACAGCCGAACGCCCGAGCTCCGAGTCAGCCACAAGCTTGCCGAACGGAAGCGCCGCACCGAGATGAAGGAACTGTTTGAACAACTCAGGGACCTGATGCCGCAGGAGCGGGGATCCAAGGCTTCCAAATGGGAGATTCTGACCAAAGGTTCGTCGGCCACGCCACCCACCCCTAGATCAACCACTCGCCGCATGAGCTAACATTGTCGCAAGCCATCTCGGAACACCAACGGCAAAGCGATGTCATCAGGCACCTCCAGGCGCACGTTTCCACCCAGCAGACAGAGATCGAGGTACTGAAACGGGAGCTTCATGACCGGATGCACAGGGCGCCGCCGCCGCAGACAGTCGACCCGTACGCCCAGGATCAGTATGGTAGGCCGCGGCAACCAGAGCTGCCGCCACTCCGCGCGCTGCAGTCCTCCACGGCCCCGGCAGGCCCCGAGTCGATGACGGGCGTGCAATACGAGCCGCCGAGGGTAAATGGCTATCGGCCTGCCGAACCTCAAAGATTCTAAGTGAGGAACCGAGGAGAAAATCGGCACTCCGAGCAGCCCATGGAGGCTGCACAACAGAACTGATGGGACAACCCCGAGGGGAACGGCGTCCAAGTCGAGGTCGAGAACTAGGGGCTCAGGAATGTTAACAGATACATCCCCCCACCCACCCTCCACTCCCGCTGGACTGCCGGCCGACTTCAGAACATTGCTGGACACAGCCGCAACACATGAATAACAACCGCTGAGCGCTTCTACACGCCACTTTCCTGGGTGTTGCCCCTCTCAGCCACACACAGGAAATACCGGAATATCTAGGCGGCGACAACGCTCCAAGCGTTCGATCCGTCCACAACCGCCCGGCCACCGGGCAGGCCATCCCGGCCGGGGATATGCTGCGGCCGCGTGAAGAAAGAAAGTCAGGGGAGGATCTGTATTGGCAACATGGCGTCTGCCAACAACAATCTTCTACAACCACCAACTGTCTCTCCTTTGTCTTTTTCCCGCCTACCATTCTCTCACTCCGTATGTTGGTGAGTGAATGTGTGTGTGTTTGTCTGTCGATCTGTGTTATGCCTATACCAGAGAACCCAGAAACGATGTTCGGGCTTGGGACTTTTTGGTTGCCCTGGAGTCGGTCCAATGGTGTGTTTGTTTCTTCTTCTTTTCCTCTTGTCTTTTTGGGTGTCTTCCCTAAACGCCCCTTTGGGAACGCGGCTGGCTGGGTGGTATTCTTTTTCGGGTGTTGGGAAGCAGGCCGGGTTAGACATGCCAGCGTCAGTTGGTTGCTAGGCTCGGCTCTGCTCAGACAGGAGTGGGAAAATGGGATATTTAAACTATGCTGATCTTGGTCATCTGGATCTATTCCTTCCCCTTGTCTCTGCTATGGGGCTGGCTAGCTTCCATCATGTCTGCCCTGGGCACCTTTTCTCTACACCGTTATATCACCCGAAACAGAAGGGCTGTTTTACACTTAGAAGGAGGTGGATTGGGAGGGCAGATAACTAACTATTGGGTTCGGGGGGGTGGATGGGATGGGCGGGGTGGGTCTGGAATGGGAATGGGAATCGTATTGGAATTGGGCTGCGTGGGATTCGGAGGTGTGGCGATAATGCGTTGCTGTGTGGTGTGGAACCGAGATGGTCCGGTTGTAGAGATATAAGACCCTGCGCCTCTGGTATGGCCGTGTCATTCAACATGATGGATATGAGAAGTGGGGCTGTGGTTTCCAGGCCAGCTGTTTGGAGTTGGACTTTTGCATATAAACTGGCCTCTCGGCCTTCTAATTACACCAGGGTTCGACTTATCCAACTCGCCCGTACCAGGTTGATTACGTCTTGTTCGTAAAACGCAGGAATGACCTCGTCACTGTCTAGTGGCAGGCGGTGGCGCACCGGGGGCCCAGCTAGGCTCGTTTCGTTGTACATACGTTGCCAATTGGGCAGGAGGCGGTGAGATTTGACGAGGATAGAGCAGCCGGGAACCTGGGAAATTCAAGTTGATTGCCGCCGCCCTGCTGCCTCGAATCAAGGCTTGTTGTGATGTCAACAAGAAACCCGAATTCAACAATCATTCCACCAACCAGAGTCAGGCACGTTCTTATCCATACAAATCCACGCTACCGATCGAGCTACCGCCCCGTGCCCACGCCCGCAATAGCTTGCCCATTTATAAGTGGTCGGTTGGTTTGCCCTCTCTGTAAACCCTCTTGCATGACGCAACTGTGTCTAGGCTTTGGGTTCCCTCCTTTCTTTTCGGTTACGACTGGCGAAGCAGATGGGGGGTCCTGAGACGCTGTTCTACTTGGATCATCTTTTTAATTGCTTCTCAAAATCATCGTGCTGGTGTAAAACGAGTTCGGCGGGTTCGACAAACCAGATACTGAGAACAGTCTCGGTGGAACCCGAACACAACCGTTGGGCGCCTGCCCGTCTCATCGACCGTTGTCGACAGAGGTCAAGGCGGGACAGCCACTCTGTTCTGAGAACTGCCAGGCTAGAACGTAGCTACAGCACCTTCTATTCGCGGTACAAGAACAGTGTGTGCCGGCTGTTTTTGGTTGTGGCAGAACAATCAAGTTTCCCCGGGCTCTCCTTCTTCAACCCACCACCATCGACCCGAACTCCTCGACCACTTCCTTTTCTCGAAAACAATTACCATCAACAAACTTGCAAAAGAAATCGACAATCTAAAAGCTGTGACGAAATGGCGGGCTACATGTCACCGGCTTTTACCCATCCAGGCGAGCACTGCGCCACTGACCTGGAGGTCGCGCATCTCGGGGGGCAGTTCGCGTCGGAGACTTCCAGATATCTACCCGCCGACCAGATCGACCTTGAGCTCGACAAGACTCAGCATGTCGAGCATCACAAGATTCTACCACCTCCTCTTGTCCTCTGCCGTCGCGAAACCCACACCCATCTACCGAAAGACGAGGCCAGCGGGAACATCTCCGACAGCGGCGTGAGCATGACCACCGACACCAGCTCGCCCGTCCTCCGCCCGGCATCACCGAGCAACAAGAGCATCGTCCCTCCTCTGCGCTTCCCAACACCCGGCAACAACACGCCCGGCCAAGACCGCACCCACCTCCGCAAACAATACCTCGTCCCCTACGACCAGGAAGACAGCTGGTCCGACGAAGACGCCGCCATCGCCCACCGCCTCCCGCGCCGCCGCCCCCCTCCCGCAACGACCCCCAACCCAGGGCAGCAAGAACCCGCGGCGCTGGCGCGCGCCTTCCAGCGCAAGATGGACCTCGAGCGCCGCAAGGCCGCGGGCCGGTACACGCACACGGAGCAGCGGCAGCGCGGGCGCGACTGGCGGCGCGAGTTCTTTGTCGACGGCGCGGGGCGCACGGGCGTGTGGCGCGAGGTCGTGGACGCGCAGCACCGGCGGCTGGCGGCGACGGACCCGGCGTACGCGCTCGCGGCGTGCCGGTGGCACCGGTCGACGGTGGGGCGGGCGGGGCCGGAGGGCGGGGTGCCGGTGCCGGTGCCGGTGCCGGTGTTGAAGGTGACGGATGTGGAGGGGGGAGAGTGGTTTTTGGATGACTT
>MU853421.1:62306-96381 GCA_033297235.1 Trichocladium antarcticum
GAACTGCATCGCGCGCGGCTTGCCCGCCGCGCCCGCGCCGGGGGGGAGGCCTGGCCGCGTCAGCGGCAGCCGGTTGCGCGTGAAGCCGATGGCCTGGAAGACGTGCCGGACCGAGGCGAGGTGGGCGCGGTAGAGGGGGCTGCGCGCGCGGGCTTGTTGGGCGGCGTCGGCGGGGTTGGTCGGCAGGAGGACGCGCGTGATGAAGCCGCCGGCGTCGCTGTGGGCGAGGCGGTCGCCGTCGAGCTGGGCGTGGGCGAAGCGCGCGGCTTCGCCCTTGAGGCCGGTGTGCTCGTGGTGGAGGATGCCGTCGTCGGTGAGGGTGGTGTATTTGAAAGAGGCGCTGGGCGTGAACCAGCGGATGCGCAGGCGGTGGTGGGAGACGGCGGCGAGGCGGAAGAGGTTGCGCAGCACGAGGACGGCGCTGTGCGAGCCGCCGATCACGGCCACGGTGCGCGCCTCGTCGGCGGGGAAGATCTTGGCGAGGCGCGACGGGGCGAGGCCCGTCTCGAGGCTGACGCGCGTGACGGCGCCCGTGTCGCTGCGCGGGAGGCTCTCGGTCTCGGGGCGCGAGCCGATGCAGTAGACCACGATCGGGGCCTGGCGCAGGATGTCGTCCTGGTCGAAGCCGATCGTCTCGGGCTGGATGCCGACCGCCCACTGGCTTGTCTTGGCGTCGCGGCTCGCGCGCGTGACAGTGCCGACGAAGGGCTCTACCCGCGCGTGCTTGCGCAAGCCGTCCGAGAGCAGCTTGAACATGTCGGCTGCGTAGTGCATCATGCAGGTGACCCCCGGCGGGAGCGCCTCCAGGGCCGTGATCGCGTTGGGCTTGGGCGCGGCATCGCAGATGCGGCGGAACGTCTCCAGCGACCGCCCGTACTTGAGGAAGTCGTCGACCGAGGAGTAGCTGGGACGCCGTATGAGCGAGCTGTTCTGGACACGGGTTCAGGGATTCGCATGCTCATGCCGTCTACGCACCTGGGCACTTCGCGATACAGATGGAGGCTCCCGCCCTCAAACGATCTATCTATCCACACTATCTTGCCGCTCGGGATGGTCTCCAGCAGCTTACCGACAGCCGCAATGCCAGCGGGCCCGCCACCGACGACGACGGCAGCTTCCTGTTTGATGACGGGGTGTCTTTTTGATGGCGCCGGGGGTGTTTTGGGCGCCGCCGGTGTTGGTGATGGTGAGCTTGTCGACGCTGTCGACGCTGCGCTGAGACTCCGTCGTGTGGGCCGCAGCGGACGCGTGCCATTCATACTGTTGACGCTCGCCCATTGCTGCGCAACGACTCTCAGCGCGAGGGAGCCACCCCCAGAAGGGCTGCAACACCGCTGTATCCGTGTTAGTGCAGGCATCACGCTGTATGAGTGGGCGTTTGTGAAGAGAGAAGCCAATTCCTCACCTGCCAATTTTCGCGCTCTCCGTAGTGACCCACTTTCCTCACAGCATCGCGATAAGATGCTTGATAAGCATCTACTCTTCTATTAACCACAGCTCCACACTCGACTTCACTGATACAATCCCTTGCTGTGATTTCAACGGCGAGCCAGTGGAGAAATTTCCATCATCAAAGCTGCTTGTAACATTGTCCGACGAACCGCAACCTCGACCCGGAAGTTCAGAACCGCCTCAGGGCAGCGGGGCCCATTGGGCCACTTCTGTTCTCTGGGCTTCTGCCGCTTCGGCCCCTCGATTGTCGTTGGAAGGGCGGTTGGAAGGGCGGTTGCGTGCTGGCCCAGCCGGGCGTTTCCAGTGCAGAATTCCAGTCTCGATTTGGATCTCAACGAAACCATCCGACTGTCAGTCCAGAAGACGCCACGACTCACGCGGAGACGCAGATGCCGAATACACAAAGCGTCATGATACTCCCAACACCAATACGCCGCCCTGTTCAACTGGCTTTCTCTGTCTAGTTTGAGGTCATATCACGCATCAAACATCTTTTTTTTTTTTTTTTTTTTTTGCAGTTTTGGTTGACATCCTTGCCTCGCCGATTGAGTAGTGTCCAATTGCAACCCGACAACTGAATAGGGGAAGCCCACTTGTGCGCTGCCACGCATCTCAGGCACCAACCAGCATCTTCTCGAGTCATCTGCTGTTCCAATACAAACGCTACAAGTCGTCTTGATCGCTGGTGACCTGACCTCATCCAAATGATCAAGTCCGAGTGATGGTCAGGCCGCAATGGAAGACCAACCTTCATGGCGGGCTTATAACCAGCGGTAGAGCCGAAACGGGGCCTGCAAGTTCCCATGATACTGCGAACTCAACACGCTTTGGCTCTACCAGCACCAGCACCAGTTCCTACTCTCCTCTCCCAAACATGGGCAACGAAGTTTCTCAGCCGGCTCGCGCGGCTCCCCAAGAGTCTACCGCCCCGTTGCCAGAGCCAACGCCAGCGAAGCCGAGGATGGGGCAGATGGACCCCTTGACTCCCATGATGACGCCCCCGAGGACATACAACCCACTCACGCCGCCGCCGTCGGGGCATTCCAAGCAGCTGCCAGACGCAGAACCGGCCGCCCCCTATTCCGGACCGCCCACACCACTGTCACCGGCATCCCCAGCCTGTCCCGCAACACCCGTCTTGTCCCCATCCGTACCCTTCACGGACAGCCAGCTCCAGCCCCCACCGGCGCACCCCTGCTCGCGATGCCACAGCCCCCTCCCCGACCACCAGCCCTCCCCGCCGCGGCCGCTACAGTGCGGCCACCTCCTCTGCGGCCCCTGCCTCCGAGCCTCGCTCCTCTGCGCCCTCGCCACAGACCCCTTCACCCCCGCGACATGCTGCGCCGCGCCCGCCATCACCAACCCCTCCTTGTCCCCCTCACCCTCACCACCCCCCTCACCCTCACCCTCACCCTCGCCCTCACCACCAGCAGCCCAACCCCAACCCCAACCCCAACCCCAACCAGCCCCAATCCCCCTCGCCACCCTCGGCACCGCCGCCACCCCGGCCGAGTTCCTCGCCTACCGCCTCAAGCTGCGCGAGCAGCACACGCCGCGCGCCGGCCGCCTCTACTGCCGCAACGACGCGGCCGCCGGCTGCGGCATGTTCCTCGCGCACGCCGACTGGCTGCGGGGGCGGTCAGCCACCTGTCCGCTGTGTGCGGCCCGGACGTGCCGGGTGTGTGGGGGCGCGGCGCACTTTGGCTCGGTTCTCGGTGGGATGGGTGGGATGGGTGAGTGGTGGTTTCTTCTCGGGGTGGTTCTTGGGCTGGGGGTCGGGGGGGTTGTTGCGCTCGCTGCGGTGGTGTGTTTCGGGGGGGTTGGCGGGACGCGGGGCGGCTGATTTGTGTGCTGTGTGTATAGGCTGGGTTGGGAAGAGGAGGCGGCGGAAGGGGTTTAGGACGGCGGGGAAGAGGGGTGCTGGGGGGGGTGCTGGGCGGAGGGGGCCGTTGTGCCGACGGGCTGGGGGTTGAGGGTTGCTGTTTGGCGCTCGGTGGCGGGGATATATCGCGTTGGCCGGGAAAGAATACGGGTGTTGGTTTGTAGAGATAGACGAGAGAACATGGATCGGCTATACGATTGGCGGAATGATGGCTGTGAAACGAGATGGTCTGTAATTATTCCACTGGGCCACATTGTTGCGAGGATCACTCCTAACAGAGAGAAAGTAAAGCATCCTCATCATGCAAGATGGGAGACACAGCCTCTCGCAACGGCCTCCTGCTTATTTGAAAAAGTCCGTTTTGGAACCAGCCCGAGTTGTCGTCGGGAACGGTGATTGAAGCCTGGCCTGCCGCTTTCACATGCGATCGGGTATCTGTACCCAGGCCCCACTCCCGCACCCCAGCGTCATTGTTCGCGGGGAAGCCTGCCAATGCCCGGCGACGTTTCCCAACAGGGGTCTGAGCCGACAGGTGCCGCCCCGCATGTGTTCAAGCCGCGGCCGAATTTCCTGTCTGCGACCGCCGCGCCGCGCGACCTCTCCAGTTCCAGACGACAACCCCGAGTCCCGACCCCGTCTGCCCGCCCCGAATCTGAAGACGCCCCTTTATATACTCGGCCGATCCACCGATGAGGTAGAGCCCAACATCCGACCCCGAGTGCTCAGTGGTGCACGTTCCCGACCCGCCGCGCCCGATCCGATCAGGCCGTCCCCGAATTGCCGAGGCAACATGTCTGGCGCACTCGTGAGCCTCAAGGTGCGATCCAAACGGGGAGCCGGCCGTGGGAAGCCACCGGGAACACAGTCTGACCGTCCGCGCTGCAGGCTGTCGCCGAGAGCATCGTGCTCGACCCGAAATACCATGACCTGTTGGCCGTCATCAAGGGGGCGCGCAATGGCGCTGTCTACGGCGCCAAAGTGCGCTTCCCGCACGCGCTCGTGTATGTCGATGGCCTCCAGCCCAGTAGCCAGAGTCAAGCTAACCGGGCCCGACCAGAACGATCATGCTATTCCGCTCCGGAACGTACGCAGTCCCGACCTCACCCCATGGCCCCATTTATCCGGCAGCTAACCGGGGGGCCCACAATGCAGATTCCGCGAGAAGGCCTGGCTCATCTTCCGCGCGACCAAAACCCATGCCCGCAACCTCGCCAAGTTTGCGACCATATACAAAGCAACCAGCCTGCTACTAAGGAGCTATGGCTCTTCCCCCGGCAAAGAAGGCAAGCAGCCACCCCCCCCCCCCCTTTTTTTTTTTCCCCACCCCGACTCGTTACACCCACCCCAAACGACCCAAACTAACATTCTCCCCCCCCCCCCACCTACAGGCCCCTACGACAGCTTCATCGCGGGCCTCCTCGGCGGGTACGTGGTCTTCGGGCAGCGGTCGGCGCGCACGGGCAAGATCTCGAGCGTGAGCCAGCAGATCGTCATCTACGTGTTCGCGCGGGTGGCGCTGGCGCTGGCGCGGCTGGCGGTGAAGCCGGGCCACGGGCCGGCGGTGCTGACGGCGGACCCGCGGCGCAGCGCCGCCATCAGCCACTACGCGTGGCCCGTCTTCGCCAGCGTGTCGTGGGCCGCCGTCATGCACCTGTTCCGCTGGCACGCCGCCGAGCTGCAGCCCAGCCTGCGGAACAGCATGACGTACATCTACACGAATTCGGACTCGTGGGATGGGCTGCGGACGTTTCTGTGGCATAATAAATGAGTAAATACATGGAACGAACAGCCGGGTTGATGCTGCTGCGGAGGGATGGTGGGGATCGGGGTGGCATGAGACTGGCGTTTATTGGCGTGGGGTTTAGATTCGGTTGGGGATCGTGCTTTTGGATAGGTAGGTAGGAGATATGGATGGTTTGGCATTGGAGAGCAGCATTGGACAGGTGCTTGTGGAAAGGTGGTAGCTGCGTTTCAATACAGACCCAACTTGGCATCCCCGTCGCGTATGCACGGCTTGTTGCTTGGTGTGGAAAGCGTCTCGTATATGTCCAACAACGACTGATTCTACCTCGGGGGTGAGGAGTACCATTTTCCTGTCGCAGCTCGACTACACGTTTACCGACTGAAGTCACGCTTGTCGAATGGGGACACAGTACGTTCCACAAGCCAAGTCACACATCAAGAGCACACGGAGAGCCCAAAAGGTAACGCATTTTTATAGTATCGGTCAACCATCTCCAACACCAGACGCCGTTCCCATGCAAAGACTTGCTACCCATCCCATAGACACTCAACAGTAGGGCCCGGGCGCGACTTATACGAGGAGGACAGCGTTCAAGCAGCCATCGTTCTGCCGCGGCAGAGATTAGCGCACAGAGCGGGACGCGAGGAACACGGGAAAACATACCTCTGGGTTGTTTGTGATTTGCGCGTACCGGCCCCAAGCAATCTTGCCGGACGCTGTGACAATACCGAGATCCGAGCAGTTGACCTCGATGCTGCGAGCCGATTAGCAGTTGTCTCTGCCGAAACCAACGGATGGGGACATACATTGTGCCCTTGGTCAAAACACCAAGTTGGGTATCTAGTTGCTGGTCAGTCTTCGTCAAACAGGAGGGGCGTCGGCGCTGGTGACATACAGCTGGTGAAGTTAGCTTGGCAGTTCTGCAGCGGTGGTTGTGGACGGGACTTACAGCGGATTGCTGGGGTTCTTCTTGACGCCGAGGATGGGAAGCTGTACTGTCACGTTGAGCGTCGGGTGGGTGACGTTGGCCTTCTTGTAACGCAGACCCATGGGCCGGATGAAGCCTGTTTCGGGTCAGTCCCTGCCATCCAGTCGAGCGACCACCCCAATCGCAATACTCACGTTCGTATTTGACCGGCCGTCTGGTGAAGTCGGGCCCGACAAAAGTAGGCTGGTGGCGGAGTTAGCACCGGCGTTGCATCACTGACGGATTGCCGGATCAAGCCAACCTTTGTGACAACACGCTTCCACCCTGTTCGCCGCGTGGTTAGCATCGATCGACCCCAACACCAGCCGCTTCCCTGGACAAACAAACATACCCTTCTGCTGAATCTTCTTGCCCGTCTTGACACTGTTCCTCCCGTCAGCACAACCGGCCACACCCACACCATCTCCAACCCCGCGACGGACGCGTCCACCTACACCTTGAACAGCTCCTCCTCGCTGATGCCCCGGACCTTGGGGATGGGGACCGAGAAGCGGGCGGCCTTCTCGGCGCGCTTGTTCTTGATCTGCGAGCTCAGCGCCTTGGCCGTGGTCGGGTTGGCGCGGTCGAGCAGGTACGAGGGGATGGGGTCCGACGGCTCCTTCTCGGCGGGGGCGCCCTTGACGTTGCGCTCCTCGTGCTGCTTGATGGCCTTGCGCATCTGGATCTTCTGGTGGTGCCGCTCCTTGGCGTACAGCTTGGCCCGCAGGCCGCGCAGGTTCTGCGCATTCTCGCTCTGCTTGTGGCCCTCGCGGGCGGCCTTCTTGCGCGCGCGCTCCTCGGTGTCGAGACGCCGCCCGTGGAGCTTGCGGTGTCTCTCTGTGTGAAGCCGTCAGCGTTGGTGGCTTTTGTCCCCCTCGAATGCAATGGGGAACGGCGGGGCCGGGCCCGGGATATGATGTTGGAATGGCTGGTCTGGAGGGGAGAGCATACCGATGTACTCGTTCTGGGGCTGTAGTGTGCGGCCAAGATGCGGTTAGCGAGGGGACTCATGCCGCTGCAGCTTTTCCATATTCACGGGGAGGCGAGACCGACCATGTTGACTGCTGATGCCCTGGGGAGGGACTTGACTTCTTAAGAGGTTGTGCACAACACCGGGTCGTGTAAGATCGCAGTTGAGCTTACTGGAGCACTTGGTATTGGTACGGCGTTCGATCCAGGCACCACGGTCAGAGGTCTGGCTCGCTGATAAAAAAATCAACGGGCTTATCAGATTCTAAGTGGCGGGCTGGTAGTGGGGTTGTTGTGCGCGACCGTTCATTGGCTCATCCCCAGTGCTGAGAGAACCGCTGAGAGTTGTCACATTCCCCACATCCAGGTCCCTAAGAAACATAATGCTGGAGAAGTGGATGTCTTGTCACGTTTCCATAGGGGACCTCGGGACCTGCAGAGCATGTGGGGCCAGGGAGCTGCGGAAGCTGGGACCATATCAACCAACCGGCAGCGACGTGCACATGGAGCTGGGATGGACGAGAAGAATGAAGGATTAATTACGAATGTGGTCTGGGATTTACAAACACGAAATACAAGTCAGAATACAAACGCCCGTGATATATCCTGCCTCACGCTTGCCGGGCCATAACTCCAAGGCTGATGCCGTCACGCTGGGTCCCCTCTAAAAAGTCAACGCCGTACCGCCAAAGTGCTTCCCGCAAAACCACAAAGCCAGTCTCCCCCACCCTGCCGCTCGCAGCTCCATTATCCAGACAGTGCTCCCCGGCCGAAGACTCCATCAACGGTTACCAGCTTTGGCCTTGGCAGCCTCGAGGAACTTGCGCTTCTTTTCCTCCTTCTCGCGCTTCAGACGCTTCTCCAGCGCCTCTTGCTCCAGGTCTTCGCGCCGGGCAAACCGCTCCGCCTTCACCTCCTCGTCTTCAATGTCTGATATTCCAGCCTCCATATCAGACTCCTCCTCGTACGAGTCGTACTTGTACCGGCGGGGGATGCCATAACCTGGCTCCTCCTCCTCGTCATAGTCGATGAAGTCGTCCAGTTCTTCGTCGTCCTCCTCATATTTCCTCCGCGAGCTCGGCGGCGCGGCCCCGTACCGAGGTTTGTCACGGGACGGCGCGCCCGCGCTTGGACGATTCGCCGTCCGAGCTTTTGCTGTTGTCGACGCGCCGGGCCGCGGCCGTGCAGTGCCGGTGTATCCCGTCGTCGCTAACGCTGCCTTCTTGACCTTCTTCTCCTCGGCTGGTGCTGCTTTCTTGGTGCTCGTCGATGCCGACGAGATTCCATCCCGGGGGCCGGCCGCCCTCGTGCCATTCCGCAACGGCGGGAGGGTGCTGCTGCTTCTCCCGGGAACTGCCCTCCTCGAGGCCGTCCGCGCTTTCCGTGCGTCCTCAGTCTTCATCTCCTTGCGCTCCTTCATCGTCAGTGTCCGCTCAATCGTCTTGTGCTGAATCTTTCCGAGCGACTCTCGGTGCTCCGAGTTGGCCTTTGCTCGTGCCATGATCTCTGCATACGATCGCTTCTTCGGCGGCGCAGAGCCCGTCGAGGGTGTACGGTTAGGGAGCGGCCGAGATGGCAACGACTTGCTACCGTTCGCAGAAGACGTTCCAGTCCCGGTGGCTTTGTGGCCTGCAGGACTCGGCTTCTCGTTGTTGGCAGGCTTGGCCAAGGAGGGCCGCGAGGCTAATGAAGCCCTGTCGCGGGAGGCGCCAAGGGACTGATCCACAGGTCGGGCCGACGGCCTGCGAGGGTCTCCATTCGGCCAGGACGACCTATCCATCGAGTCTGTGCGGGCCGTCTTGGTGCCCGCCGAGCGAAGTTCATTTTCAGCCTTCCGCTTGGGCAATATCGCAGTCGGCCGAGACACCGGGGCCGGCGAGGCCGCGGGCTTTTCGCCCGTAATCGATGCAAGCAAGTCGAGGATCTTGCCAGAGCACCGGTTAGCATGAGATGGATAGTAGCGGAGATGATTCGGGACTCACCGGCATTGTGGCGAGTGTGTCGCGATGGCCAGAACCTAGGTTTCGCGGCTTGAGTGAACCCTCCCCAACCTCACACTAAGGCTCGTCGCCGAGTCATTGATAGGCGACCAAGAAATGCGCTTGCGACCTTGTGACTGGTGCTCTCCAGTCCTCTCTGCGATAAAGTCGTTGGGAGGCGGTGTGCCGAAATCCCGGGAAGATGGCGAAACGCGGTTCGAGGAGAATCGCGCGGGCGCAGAGATTTGAAAGCGGTGGCGGAAGAAGGGAACAAAGAGATGCGTAATCGTTGGGGCTTCTCAAGGTGGCCGACAGCCGCTTTTTAAACTGCTGGAGGGGGCGTCGGCAATTGTGGGGCCGTCGTTGGACGTCTTGGCTCAAGACGGAGGCAGGTGCGACCGATTCCGAGGCTGCTGTCAGGAGGTCCGTGCTTGAGGATGTCAGAGTTATGTCAGCAGAGCAGTGCTGACTCAACACTCAGCAGTGCCCTATGCGGGGTCATGTGACAGGTGGGGTCGAGTTTTGCGGGCTCACAAGATGGGAATTGCAAAATAAATCCGCGACCGGGCCTCTTGCCGAACCAGTCACCACCGACCAGAACTAAGAAGAGTCTTTCTCCGCCCAATTTGCGGTTAAACCTGATTGACATCTCTTGTTCAACAAAAAGTGAGTTTTTCTGTTTAGGGCCCTTATGGGCGACCGATACAAAAGCTCGTTGCGACTGACAGCAGCATCGCAGCAGATCATTCAAGATGAAGCACCTCGCAGCCTACCTCCTTCTCGGCCTCGGCGGCAACGCCTCCCCCTCGGCTTCCGACATCAAGGCCGTCCTCGAGTCCGTCGGTATCGAGGCTGACGCCGGTCGCCTTGACACGCTCATCTCCGAGCTCAAGGGCAAGGACATCAACGAGGTGTGTAGATCCCTAATTACTCGAAGAGCGAAGAAGATGGTTTGCTGACCTGTCGGTGGCGCAGCTCATTGCCGAGGGCTCGCAGAAGCTTGCCTCCGTCCCCAGCGGCGGTGCTGGCGGCGCTGCCGCTGCCGGTGGCGCTGCTGCTGCTGGCGGCGCTGCCGCTGAGGCTCCCAAGGAGGAGGAGAAGGTCGAGGGTACGCATCTGCTCCTATCCCCGCTCGTTCTCACGGCCGTACTAACGGCCATACAGATAAGGAGGAGTCCGATGATGACATGGGCTTCGGTCTTTTCGACTAAGCGTCCAATTGCCTCGAGGTCCCTCAGCACGGCGTTGGATTTCCGGAGAAGCTCCCCGGTCGCTACACCCACCTCCGACATCTCCTTCATGGCATATGCCTGGGCGACGGACTTGGAGTGCGTGGACTGGCCGCGGTCTGTCTATGACAGTATGCAGCGGCGTATAGATGAACAATACAAAGCTGAAGTTTCTTCGGACTCGTGCCCCCAACTTCCGTGCTTGCAAGCCCGGATGTGTTATATTCCGATCCGTGGCCCCTCTGCTACGCAACCCACTGAACACAAGAATCTCACCGTGTTGGCGACAATACCAGCCAATCTACATGATGACATCTACCTCTCTGACCGAGAAGCATGGCTGCACCAATGACAGAGCTCAAAAAGGTCTCGATACACAACAAAGCAAGGGCTGGCGGAGGAAAAGACGTCCGCTTGTGCCAGCTCTCTGCTTGGGATGATGTCTTTTCCGATTCTTATGACTGCCCTGGACCATCTAGTAGATCGATCCATATACCCGTATCCGTTCCTCCCGTCCAATGCTGCTGGCAGATTTCCCCTTACGCTCCCTGGTGCCGGTTGCCCCGCCAACGTAGAATGTCAGTGCGTCCAAATGGTCGCAAGCTCGCCCCACCCGCAGCTCAAATCGAGCATGGCCAAAAAGCAGCTTCCAATTGCGGTGTGCAGTGCAGACAGCTTCATCTCAACCCACATCACTTTGCTACGTCGTCACGGCATTTGCTGCAAACGCCGCTCCCCCCTTGGGCTCCACGTCCCTGCTCCTCCGAATTGCTCCTGAATCGCGTCGACGCGTCCTGGACGCGCCCCAAGTCAGTCCATCATGGGTCGCGCATCGAGCGAGAGCTCCGATGACGAGATGCCTGTCCCGATGAAGCTCAGTGCCCTGACGAAGGCACTGCTTCACGACGACTCGCCGGCCGTTAGAGAAAAGTCGCCGCTCAATGCCGACACTCCCAAGCTGGCCCTGAGAACTGTCAAGATCCCCGTGGGATCCTCTGGCTCTTCCGGGCACCCCGCCCCTGGAGCCCCCCAAAGCTCGATGCGCATCAAGCGAATCGGGAATGCGCCCGGAAGCTTTCTGAGTGGGCCAGCCCGCCGCGGGCGCAGGAGACAAAGCGAGGAGGATGGCGAGGGCCAGCCTCAGTCCCAGGAGCGAGGGGCTGGGGAGGACCTCGCATCGTCGATATTGCAGGCCACGTCAGGCAGCCCTGTCAGCGGCCGGGACTCGGCCAGGGCCGCTCTGCGCCGACACATGTTGTCGAAACGCTCGCCCCCCGAGCAGAAAGAGCCGGAACACAACTTGCCGCCGCCTCGTACCACTCCCCGGAATATCCTCAGCCCAATAGTCAACAACGTCCCGCAGAGAGCAGCTCCACCCCCACCCCCAAAGATGTCGGTGGTCGAGACCGCCACTGCGGCCGCCGGGGCGTCGACGGCCACGCAAGCGAACAAGAAGAAACAGTTCTTGCTCAGGGTCAACGGCAGGACATACACCAGGATCGACTGCGTGGGCCGTGGTGGTTCTGGGAAGGTATACCGGGTGGCCGCGGAGAGCGGCAAGATGCTTGCGCTCAAGCGGGTATCCCTGGACAAGGCCGACGCGACCATAATACGGGGGTACAAAGGGGAGATTGATCTCCTCGAGCGGTTGACCGGGGTGGATCGGGTGATCCAACTCATCGACCACGAGTTGAATGTGGAAAAGAACATGTTGAGTTTGGTAAGTCTCAGACGCAAGCTCGTCCTCGTCCGTGTCCCGTGTTCTATCTAACCTCTGATCTTTGCGCAGCTGATGGAAATCGGCGAGCTGGATTTCGACAGTTTTCTGAAAAGCCGCCAAAATACGGCAGAGGGAGGCCAGCTTGACTCCGTCTTCGTCCGGCACTACTGGAAGGAGATGCTCGAATGCGTGCGGGCGGTGCATGCGCAGGACATCGTGCACAGCGACCTCAAGCCAGCCAACTTCGTGCTGGTCCGGGGCCGCCTCAAGCTGATCGACTTTGGCATCGCCAACGCCATCCAGACTGACATGACGGTCAACGTGCACCGCGAGGGCCAGGTCGGCACGCCCAACTACATGTCGCCCGAGTCGCTGATGGACTCGAAGCAGTACGCCTTCAACTCGGCACGCAACGGCGAGCACCCCGTGGCGCCGCCCACGCCGTCGGCCAAGGGCGTGCCCAAGGTCACCAAGCTCGGCAAGCCCAGCGACGTGTGGAGCCTCGGCTGCATCCTCCACCAGCTGGTCTACGGCCACCCGCCCTTCTCCACCTTCCCGAGCCAGCTCGCGCGCTGCTACGCCATCATCAACTGGGACCACACGATCGACTTCCCCCCGGCCACGCAGGACGGCGTGCGCGTGCCGCCCAGCCTGGTCCGCACGATGCGCCGGTGTCTGGACCGCGACCAGACGATGCGGCCGACCTGCGACGAGCTGCTCGCCCCCACGGACCCGTTCCTGTACCCCGTCGAGCTGCACCCCAGCGTGCTGGCGGCCGCCGAGCAGGGCAGCGCCATCCCCATCACCGAGGCCATGCTGTCGCGCGTGGTGCAGAGCGTGGTGCAGCAGTGCCGCAAGGAGATGCCCGGTGAGCACGAGGTGCAGGTGCTGTGGTCGCAGGCGTACTGGTCGGGGTTGAAGCGGACGCTGGCTCATGATCTTGGTGGGGGTGGGGGTGGGGGTGGGGGGAGGGGGATGCACAATCGGGACGAGTAGAGGGGCTTGGGGTATTGTTCGAAGGATTGGTGTACGTTGGTACGTTGGTACGTTGGTTTGGCGGTTTTGTCGCATTGGAGCAACGGAAGATACCCCCACCCATCACGAGTTGGGTTGCGTGGTCGGGCTTGACGGTTTAGGCTTTGTTTTCAAGCGCTTTTGGGGGGTTTCAGTCCTCGTCGGTGTTGAGTAGAAGAATCTAGGGACAGACTTTTGGTATTCGTTGAGAAATGCCGGGTGGTGCAGAAGACATTCAGGAAGCAGTCATACATCTATCAACACAACAAAAGTCCCTGCCCCCTCCTCCAATCGTACACCCCCCTCCCTCCATCCCCCCTCTCACTCTCAACCCTCTCAATTGTCCCCCTCCACCACCCCGGCCTGGATCCGCACCTCGCTGATCCGCAGGATCGTGTACTGGTGCTTGCTCTTGACCTGCTTCATGCGCCGGCACCGGCGCTTCTTCTTGAGCTTGACCCGCAGCGGCTCCGACTCGGTGCCCGTCACCACCGCCCGGCACGCGAACAGCCGCTCGTCCACGTAGGGGGTCCCCTGCAGCGTGAAGTCCCGGCTGCCCACCACCGTCGCCCGGTTCAGCCGCAGCACGTCCCCCGGCGCCACCCCGGGCATCTTGAACGGCAGCCGCACCGCGTCGCCCTCCGTCACCAGGTACGGCCGCCCGTGGATGTGGATCGTCACGTAGTGGCCGGGCTGGGCCGCGAGGAGCGGTAGGAGCGCGCGCACCGAGTCGCTGAGCGGCGGCTTGGGCGTGGTTGTCGGGGTGGGCGGTGTGGTGTGTGTCGGTGGTAATGGCGGCGGGAAGGGGCGGGTTTGGCCGGGGGTGACGGCGGTGGTGGCTGTGGCCGCGGCGGTCGGGTCGGGATGGACGGGCTCGATGATCTGGGCCGTCTGGTTGAAGAAGCGCACGGCGGCGGGGGCGGCTGCCGTCGTTGTTGGGCGGATCGGCAGGAGGAGGCGCGGCGTGGTGGGCGCGCGCAGCTCCAGGACGGAGCGCAGCAGGGCCCGGCTCATGGCTGGCTGGTTGGCTGGTTGGCTGGCTGGGTGGCTGGGTGGCTGGGTCGCGCCGGATTGATTCGGGGGAGGAAAAAGGAAATGGTTCTCGGCGGGCGCGCGGCGGTGTCGGCTCCGTGATGGGCTGCTGCTGCGCGTCGGGAGCTGCGTGGAAAATTCGGTGGATTGGGACAGCTGGGCCGGCCGGCAGAAACGAGGTGGGTCCCCCCCGCTAGCGCAAATACAGGGGTTTTCGTCGAGGCGGGCCCCTTTTTCACGGTCGATGCTTCCTTGAAGGCCACTAACAAAGAGAAGACAATGCCTTTTTTAGGAGTACGAAAACTCCGTCGATAGTCTCAGACTCTCGGTGCTCAGTCCAGCAGCGCTGTGTTTTTAGGCATATGTCTTCGGCTCTGCACACTCAGCCTACCCCATCCAACCGACCACAGAACAGCAAACAAGTGGAAAGATTGAGAGGACAGTAATGTCCATTCAAGAATTGATATGCTACTGCTTGGAGGGCCGCGATAACACCTTGCGGAAGGGCCTGTTTCGAGCCAACCGTCTCCTTGCCAACCCTGTTTAGTCCAGGGCGAGTGATGTCACTTTCAACACTTGCGTCATGGCGATGATGACGTTCGGGTCTTCGTTAGGTCGGGTATTCTGTTGCTCTGAGTGCGACATTGTAGGTTTCGGAATTGTCACTGTTGTCTATGACATATCGAGATCCATCCGGTGGTCCCAGGGGAAGTAAAAAGGATGGTGAGAAACAGGGGGAGCACCATCCTGTCCATATGCGTCCACACTTTCATTTTGCGCACCAGAACATCGATCTGTTCGCCAATTCCCCGATAGTTGAGTAGATGCCTCGGTAGTTCGTAGGGTTCTAGGTGGTTGCAAACTGCGCATTGATCAGTGACGGGTTATGAAGTGTAATTAGTACTAGTATTTCGGGATTCCGAACAAGGGGCTTGTTCGGTGCAAGTGGCGCTCGGCACCGAGGTGTCCATCGAGACTCTGCTGAAAGACGGCATTGTCAGTTCGAATAGGGAACAAGACCACCTGAACAAAGGAGCACCGATGCTGATATATAACATCACCACCTCGGTGTCTGCTGCTGATGTCTCCCCTACTTATGGTATCATCCTCCCACAACCACATCGAAACACAGTCAACTCAAGACTGCCACTTGGAAACGAAACACCAACACCAACACCAACACCAGCAACAGTTGAGACGATATGTGTCACATAACCTTTGCCCACTACCGGTGTGGCCACGATGTCAGGGAGGCGGGCGTACATACCTGTGAGAAGTTCCGCAAGCAAGCGAAGGAGGGTTCAGTATTCAAGGCCATCTTCCGTGATCGCCAGGACTGCGGAGAAGTCCAGAGGTTCTACGCAGACAAAGGACTGGCCTGCTCTCCGAGATGTGCTAAGTTGCTAAGGGACAGGCGGAACCAGGACGAGAAGGACCTGAAGCAGCGGGCGGCGGACAGGGAGAAGAGAGCGGACGCAGGCCGTCGCGAGTACGAATCAAACAAGAGGGCCGAGGAAGAGGCACTGCGGCGGCAGAGGGAGGACAGGGAGCAGCGGGGGCGAGAGGAGCGGCAGAAGCTGAGAGGTAAGGTCAAGCACCCCATCTCGAAGAATGACATCCGGCCGCTGCTGCACACGGCCCAGGGCTCGGGGGCGATCTTCCAGAGCACGCCTGTTGCACCATCATCCGCAGCCAAGCCGCCAGTGTACACACGGGGGGAAACTCAACGCGCCCCCCCTCGGCTTGCCGCCCGGCCCCTCCATCCCCAGACACGAGTTCCGGTGGGGGCCCCAAACCCGCCGTCTTCGAGGACGCAAGCTAACTCTCCTCCGCAAGGCCGTACCACACATGGCACACAGGCCCATCGGCAAGACGACCGCCGCGGGCATCGGACGGAACAACCCCCAACGAAAACGGCTGCCCAGCGACCGGTGATGGTGAACCCCCCTCCCTCCCGCGCCGCCACGGGCAGCAGCACCCGCCACCACCCCGCCCCCTCACAGCAGCAGCAGCAGCAGCAGCAGCAGCAGAGCAGCAGCTCCAGCTCGCGCACCAGAACGCAGCCACCACGCAGCCAGCACGACCACCGCGCGCCCGTCCCCTCCAAAAACACCCCCCCAACCTGGGCCCCGCACCCGCACGAACAAAACATGGTCCCGGCCCCCCTACGCCTCCGCCCGCGCGCCCCACCACCACCAACAACAACACCCCGGCAACCCTCCACCACCCCCCCGGCTTACCGGCCCGACTCCGCCTACGCAGCTCGGTGCTCGCCGCCGCCCGACGCCGCGCGCAAGCCGCCAGCCTCCCGCCCAAACCCCATGTTCGCCACCAGCCCGCCGGCCCGCCGGGCCGACCGGCAGCAGCAGACACAGACACAGACACAGACACAGACACAGACACAGACACCACCGCCACGGGCACGACCATCCCACCAGCAGCCCAGCAGCGCCCGACCCCGCCGCGACGCGACAGCGTCGTCATCCGCCGCTGCACGGTCACGCGAGGGGGGGAGGCGGGCGGCGCGGTCGCCATCGCCATCGCCGTCGCCGTCGCCGTCGCCGCCGCCTAAGAAGAAGAAGAGCAGCAGCAGCAGCAGCAGTGGCGGGTGGTTCCGGCGGCTGCTCGGTGGGTCGTCGCGGAGGGCGTCGGTCGAGTCGGTGGAGTGGGTGTGTCGGGATGCGGCCGCGGTTGAGCGGGGGGGCCCCCGGGCGCGGAGGTGAACAAGGTAGGTGGGTTGATAATAGGTGAGTGGGTAAAGTAAGTATGCCGGGGGGGTTTCTTTTGTTGTTGGTGGGGTGGTCTTCTTTGTTTCTTTTGTTGTTAGCGACGCTAGATTTAGAATTAAAGGTTGATGGTACTTGGAGGTCATTGTGCATTGTGACTGGACGGGATGGGAAACGAGACGAAAGATGTGTATTGAGAGGGGTGAGAGGATAATGATGGTAATGGCGACAAATGTGGGTGTATTTGCGCAATGGAGACGAGTAAGCTGTAATGATGCATCCGCGTTCCTCGGCCCGTGTCGCCGCCGGGTGTACGCAGCAGATTAGGTGGCTGACGGCACGGGATGATGTGGTTTGTACAAGAACTGCCCCAGACTGGAGCCGATTTTAGTAAATCTCAAAGTGAATCCCACAGGCGCCGAAAGACCTGACAGTCCAGATTCCTCAACCCGCCAAGACAGACTGACCAGATTCGGCTGCCGCTGCCATCTTGGATGGAACGCCTCCATGCGCTGCACAGGCTTCCGCATCTCCATTACCGAGCCAACAACCTCAAACCCCCAGATATCATAGGCCAAAGAGCATAACCAATCCTCCATGTGGTGGAACTGCCACGGGAAGGGTGGGTTCCTGCCATCAACTCTCCTCCGTGTCCAATATCTCGTGCACTGGACGATGTTCGACGACTCCGCCTCCCTTGACAGCACTCATGCAGCGCCATAATATGCGCTGTAGGACCGGCCCGGCCAGGTGTGTGTAATGGCATCTGGGCTCCTGTGACTGTGCCGGACTAAAGGCGTTTCCCTTCGACTGTCCCCGGGGCTTGCGCGCCGCAGCTACGAATCAACGCAAGCCGGCCCGCACGAGAATACCGTGCCATCCCCGGGACGCCGATTGGCGTCGACCGGCCTCACGTTCATCCAACCCTTCGGGTCGACGGGGTGGCCTGAGAGCGCAAAGCTACCCGGCCTTGGGCACGCTCTGCACGAAGCGCTCTGACACCGTGACACGGGATTTGCCCAGGGCCATGATCGTCGCGGCCAGGGTCTTGTCGTTGTTCATGGCCGCGATGTCATCGCCGCCGCCAATGCTTGTCTGGTGGACCATGACGTTGGGCACCGTCTTGCGGCCCGTCAACGCCCCCAGCTTCTCCTGGATCTTGGCACCCAGCGGATGCGTATCGAGCTCGACCACATACGGCGTCGGCTCAACGACGTACTTCTCCAGCAGGATCCCCTTTGCCTGCTTCGAGTACGGGCAGTATGACTTGGAGAAGATGATGACTGCAGCGCGGCCCGGTTAACAGCATTTCAAACATGCGCGGGCGATGGGGCCATTACCTGGGGACTTGCTGAAAATGGCGGCCAGCTCCGCTCCAACCGCACGCTCCTCTGCCGTCGCCTCGGTCTCGCCCGTGTCTTGCACCCTGGCTATTTCCTCGTCGGCGCCCTTCTCCTGTCCACTGGCCGAGCTCCCGACGCCGATGAGGTCCTTGGGGGAGTCCGGCTTGTTAGGCCCTTTGGCTTTGGCGCTGTCCTTGGCTTTCTGCTCGGCCTGCCGAAGGCGCTCCGCCATCTCCCGTGCGAGGATTGCGTCGTCGGCGTCAATATCCCCATCAGCGTCGACATCGTGTCCGGCGATGACTTTCTCGGCGCCCTGGCCGCCGCTGGCCCCGTGGCTCTTATCCAGGGCGTCGGTCGTCTTGTGGTAGAAGTCGCGCACCGACCGCGTGTCGGGCTCGCGGGAATGGCGCGCGCGCGACGTGAAGAAGAGGAGGGTAACGACGCCGGCCAGGACGAGGTAGACCAGCACGCGCAATCGCCGCGGTGACGGCATCTCGGCCAGTGGTGGGTGCTGTGCTGGGCGAATCTCAAGTTAACAACAGGATGGGTGCCGCATTCTAGGCCGACGGTTGGGTCAGCCGCTGGGTGTCGCTGGGTGTCGCTGGGTGTCGCTGGGTGTCGCTGGGTGTCGCTGGGTGTCGCTTGCTATCGCGGTGGTGTCGGTATCGCGCCGTGTCTTGGAACGCGAGGTTAGAGGTCAGGAGAGCGCAGACCGGGGTGGGTGCGCATTGCCATTCCCATTGCGGCCAAGCGCCCGTGCCGGAAAGCGCTCTTATTTGTCTAGCCCGCTAACCCGCCCCGGTACTTTCATAAGGTGTCATTTTTATGCTCTTGCACTGCGAAGGATCACTATTAGCGCACTTCAAAAGCACAGTGCACTGATCTCACCACGACGGGCCCAGCTGATTAATGGTAGCTTACAAATTCGAGACGAAGGATTCAATGTGAAGTACATATAAACACACTCTCTCTCTCTGATCTCATGCTCGTCTACCACTCTGTCAGACACACTCGCCCATCCTGCCCCATGCCCCATGCCCCATGCCCCATGCCCCTGAACCCCCGAGCCCCTGAATCCAAACAAACCACCCCTAGCCCCACAGCCATGGCCTCTCCCCTCCCCGCCTCGGTCCCAGCAACCCACCCGGCCGTGGCCATCATCGCGCCCCGCCAGCCCCTCCAGCTGACCACCCTCCCCACGGTCCCGCCCTCCCCCTCCGAGGCCCTCGTCCACGTAACGTGGACCGCCTCCAGCCCCCTCGAGCTGCACCGCGCCGACGGCGGCCTCCTCCTCGGCAGCAACCCCCCCTTCCTGATGGCCTCCACCATCGGCGGCACCATCCTCGCGCTCGGCACCCCAGCCGCCGCCACCAACCCGCGCCTCCGCGTGGGCGACACAGTCTTCGGCTACGTCTCCGAGGCCAGCCACCGCGAAGCCGCCGCCCAGCCCTACGCCACCGTGCCGCTCAACAAGCTCGGCAAGCTGCCGCCGAACCTGGCCCTCCCCGCGGCCGTCACGGTGCCGACCAACCTCGTCTCGGCGCTGTAAGCAGCCATCTTCGGCCATTCCGCACCCCCGAGATGGGATGCGACAGCTGACATTGCCGCAGACACACGCTGACCGCCGACCTGGGGCTGTCGCTGCCGTGGCCGGTGCCGGCCAACCAACGAGGCGGCGACGCGCCGATCCTGGTGTGGGGCGCCGCGAGCAGCGTCGGGCTGTACATGCTGCAGGTGCTGCGGCATTGGGGGTACGGGCACGTGCTGGCGGTTGCGAGCGGGAAGCATCACGCCGAGTTGGCGGCGCTGGGGGCGCGGGCGTGTTTCGACTATCGGCGGCCGGGGGGAGTGGTGGAGGAAATCACCGGGTATGTGGATGGGTTGGAGGCGCGGGCGGGCGGGGCGAGGTTGCCGTTCATTGTGGACTGTATCGGGTCGAGAGACGGGTCGCTGCGGCCGCTGAGCAGGATTGCGGGGCGCGGGAGCAAGGTGGCCGTCATGCTGCCTGTGATCAATGTGCGTGCGGGCAAGGACCGCATGCCCGAGTATGAGATGGATGTGTCCAAGGTTTTGCCTGGGGGGTGGAAGGACGGGGTCGAGTTGATTGGGGTGAGGACGCATTCCTACGCAAAGGTAAGTGGCATTGGACGAATCCGTTGCTTGCGGACACACAGCTGACGGGCATTTGCAGAATGAGTTCTTCCGGGACCATCTTTTGCCCGAGATTGTGCCCGCCTTGCTGGAACAAGGGGTGGTCCAGCCAAACAAGCAGAGGATTGTCGAGGGCAGCACTCTGCTTGAGCGGGCACAGAATGCTCTCGACTTGCTCAGAGACCAAGTCCCATCGGGAGAGAAGCTTGTGTGGCGGGTGGCAGACGAGAACTGAGATGGGATCTGCATGTGTTTGGTCAGCACAAATGCTCGGCAAGTTAGTGTTGTAGAGACATAGGCCCAGAATGCCCAAGATCGATGTCCAAAACGGGCAGCTCCAACGTTGCCTCCGGAGGGACATCAGCCGAACAGCTTGGTGATCGGTGGCAGATTGAAACATGTTGTGAATCTATCCTGGAAGAGTGGCTTCCTGCATCCTGCCATCAAAAGTTGGATACACAGGCGTACGTCTCGGAGTTGGCCGTCCGGCAGGTTGATCCCAGAGCGAGCACAAGCCATCCATGATGAAACCGACCTCGCCCGGGTTGTCAAGAACCAGAGGCATTCGGGATATTCGCTTTGAGAACGGCCTGCCAACAGCCAACTCGTCCGAGGAATCAACACTCACCGCGCCCAAGATGATTCTTGCGCTCTTGGGTATTCTGCTCGGCTTTCCCGAGGCCAATGTCGCGCGCACATGCAAAGGCATGGATTGGTCCGCAGCAGCAGTTGACGAAAAGCCCGGCGTCTTGTACAAGAACACAACCGGCAACACCCTCCCGCGTGAAAGGATCCTAGCTGATAACGGCATCAACACCGTCCGGCAACGAGCTTGGACCACGCCTGGCGATGGCAACTACAGCCTCGACTACTACATCGCGCTTGCGTCGAGAGCAGCGGCTGCCGGAGTGGGTGTGTATATCGACCTCCACTACGGCGATACCCAGGCGGGCCCGCGTGGATTCACAATGCGAATTTGGGCTCATCGTGTGCTGGCAGCACTATGTTTTCGCAGTCGGGACAAGCGCTCTGGAGCTCGTCCGTCTTTCAGCTCACTCAGAGGCGATATTTCCATGGCATGATGGTGGGGTTGATGTGAATTGAGAGTATGAAGTGGAAAGTATGAAAACGAAAATGAAAACCAAGAAAAATGGAGATTGTCAAAAATGCGGAATGCCAAAATGATGTGAACAGGATGTATGATCATGGATGGAAGGAGGCCTGGATGTTGGCTGCCGGGCCAGACATGATCGGATAGTTGCGCAGCTAATCCTCAGCCACAGCCAAGCCACGCAGCCCGTCGCCAAACCCCAATCACGGCCGAGGGGGTTTGCGAGGGCACAGAACCCTACGAATTTTTCGAGTGGAGCCCCAAGCCGGCAGCGCCCCATCCACTGCGAGCCAGCGAAACCGCCCGCAGTCAAATCCACTCCATCATCGCGACAACTGGAACTTCGCTCTTCGATACGCAGCATCGAACAGCGAAACCGTGATCATCACCAATCCGCAACCATGGCTGACAGCGGATACGTACGTTTCTCTTTTCTTGTCTTGGCCCATGGTTTCAGTGGCTTGGGTCGCAATCGAAGATATCAAGACCATTCCGGGCTAGACGAACGAGCGAGCTAATAATCGAAATTGTAGAACGCCGAGGAAGCGGCTGAGATCAAGAGGAAGAGAACCTTCCGCAAGTTCTCGTACCGCGGTATCGACCTCGAGGCGTAGGTGCCCCTCCGAATCCCTTGCAGCGGCTGTACCCTGGAACCGGCCGGATCGATTGTGCGCGCGATATGTCGCGCCGATTACAAGAGGCGGAAAGCGAGGGCGGAATCTGGGCGGGATGAGAAAAATGCTGGTGCGCGATGCTTGAGAGGGACAACCAAGGCGCTAACACGGCCGTCTGCTCACAGTCTCCTCGATCTCGGCTCCGATGAGCTCCGCGATGTCGTCCACGCCCGTGCCCGGAGAAAGATCAACCGCGGCCTCAAGCGCCGCCCCATGGGCCTGATCAAGAAGCTCCGCAAGGCCAAGCAGGAGGCCAAGCCCAACGAGAAGCCCGACCTTGTCAAGACCCACCTCCGTGACATGATTGTTGTGCCCGAGATGATCGGCAGCGTTGTCGGCATCTACTCCGGCAAGGAGTTCAACCAGGTCGAGATCAAGCCCGAGATGGTTGGCCACTACCTCGCCGAGTTCTCCATCTCATAGTACGTTCCCGAAGATGCCCCGGCGTCGGAAGCAGATGGCTAACCCGCCCACAGCAAGCCCGTCAAGCACGGTAGACCCGGTATCGGTGCTACCCACTCTTCTCGTTTCATTCCTCTCAAGTAAGGGTTGCGGGATTTGGGTGGTTGCATTCAGTCAGTCATGGGTTCGGCGAAACGGGACACGGTCATGCTCATGGGCATTGTTTGATGGGGCAATGCCTTCGCTATCTTGCGGGGATCACGAGGTAGTAGTACAAAAGAGCAATTCGAGTGCTGCCGTCCGGGCCAAAACCATGTGGCGTAATGAATTTCAGGGGCATTCTTTGATACCAGAACACGGATTCGAACCTGCGCGCTCCCAGCCTTGCAAACGTGCGCGACTCACCTCCCACCTCCCAGGCTACTACGTTACGCTACAGCACGCCGCACGAATCCCCCAGCCCGGCCAGGAACCCGTCCCGGCACGTGTCGCACTCGCACACGAACCCCTTCTCGCGCTTGCCGTAGTCCCATGTCAGCTGCTCGCCGGCGCGGATCGCCCGCCGCGCCTGCACGCAGATGTGTCGCGGGCGGACAAAGTGCGCCAGCCCGGAGGGGCCGATGCGCCAGGAGCAGTTTGGCCCGCCGCTGCTGCTGCTGCTGCTGCCGCTCCCATTGGTGATGGGGTTGGTGGGGTTGCCGAGACTGGGTTTGTGGCTGGGTTTGTGGCTGTGGTTGTGAGTGTGAGTGTGAGTGTGAGTGTGAGTGTGGTGGATGGGGAGGAAGGGCGACAGCGGAGTGCAGCTGTGGTTGATGAGTGAGCCGAGCAGGTAGATGCATGCTTCGTGGGTCGTTGCTGCTGCGGCGGCGGCTGGGCGGGTGCTGCTGCTGCTGGTGGTGGTGTACCCGGTGTCGAAGGCGTAGTGCTTGAAGAAATCGAGGCAGACGGCGCGGGCGGCGCGTTCCGAGGGTGGGGGTGGTGTTGCGGGGAGTTGGGCGGTGTAGGCGGCGTACTGCGCGGCGGTGATGGTGGAGCCGGCGAAGCGGCCGTGGACGAGGTTGCGGCCGAGGTGGTGGGCTAGGGTGTCGGCGGCGGCGGGGTGGAAGGGGCCCGGGGCGATGCCCATGCGGGCGGCGAGGACGGGGAAGGCGGCCGTTGTCACATCGCGGTTGGCGGCGAGGGCGGTGCGGTACGCGGCCACTTGCCCCTGCATGAGGTTCCGGTCGGCCGAGAATTTCTCGTTGAAGAGGGCCGCCATCAACGGCGCTTCGTGGAAGATGAACTCGTCCTGGGCAAAGTCCCGCGCGGCAAAGAGGCCGTACCCGACGGCGGGGCTGAGGAAGCCCACCCGGATGGCGGGGGCGTCCTCGGGGGCATGGCGGAGGAACTGGGACGGTGCCTAACCGGCGCGAGGTGGGGGTCAGCTGATTGGACCTGATGCCAATCTTGCACCAAGGGGAAATTCAGAATCATGCCATGCCTTCGCTTGCTTGGAAGCGTCAAAGATCTCGTTCCCGTCCGTCCCCGCGGTGCTCGCCATCCTTCGGGCCAGCTCAGCGCTCGGGTGTTTCGTCCGCGGATGGCAGGTGAAGTGTGCATCGGCACTGGATTTGGCAAAGTTGGGCAGACTCAGGCCGCAGAGACACGGTCTGTGTGGGGGTATGGAGTAAGAGGAACACGGCATTGTGTCTATGAAAAGGCCCGGGAAGGGACGTTGGGCTGGGGCATCGACTGCCTCGGCGTCTAAGGTAAGGTACCCGGGTGTACAAACACGGCACATGTGCCACAGCAGCATAGGCGGGTCGTATCGACACAAGAAGAGCTAACCGCACTGTATTTTCTACTGGGACGCCGCTGCCAGCCTCTTTGCCTTGCGCTCCTCGTCGTCGAGATGCTGCTTCCTGTAGTGGGCAACGACCGCGTCCATGTTGGCGTAGTGCCCGGCCGGCACGTTGAAGGGGGAGCCGGTGCTAAAGACCCTGTCACGTGGTCAGCATGCACCGCCAATTGCAACCCTGGTTGCGCCTGGGGTGCCGTGGCCAAGCACTCGATTCGCTCCCGGTCCAGTTTCAACATGGACAGCTTCCTCAAGGCGGGCCACGGCCCGGTCGTCTCCCCAAGTACGGGTTGCGTCAGGGGGCAGTCACGTACTCTGGGAATCTGAGCTCATGGTGCTTGCTCCGCTCGGCGCCGAGGAGCAGGTGCTTGTCGTGGGCGGCCTGTGTGAGCGCCGCCGTCATGAGGTGGTTCTTCGTTTCCCATTCCTTCCCGTAGTCGGCCAGCTTCGCAAAGTACTTGTGGACGGCCGACACCTCGCCATTCTCATCCGGCCGCGAGATCTTGTAGACGAAGATGGACCCAACGACCGCGGCGGCAGTGATGTAGAAACTAGCCTATTCCAACCAGTCAGCTCCGAGCCCTGCCGCTGTCCCGCAATAGCTCCCAATGGCCGCTTCTTCTGGAAAAAGACGGGTGCCTACCCCGAGCGGCTCCTCCACATTGTGGCCGTGCTCCTCGTGGCCGTGGCTCGAGCCGTACGATCTCGTGTTCCGGACGGCGGCCGGCCGGGTCGTCCGGGCCTGCCGGGCAAGCTGTGCTGCTCTCTGTCTGAGTGCCGACATGGTGGCAAGTCGTCGCGGTCGCAATCGAGGCCAATTGGCGGACGCGGAGGGATGACGATGGGTCAAGGTCGAGGTCGAGGGTTCGCCTCCTTGCTCCGTGAGACCAGCGAAATCCCCACCCTGGCGGGGTTATGAAGGGCAGCGACCGACGGAAGAGCTTGGGCCGAGAGGTGTGGCTGTTGTGTTGTCGCAAAAGACGGAGCCGCCAGAAGCGATGATGGTGAGCTATTTGCCAATGCGCTTGCCATTCACGGCGGATGGCTTGCTCCCGAGCTTGGCATGATGGGGCGCTATCCGCACGTGACTGTCGAGCTCTGAATCCCCGATAAGGACCTTGCGCTTAAGCCTTCCCAAGTTCCCCAGAGCGCGGTCTCGAAGCGCGAGCCAATCAGTGGCTGCCCCGTAAAGTACATGGAAGCTACGGTCTACTTCCATGTTCATCTTTTGCGTCTTGCTCGTGGTGAGGGAGGCAAAGTCCGTCTGAGCAATCTGTCCTTTCGCTCACATTTGCGTCTTGAGTCATTGCAATTCCAGAATACACCTGGCCAGAGACGATTGTGTTGGTTTGGAGGGTCTGATATTTAATTGCCACGCTGCACTCGTTCCCTCCTTTGCACTCACCAACTCATCCAACCCACTCGAGCAATCCGTCGATACCTCCCGCGGCACACACAAATGGCGAGATTCCGGTTAAAGATGCTACCCCTTAATCTCGTCGCTCTCATAGGCGCCATGGCCTGGGCCGCATCGGCAGCATCACCCTCACCTTCGCCGTCCGCCAGCGCCGAACTCATATGCCACACCGACAACCCGGCAGAATGCTACCCCAAGGTCTTCCAAGCAACAGACGAGTTCCAAGTCGTCCACGACGACCAGGATCTCCCGATCGGCCTGCATGTCCGGCTCGACGTCAGCACAGGCAAGAAGGAGGCCAAGATCAACGTGCCCGACGAAGACCACCCCGCCCTCGCTGGCCTCCCCGTAGACACATCCGTCGTGCTCGTCGAGCGCGACAACGAAAGCGACGAGCAGGCCAGAATCTCCCCGGACGCCCCCGCCTACGACCCAGTCGGCAAGATCAAGGCGCCGCAGCCCCCCACGTCCGACGAAGGCAGCGCCTTCTTCCAGTCCCTGGCAATGCTCCAAAAGGGCCTCGACGGCGACGCCGCGCTCGAGACGCTCGAGGAGATCTCGCACGACATCTACTACGGCCTCAAGATCGCCGAGGACTACAACACAATCCACGCGCTCCTCTGCCTCACGGCCACGCCGTCCCCACCCTCCCCGAACCGCGCCCGCCTCGCCGCCCTAACCCTCGCCTCAACCCTGCAGAACAACCCCTCCGCGCTCGCGTCCATCACCGCCCACTGGCCGCGCCTCTCCGCCTCCACCTGCCCCTCCTCCGCGAACCCCCAACCCCCCCTCGGCACCGCCACCTTCAACCTCAACCTCCACCTCCCCGCCACCACCACCACCACCGATACCCCCCTCCTAACCAAAGCCCGCCTCGCCACCCTCACCAACCTCCTCCGATCCCCCACCATCCGCGCCGACTTCCTCGCCTCCCGGGGCCCCTCGCAGCTACTGCACCTCCTGACCTCGCCCACCTTCCAGACCCCCGACTGGGAGCCGGCCCAGCGCCGCGCCGCGCTCCTGCTGCTGGACAACTTCCTCGACCGCGACATGGGCGCCGCGCTGGGCGAGTGGCCCGTGCAGGGCCAGGCGTCGGATGCGGCGTGCGAGGCCGCGGCGGGTGGGAGTGGCGACGGGGAGGAGTGCTGGGACTGGCGGGTGGGGCGGGTTGCGCGGGCGCATCGGGGGGATGAGGGCCACTGGAGTCATGAGTTGGGGCGGAGGGTGGTGGAGCAGAGGAGGGTGAATCGGAAGGCTGGGAAGGGGAAGGGGAGGGAGGAGTTGTAGATTTATTTGGTTCTGGTTGATTGTATTTGTTGGTCTTGTTGTTATATACCCTGCTAGAGAGATATTGTGCTGTCGGGAGAGAGAGAATCCTGATTGGTGGATGCTGCTTAGCATCCGAGTTGGCGCACATTTTTCCTGTCCACATCGGAACGCCGGTGCCTGGCCGTCCGTGGCAGCAGAGGTCGCATCATGAAACAGCGTCCGGCTGGGGCTACTGTGGCGGAGATGCACTGTGACGGTTGTCTGGTTGTCTCGCGCGAGGCTAAGGTGGGCGGTCTAAGCTTGATCCTGTCACAGTTCCTTCAGTCGGGCCGGACCGCCCTTGTCAAGTCGGAGCGAGGCGCCGCGTACACAACTTGCGTCACGGTGCGTGCAGAGATCAGGGAGGAGCGAGAAGCAGAGCAAAGCACTCGCGGGTCCGGCGGAGGGCAGAGACCCGCGGCCTGAGGGACACCCGCGGCCTGAGGGAAGGCAGATGGTCAGACAGCGCTCAGGGGAAATCTCCGTCACACTTGTGTTACATGATGCAACAACAGTTGGCCGAGACGCAGTAACAAGGGGAAAACCTCAGAATAGACGATGCAATTACCAAAGGGCGCTCCCATGTTTCTCTACCTTTGCCGCAGCGCATGAGCCGCCGTCGGGGGATTCTCCCAACCCGGGCGACGATTCAGGCCACACGACTCCGCAGCCCTGAAGAAGCCCGCCGACCACCCCGCGACGCCACGAGAAAAAGAAAAAAGAAAAAAAGAAACAAATCCCAGCTCGAATTGCATAACACTTGTAGTCGCATTACACTACCTTGCCCCAACGCTCTTAAGCCGCCCTCGACACTGTCAGGGCTGCTCGCAGCGGAGTCGTGAAAAAACAGCCACATCCGCGACGACAGGCTGTATCAAAAAGAGACCGCACGCAAACCGACTGACAGACTTATTCGGGACGGGGGACGTGTTCGGGTAAAGCACAACTCTCCCCCACCAACCCGCGGTGCAATAATTGTTGGCAAGTCGTACAGGCCGCAGGCTGTCTCGCGACGCAATGGTTTGGGGGCTTAGGGGCTGGGATCGTTACTCGCTCGGCCTCACACCCGTGTTGCCGAAGCCGCTCAAATTCCAGCCAGGGTATTTGGTGTCGTGGCTGTCCGAGTCCACGCCCGGCGGGGGGATGGGAGGCAGGCCATTGCTCGACTCAAGTTTGATCGGGGCTGGAGGCGGCTGAGGCTGCGGGGCCGGGTCCGCCTCAAGCTTCACATCTGGGGCATTTGATGTCTTCCGGGCGATGACGCCCTTGTCGTGGAGGTACTTGAGCGTCTCCACGATGGTGAGGTCCTCCTGCTCTTTGTCGTTCAGGGTTAGACGCTGCTGCAGCGTCATGCGGCCGCCGTTCAACTCGCGCTCTTGGAGGGCAGCCTCCCGGATGGCGGGGTCGTGGACGAAGCGGCACTTGGCCCGCTTGCCACACGTGCCTCCGGTGGAGTAGTACTTGCAATGCCGAGTCGGATCCGCCTTTCTGGGCGGGGGAGGGATTTGGTTCGACCCCTGACGAGTCGACATGACTTCAGGCTTCTCGTCTTCCGACTTGATGGAGCCGCTCGAAGGCGATGAGCCGAGGTTCAGGTCCCTCATGTCATCCCCTTCGTCCTGCTGCTCGCGTTTCCGCTTGATGCTCGACTCGACCTTCTCCAGCTGTCTCCTCAGCTTCTCGGCCCTCTGTTCCAGGGCGCTGCTTCTGTTCTGACCAGTCTCGCCGTTTTGCGTCTTGGTCGCGGCTTTCTTGGCCTCGATTCTGCCCCTTGTCGGGAACCTGGCGCGCCGCTCGGCGATCCACGCAGCGATATCGGACGACGACTTGGGGCTGTTACTGATTAGTAATGAACCGAAGACGGGATGCAGGGAAGGGGAACGTACTTTGGTGCCTCGGCGCCATACATCTCGTTGAGGCGCTCTTCCTCATTCTCGTCATCTTCGTCGGACTCGTCACCTGGCGTCAGACCGAGTGTATTGGTCTTGCGCTTCTTCTTCTTGCCGGCAGACGCAGCATCAGGCTTCTGCTGCTGCGTGGGAGGCGTCTGTGTCGCTGGAGCTTTGTTCTGGGGGCGTCCGCGGTTCTTATCGCCACCGCCAAAGTGGCCGCGCCCCCTGGAACTATGGTGAAAGCCTCCTCGGCCATGATGGCGAGGGCCGTGGCCTGAGCGGCCATCGAACGGCGGCTGCACGGGCATGTAGGGTGCTGGAGGTGCATAGCCTTGATATGGCGCAGGGTACGGTGCGGGAGGACCGGGAGGACCGGGAGGTCCGCCGTATGGATAGGGAGCGCTCACTGGAGCAGGCGGCGGGGAACTGCTACCATCGAACCCAATCCTAATTGGCGGTCCCATCAGCTGTCCTTTTGGCCCACCTCGATCGCTGTGGCCGCCGCGTCCACCTCGGCCACCTCCGCCATATGAACCGGGGGTTGGAGCAGACTGCGGATGCCCGGCCCACTGCTGGTGCTGGGCAGGCGGACCGGGTTGCGGCGGCGCCGCGTAACCCTGGCCGTACGGCGGCTGGACAGCTGGCGGGTACGGCGGTTGACCGCCATATGGCGGCTGAGGCTGGTAGATTTGCGGCGCGTAGTTGGGGTGGTAGTTCTGGGCGGGTAGAGGCGCGAGCGGCGCGCCTTGCGGCGGGTGCTGTTGTCCGTGCTCGGGGTGCCACTGCTGCTGGGGCTGGGGGTAGCCGGGTTGAGGAGGAGGGGGCCCCGGGTAGGCTGCCGGGTTCTGAGGGCCGTATTGAGGCTGCTGCTGCGCGTAGGGGTAGCCGGGGTGCGGTTGGTGATAGCCGCCTCGGTCATGGCCTCCACGGCCTCTACCACCGTGTCCGCCATGGGGCGGGCCGTAGGACGGGTAGGCGGTAGGGGCGCTGCTCGGTGCCGGGGCCGGGGCCGGCGGAGGTGGCCCGTAGTTGTACGACATGGTGGGGTCGATGGAGGTGAGCCGATACTTGCGGATCAGACGAAGCAAATGGATGATGGGGCCCAGAGGACTTCCAGGGACGAGCACGGCCAAGCGCCTCAGCCGAAGGTGACCAACAGCTAGCGGACGGTGTCTTCACTTGAATCCGAAAACCGTGACAGCCGTGAGCAGGGAATGGAAGTGAGATCGTGATGCGACGATAGGCGCAGATTGAATTATGTCGCGCGGAAAATGCAGTGCAGGCGGGATGGTGAGCAACCCACAAAGAGACTTGGATCACCGGACTGGTGTGGTGTGGGCTGGGTTGGGTTGGGTTGAGGAAGTTCAGGGCCAACAGGCTGCGAAACTTACGGAAGGGCCCTAATTGGTGCACGAGCCGCGGGCGGTGAGAGATCGACACAGGGGTGTGAGCAGTGGCAGAACTCTTGCAGGGGTGGCAAGGCGCTAGGGTCCAGACATTCAGCGTGTGGGTCCCGGGCTCAAGTGAGATGAATTTTGAGAATGTCCCATCATGTTAACCTACTTGTTAATAAGCCAGCCTAGCCAAGTTTTGGTTGCAAGCCCAAGTAATCCACAAGCCCCATCTGTAAATCGAGAGACAACCGACATACTGGAAGTACAAGACAGGGCTTTCCTTCTTCTCTCGGCCTCACAATCCTCTTTTAGCCCAAGGCTCCCCCCATCGCAATCATCATCACCACCCGTGACTCCCGCCCCGTCGTTCTGGGCCGTTCCGGCCTGATATAAAGCGCCCCGCCTCGGGCTACGAGCCAAATCGCATATCCGCATAAAGCAACATGTTCATCTTGGTCAGTAGCCATCCCTGCCACTCGCCTGCTTTTTCGTCCCTTGCCTGCCTTCAACCTCACTAACACCATCCGCCACGGATAGACCAAGATAGCCGATCTAGTGCAGATTGCGCCCGACGACTTTCGGAAACAGAGCTACGCCGCCGTCGAAGACAACATCAACGCCAAGTATGCCAACAAGGCAAGCGGCTCTCCTCCTCTCCCTCTAGTTTCGTGCTTGTCCCGTCTAACCGCGTCCGTCATCTCCAGGTAGTACAGAAGATTGGGCTCTGCATCTGTCTCTGGGATGTTCTCTGGGCATCGGAGGGCCTGATCGGGCAGGGCGATGGCATGGTCAACGTCAACGGCAAGTGCGCGGACAAACGCGATTTGGTAGACTCCTTCTAACCCCGAACACAGTTGAATTTCGCTTGGTGGTATTCCGGCCGTTCCAGGGCGAGGCCATCGCAGCACGAATCGCCGACCAGACACCCGAGGGGATCAATCGTCAGTTCCGCGCCACGGCTGCCCTCCCGCCCATCTATGGAGCTAACTGTTCCGCCGCACAGTCGCCACGGACTTCTTCGACGACATTTTTGTCCCCTGGACCGAGCTCCCAGAAGGCTCCGAATTGTAAGTCGACCGGCTCAGGCCTGCACCGGCCAGCGGGCTAACGCGCTCCCCTAGCGAGCCAGCCGAGAACCTCTGGGTCTGGAAGGACGAGGACCAGGTCATGTACTTTGACAACAACGAGATGGTGCGCTTCAAGGTGATTGCCGAGGAGTGGCACGACCAGACGCCATCCAAGCCGGTCGAGGTGGTCGAAGCGACCGAGGACGCACCCAAGCCCACCAACTCCAAGCCCCCGTACCGGATCACGGGGTCCATGAATGGGCCAGGCCTCGGCTGCTGCCTGTGGTGGGAGTGATGGCGGACTGGCCGTGGCTGGATCCTCCATGTCCGTCTATGGGGGTTCTATATATCTACACCTTGATACCCTCCAGGAGACGCTGCTCGACCCCATCCAGGACGGAATGGTGCTCGACGACGGCGAGGTTCTCCGCTTCGGCAACGAACTGCTTGTTGGGGTCGACGCCGGGGCCGAACATCTGCCCTGTCTGGGGGCCCATCTGGCCCATCTGCTGCGCCATCTGGTTTGCGGCTGGGGGCACATTAGAGAGGGGGTGCGATACCCGGGGCGAGGCCAACGTACCATTGTCGCTGCCGAGGATAAAATTGAATACCGACTGCAGACCAAAGATGCACAAAAAGTACCAGCTGATGCTGGACATCCACCGCGGGTCCATGTCCCTGGTGGCCACGCCGGCCTGGAGCATGCTCTTGAACTTGATGGTGAGCGGGAACGGCAGTTTCACTGTATCGCGCGTCAGCGGCCGCCTCCTTCGTCTGGGGGGCTGGGGTTGGGAGAGGTCGGGAGACGCACTGATGACATAGCCGCTGAAGAAGGCGTTGATCCAGCCCATAATCAGCGTATTCGGAATGATCATGGCCATCTGGTTCTTCGCCATGCCCATCATGCCCTCCATGGCGTTGGGGTCGCTCAACGGGTTCGGCGCCGCCTGGCCGACGTTCTCGGGGGCCTTGAGGTAGGCGCCCGACTCGTAGGCGGTGATCAGCGCGTCGCGGCGCGCGTTGAACGAGGGCTTGGACAGCACGTGGTAGTTGCCGCGCACGTTGATGCCGTGGAGCAGTCCGCGCTGCTCGCGCATCGTCTTCCGGTCCATCTTCTTGGGCGCCGACGCCATCAGGACGGTCGCGTAGTGCCGCAGCAGGCCGGTGAGAATCTATTGGGGGGGGTGGTTGTAAGCCATTGTGCGAGAGGGCGCCAGCTGGGGCCGGAGGCGGGTGTATGTACCATGACGACGGTGATGGGGAGGAGGATCCAGTAGCTGTTGCGTGCTTGTCAGCCATGGCCATTGAGCGCCGTGTTGTAGGGGATGCGGAGCCTACAATAACTGGGGATCCCGATGGATCGTCTGCACCGGTACTTGCGCCATCGTGTCGCTGCGAACGGGAGCGGTGGGTTGCCTTGAATTCTTTGGGTTGGACAAATCCGTCTCTCGACACTGGAAGCGGGAGAGCTGTCGTCGCGTGGACCCGCTGAAGCTCTGCCAAGCAGCTGCTGCGGCAGGGGGTGGTGTGGGCCCCGTCCACCCTGCAGCTCCAGGGGCACAGACCAATCGCGCGCAGCGCTGAAGGCGCAGGTGGCCTTTCCACGATTGCGAAGCTCCCTCTTTCCAAACCACCACCAACCACACCACATCCCAGCAATCCCGCGCCGCTCCCGAACCCCCAGCCGGCAACGCCAACCAACCCGCCAGTCAACAAAATGGCGTCCTCCCAAGAGAAAATCTCCGTCTACAACCTCGCCGGTACGTCTCCCCCCTCCCCCCCCAATCCCTCCCTTCAAACCCCCCCCGTTCTTCACCACCCACCAACTAACCCCCCTTTCCCTCCAGACCTCAAAAACACCACCGACGACGCCATCCCCAACTACCTCAACAGCCTGCACTTCACGCAGTCCCACCGCCTCACCGACGTGCGCCTCGCGCTCGGCTACAGCGCGCTGGCGCTCGCCGCGGCCTGTTTCGCCTGGGACCACCACCTCGGCTTCGCCGCCACCACGCACCTGACGGCGTGCGCCGTGGCGCTGTACACGGTCCTCAACGGCGCGCTGACCGCGTGGATGCTGTTCGCGGAGCGCGGCGCCGTGTACGAGGGGAGCGCGCCCGGCCCCGGCGCTGGCGGGCAGGGAGAGCGGGTGCGGATCGCGACGGCGACGCCGCGGAGGAACGTGCCCGTGTATGAGATGGTGGTGGAGGTGGTGGGGCGGGACGGGGCGCGGACGACGGCGCGGGTGAGTCGGGGGTTTGCCGAGTGGTTTGATGGCGCGGGGCGGTTCGTGGCGGCGCCGTTCCAGGAGGTGCTGGCCAGCGCGGTGCCGGTGATTGGGCGGGCGGATCCGAAGCGGGCGGTGGTGAAGGTGGAGGGGGAGGATGCGGCGGCGGCGTATACGCCCGAGATGCTGGACATGTTGGCCAGGGCGAGTGCTGCGGGGTCTGCGGCGGAGACAGCGACGCCGTCGGGAAATGGGGGTGCCAAAAGGGGAGGGAGGAGGAGGAAGGCGTGAGGCGGTGAGGCGGTGAGGCGGATGGGGGGTTGGTTGGTTGGGGAGATGTGTGGTACTGTGGCGTCTAGGGGCTGGGATTTATAAACTTGCGTACCATGGAACACAGCGTGAGATCTTAGTCTACGGGACTGCGAAACCAATGATCGCGTGTGGGCTCGTGAGGCTCATAAAGAATAAAGATACCCATGGTCTTGATACTCTTCTCACCAGCCCCCAACAGCACTCTACTCTAAATCTCTGAACCCCC
>MU853421.1:96416-113819 GCA_033297235.1 Trichocladium antarcticum
CCCCCCCAACAACAACAACAACAACGCCGTCTACCCGTGTCTACCAACACCCTAAACAACCACCTTCGCCCAGCTCGCCCGCGCCCTCCTCGCAACCTCACGCACCCTCCGCACCGGATCCCCGCACGCCACAGCCAGCATCCGCTGCGTCGGCGGCGCATGCCGCAGCACATGGCGCTCCTCAAACACCGTCGGCACCGCGCCCAGCACCTGCAGCGCCAGCCTCCGGCACAGGCTGCGCGTCGCCGTCGGGCCACCCTTCTGGGACGGGCCCGAGGGCGCGCACTCCCGATAGACCGCGGTCGCGCCGCCAATGATCTCGCGCAGGTGGCTCCGGAGGGCGTCGGGTTCGTGGGCGAGGATCTCGACGAGGATCTGCAGGGCGGCGACGACCTGGGCGGAGGCGGCTGGCGCGGAGAGGCCGGCGGGGTTGGCGAGGGCGGTGATCAGGAGGCGGATCAGGGGGGCGAGGTCGTCTTGGTAGACGGCGAAGGGGCAGTTGGTGATGACGGCGAGGATGGCGACGCGGTACCGGGCGGCGGCGTGGCCGTCCTCCGCGGCGGGTTGCGCGTCCTGGAGGAGGGGCCTGGCGAGGTGGCTGTAGGCCCACTGTTTGTAGAAGCGCTTGACGACGGCGTGGTTGTCGGGGGTCAGGAGGTCGTTGTCTTTGACGATGAGACCGATGGACTGGGCGATTGTCTCGCCGTTGGGGTCCTGGCTGGCTGCGGCCTGGTGGAGGGCCGGAATGAGGCCGAGCACGTGCTTGTCCTGGCGCGCCGCCGCTCCAGCGGTGATGCTCATGGTCACTGTGATGACAGCTCCGAAGGTCTCCGGGGCCATGGGCGTGGAGGTGGTGGCGTCCTTCAACCAGGCTCCCCAGAACTCGGACACGTGTTTCATCACCACGGAATCAGGGTCGGATGTGGACCGTCCGCCCTTGTACTTGTTGGCGAGTATCATCCCAATGGCTGCCCGGACATCGTTTTCCCGCGACGACGAGGTGCTGAAGGTGGATGTGTCACAGAGAAACTGCTCTGCAACACCGCCCGGCACATACTGCGACGATGTCAGTCATAATCTAGAAACTTGCGCGCGGAAACATACCAATCCAGTTAAAGCCCCTGGCCGCAGCCCCTGAAGAATCCCCAGCGTCAGGAGCCCTGACACGAGACCCGAAGAGGTCTGCGGAACCGTCGGCTCGCCCGGGCCATGGAAGAAGTTGAAGGCCTCGTGAGCCAAGTTGCAGGCGACCTGCTGTTGCTCGTCGAGACTCCGTACCACCAACGCTGCTGTTTGGGAAAGCTGGACAAGAGACCGCTCGCTCCAAGGGTCCGTTGGTCCAGACGACGCTAGTCGGTATATGTACCTCACAGCGAAAAGGCTGAGCTTCAAGAACTGGCGGTACACCTCAGGGCCACTCTCTTCCAACGCACCCAAAGCCACATCGGCGGGTCCGTCGCCACGTTGTACCTGCAGCAGCCAGTCTTCTGGGAGATTCCGGAGCTCGGCAACCCAGTTCTGCTCACTGGATGGATGAGACGCAAGTGCTTCCAGGCCGTACTTTGCCTCGCATGCGTCACGGAACCAGATGATGGAGGCGCGTAGCGACGAGATGATGTGGGCGTTCGCGAGGACGCCCCCTGTCTCGTCAGTTGGTCCCTGGGCGCGGGGTTGAGACGAGAGGGGAAAGAGCTCCAGAAGGCTTGCAACGAGGGTGATGAAATGCTGCAGCGGCGAGAACTGCTGCTGCGAAGGCGTGACGGTTGGAATCCGCGACGGAATCTCGGAGCAGCCAATAAAGGTCAGCCGGGACAGGAGATCCTTCAGAGCCTGCAGCGCGTATTCCGACGGGGTGGCCCAGTCGCGGTTCCTGATTTCGGCCCTTGCCCTGGTTGCAATCTCAGCATATCCATCCGTGTAGTTCATGACGATGTTGCGCAGGCCCAGCACCACTTCGTCCTCGAGAGCGATGTCGTCGGCTTGGGTATCATTGAAGCTCAGGGTCAGGCCGTTGGTGAGCGTTGCAGTTAGGAGAGAGCAGATCTCGGAGCAGACGGACGCAGAACAAAGCAGGACGGCCTGTCCGTCCGGCCGCAGCACCTGTTGGCTGACAAGCATGGCAAGTCCCTGGACAACTTGCTTGAGAACATCGCTTTCCTCGGAAATCGGCACTTTGCCTCTGGCAGTCCATATCGGCAGGTAGACGTCGTGGAACAGGGTATCGAGTTGTGTGCGGGATTCCAATCTCAGACTTTGTTCATCCTCGGCATGTTCTTCCTTCCGGGCGGTGAGGAGCTCCATGCGGGTCTTGAGGAGAGAGTTTAGGAGAAGCAGGAGATCTCGCGTGTGGGAGGGGGACTTTGGCTGGCGGAGATTCTGGCGGATGGTGTCTATGAAGCTGGCGCTGTAGAGGAGATACGCCCTGATATTCGCGCTTATGACGGTCATCAGGAGCAGGCCGGCCTGCTTGGTGTAGGTGGGATTCGTGAGATCGTCGCGGCAGTCCCTGTACACCAGGTCTATGTAGCTCTTGAGTAGCGACACGTCGAGCTTGTGTGATTTCGTGCCGTCGAGCTTCCTGGCAATGGTTCGGAGCACCTCGAGGGTGGCGTCGATGGTCTCCTTGACCTCGCCGTTGCGTACTTCGTACTTGAGCGAGTTCCATATCTTTTCTATATATGGCACCACGCTTGCTTGTGGGTTGTCGTACTTTTCGACACACGCCTTGATGGTTTTGAGGATGTCGACCTGAGACAGATTAGGTTTCTACCCGGGTTGAGAGTGGTCGTCTCTGACAACGAACCTTGACAGCCACCGTGACAGCATCTCCCTGGTCGAGCTTCTGGATGAGGAAGGGGAGGGCGAGAGAAGAAACGCGCTGGTGGGCGGAGAAGCAGTTCCGCACAGCCTCCTTGAGATCCCCCGCGGTGATCCCTATCGGGGTCGCAGAGCTGCGCAACGAGATGGGGAAGTAGGCGGAGAAGGCCTTGAAGATCTCTGCAGTGACTTCGGGCGAGGGGTCGTACTGGGTGAGGAGCAGAGCCAGGATCCTGAACCAGACCAGCAGGTTCCTCGGGTCTCTCTCGTTCAGGCACAGCTGGAGGAGATCGACGACAAAGCCACACGACGCGCCATACTTGTGCTGCAGCTCGCTGCTCACGGCTGGGTCCTGGACGAGGGTAAGGAAGAGCTCGTAGATCTCGAGCCGGGTGGCGGCGGTCTGCAAGCGAAAGTCCTCCTTGATCTTGCAGACGGCTTCCAGGATCTTGGCGCCCATGTCCGGCCTGAAGGCCCTCATGGAGTAGAGCTGTCGGAGGGCCTTTGCCGAGGCGGTGATGCCTGCCTTGTGGTCGTACGAGAACATGGAGCCAAAGAAGCCGATGAGCATGAGGACTGATATTGGGTCAGCATCTCAACACCACAGGCCGAAGCAAGAAGGGCGCATACCTTGGTCTGGCCTCAGCACTTTTTTGTCGAGCGCCTCTAGGGTTCCGGCAAGAAAGCTCAGTGCTGCAGTCCGGAATCGGGGGATCAGTGCCTTGTCCGACTAGTCAGGGGGGGGGGAATGCCAGTGGTACCATTTGCCCTCGCAATAATATCACCACTTGCGCCGTCGTCTCCATCGTCCATCCGGTCGTCGTCGTCGGCATGTGCTGGTGTCATCCATTGCTGAACCGATGCGGCCCAGTTTCCCACCGCGGTGCTGCTGGCTCGAGAGCTCTCGATTTCTACACTCACGGATTAGCAATTGTCACTCAGGAACGGCGCCTGGCCTGGCCTGGCCGCAGGAGAGAGCTGTTCCCACCTCGTGCAGCTTTCTGTGTGATTTCTAGCCGCGCCGGCTCGTCATCCGCGAGCACATACTGCAGCGCCCACTGCCTGAACTGCGCCATCACGGCCCTCAAACGATCAGGACTGTGATCACACTTGCAGTTCTAGAAATACTGGGTTCTTGCGTGCGGCGCGCGGCGTGGTATGCACACTCTTTCAATATTTGCCGGCGTGAAAAGACGGTATCTCTCAGAAGCCTCAGAGGCCACGGTCTGGCTCTGAAACAAATACAATTCGTGCGAGTTGTTTGTGGTGTTGGAAGTAAGCATGCAGCTGTAGCTCTAGCCTCCCGCGATTCACCGAGCCAGGTTGGAGATGGGCCGGGCCCCCACGGTGCCCCGCGGCAGTAAATGGAGCTCCCATCTTCTAGGGCGGTGAGCATCCAGATGACGCTATCGCTCTGCGCTAAACTGCAAGTAGTAGGAGGGGCAGACCGCATCCTGGTCGAAATTTTCTGGAAACTGAGTGGGACGCGCCCTGCCGCCACGCCGCCACGCGGGACAGCGCTGAGTTTGGTCTGGGAGTCGCCGGGTAGAGCACCGATCGGAGCCAGCGACCGAATACCACCTCAAGTGAAGCAGCTCAGCTCTCGGTTCCGACGGACGAGAGTGTCGCATTCGGACTTGCTCCGTTCTGGTCCTGTGCCCGCGCAACAGCGTCCCTGTCCCGGAGTTTTGGTAGTGGGGGTTTCGCGGGGCAAGACTCGGCAGCGCTCGCTTCCTCCCAGTCATCTCCAAGACACAGCAACACACCACCATGGCGTCGCAAGATGTCCCCAAGACCTGCAAGGTCATTCTTGCCGACACCATGGCCAAGAAGATGCTGGCCGAGGTCAAGGACACGCTGGCCACTGTCCAGGGCGCCAACGCGGGCAAGCCGACCCTCGTGGCCTTCCTGGCCAACGACGACCCTGCTGCCGGCCAGTATGCAGCCTGGTCCAAGAAGACGTGCGAGGAGAAGTGAGCGCGCGTCCCGCAGCGGCAGCCGAGACCACCGCTGACCACACTCCAGCGGCTTCAACTTCGACCTCCGCAAAGTCGACAAGGAATCCCTCGAGGACGCCGTCGTGACCGCCAACAACGACGACGCAGTGGACGGCATCCTGGTCTACTACCCCATCTGGCCCAACAACCAGCAGCAGGACCGGTACATCCAGGAGACCGTGGCCCTCTCCAAGGACGTCGAGGGCCTCTGCCACACCCACCTCTTCAACATGTACCACAACGTGCGCTTCCTCGACCCGCCCGCCAATCTCAAGAAGTCGATCCTCCCGTGCACCCCGCTCGCCATCGTCAAGGCGCTCGAGCACCTGCAGATCTACAACCCCATCCTCGCCTACGGCAACCGCCTCTTCGGCAAGACCATCACCGTCATCAACCGCAGCGAGGTCAACGGCCGCCCGCTCGCCGCCCTGCTCGCCAACGACGGCGCCACCGTCTACAGCGTCGACATCACCGGCGTGCAGGTCTTCACCCGCGGCAGCGGCATCCGCGCCCCGCGCCACCAGGTCCTCGACAAGGCGGGCTGGGGCCTCCAGGACGCCCTGCCGCTCAGCGACGTCGTCATCGGCGGCGTGCCCGCCGAGAACTTCAAGGTGCCCACCGAGCTGATCCGCGACGGCGCCGTGTGCATCAACTTCTCGAGCCACCGCAACTTTGACGGGCCCGCCATCAAGGAGAAGGCGAGCATCTACGTGCCGAGCATCGGCAAGGTGACCATCGCCGTGCTGCTGCGGAATCTGGTGGTATGTGGCGGCTTTCGCCCGGCTCCCCGTTCCTCCACTTGGCTAACAAGGATGTGTGACAGCGCCTGATTGCCAACCGGCCGCATCCCGAGGGGACCTCTGAGGCGGCCGAGAAGGCGAGGAACGAGGCCTTTAAAGATGACTGATTCCCGCCGGAGGGCAGAGCACCTTACCTTCAGACAGGCAAAATACACCCGCCGCAATCGCATTGTGTGTGTGGATGTTTGTTGTAGGATCTAACAACCCCAAAAATAAGCCGGCTTTTGTCAGGGGTACTAAGTGTATCTAAACTAACACCCAGGCTACACCGCGCCATAGACGAAGAAGATAACCACGGCAAGTCCCTGCCCGCTGCCCTGCATTCAACCGCTCGATGAAACTGAAGTATATCCTGTCAAAGTAACATGGGGTATCGAACCAACACTCGCCAGCGAAAACCGAACCAAACCAAAAACCCTCCGCGGACAACGAACCCCCTCCCCATTCCCTCCCCTAAACATTGATTTGGTCATTACCAATCACCTCCCCCATCACCGTCCCATAGACATTGCATCCCAACCAACGCCCCCCCCTTTAAAAAAAAAAACAATACCCTAACCCCGCAACAACCTCACCCATCCCAAAAAAGAAACCCCACCCACACCCTCCGCCCCGACCACCTCCCTATTCACCCGCCCGACCCCTCCCACTTCTTCCTTTCTAAACCAAATCACTCACTCACTCACTCACTCACTCACTCACTCACCCCCCACCCCGCCCCTTGCCCCTCCCCCTCCAACACCCGCCTCGCGGCCTCGATCCGCCGCCTGTACATCCTGCTCTCGGCGCCGGCGCGCCCCGTCTCCGTCAGCCCCAGCACGCACCGGCCCAGCCCCGCGACCAGCCGCTCCACCAGCAGCCGGTCCTCGCGGCGCAGCGCGTCCAGGGCGTCCTCCCCCCCATTTTCCCCCACAGTCTGGTCGACGAGGAGCCGGTGGGTCTCGCGGCGGAGGCGGCGCTCGAGAGTGCTGCTGCTGCTGCTGCTGCTGCTGCTGCGGTGGGGGGGTTGGAGGGTGCGGTTGACGAGGGGGAAGCTGCGGCTTGTGCCGGTCGAGTCGAAGGAGGCGATGGAGGGGCGCACGAGGGCGGAGGGGGAGGCCGGGGTTGAGAGGGGGCGGTGGGTGGCCGGGTGGCGGCTGGGTGGGGAGCTGGAGGGGGTGCTCTCCTCGGCGATGGTGGAGATGGAGCCGTCGCTGTTGCTGTTGGACGGGGTGGTGGTGTTGGATGTCGCGGGGTGGGCGGTGGCCGGTCCGGCGAACGAGAGGCGCTTGGAGGTCGCTGTGCTGTCGGACCGGTGGCGTGTGCTCAGGACGGAGATGGCGCGCGAGAAACTCTCGAATGCGCCGTCGGAGCCCGGGCTGGTGTCGTCGGGGCATTCTGGAGATTTCAGCGACCGGCGCTCCTGGGCGGTGGCAAATGTCCCGACGGTTGACACCGACGCGCTGCTGTTCGACCGGCTTAGGAAGCGGGAGAGGGGGGGGCCGCGGTCCAGGTCGTTGTCTTTCGTCCCGTTTACCACCGGCCCTTTGGTCGTCTCCACCGAATCCTCCGACGTGAAGCTCTCCACGCTCCCCCGCCGTGCGAGCCGCTGGCTCATGGTGCCCATGGCGCTGTGCAGGAAGAAGTGCTCATAGTCAAACGCGTCCTCGCGATCTTCGTGAGAAATCTGGTGCTGGACCGTGTCGTGGTAAAGGGACTCGCCGCTTTCGCTCATGTAGTCCACGTCCTCTGCATCATGGAAGGTCTCCTCCTGGCCGGCCATCTCGCCATTCTCCGTGTGCATATCCGAGTCGGCGCTGTCTGATCCTTGGTTGGCCTCAACCTCCACAGCCGAAAGATACGCGGGCTCGGGCTCTGGCGAGAGGCTCGCGGCGTGCCCAAGTTTCACCCCGTTAACCAGCGCAGCATAGGCCGCGTCCTCTTCGGCGTGTTCATCCTGAAGCTGGAATGCATCCTCCATGGCATCCCCATCCACACTCGACTCCTCGCCGTTCCACGGGTTTATGCCGGGGGAGCGCGCGCCAGCAATTTCTGACGCTCTGTTTGACTGGGACTCCGCATACCACTGATCCATTTGCGAATGCGTGAAGGGGCTGGGCGTTCGGAGGCTCTGCAGACTTCGCCTTTTCAGATTGTCGACACGCGCTTGCGCCCGCAGACTGGAGATCTTGCCCTTCAAGTCCCGCATTTGGTCCTTGATATCTCGCACCTGCACCGTGGAAGACGGCCTCTGGAGGTTCCTCACACTGCCGTCACTAAACGACCCAAATGTAGGGCTGAGGAACGCCTCGAGCCTTGCGTTCTGGCTCGCGCTGTCCGGCCCCCCAAGCCGCGCAACCTCGTCCACCGTCAGGGCTTTCGGACCCTCGCCACGTGGATGGGTGCCATGCGCTGGGCGGCCAGATTCGTCGTCCACCACCTGCCGGATATGGTCAGCACTCTTGGATGCCACCAACGGTTGTCTGTAGCCCCCGGCGGCGCCAAGCGCGCTCTGCGATCGCGGTAGCGCCACTCCGTAAGTCAGAGCGCCCTGCATCGCGACATCGCTCGACATTCGCGCATGCCGAGAGTCTACCCCGGTGTCTCGCGAATACATGACTGAGACGGCTCGTTGGAGAGGCGGGGATGGGGTTGACCTATCGTCGGAACCATATGGGCTTGCGTCTTGCAACGAGCCTCGGGCCCGCGTCAGATTGCCCTCCATTGTCTGACAACAGTTAGCGGCGCCCCACGATCAAATCCAAGCTCGGCACACCTACCGTTAGCCTCTTCTTCGCATTGGCCAGGATCTCCTCGGCCCGCCGGCTCAGCGACGTGGACGAATAAGTAGACAGCCGATCAAGGTTCTCGAGTCTGGCCACCCCCAGCCGGACCGGCTCGATGACGGCGGTCCCCTCCACATACGACGACGCGAGGCTCTCCTCGTCGTCGCCCTGAAAGACACTGTCGCCCACGCTGACGGTATCGTCGAAGTCGGGAAAGTGACCCGCGCGGTCCCCGGTCGTAATGGTGGTGTTGCTCTCCATGCTCGACCGGCGTCCGTGCTTGGCACCCAAGCTCTGCCTGGACTTTCTCTTGATCATGGCCGCCGCCCCCATGGTCGGCGACGACCGCAGCGCAACGTCGCTCCCGCCGCCACGCACCGGGGAGACGGGCCTCCGGGCGGCGGACCTGGTCCACACCGGAGAGGGCTTCCCAACCGTGCTCTCGACCTCGGTGACCTCCCCGATATCGGACAGCATGGTGCCGTTCCCGTAGATTATGGGCGTTGTGGGCGTGACGGGGCCGGCGAGGCCGTACTGGTTGCCGGCCCCCGGCCCTACCAGGCCGGTTGCGACGAACATGTGGTGGAGATCGGTCGACGAGGTGGCGCCCTGCGCGCCTCTCCACATCAGGAGCGAGTGGTCCCGGGTGTTGAGATCGAAGTCAGGGGAATCGCCGCGGGGGTAGTCTGGCAGTATCATGTCCGGATTTGTGAGCGTGGGCGAGGCCGGGAGCGACGGGTCCGATGGCTGGTGGTGGCCATTGTGATAATGAGCGTTCGCGGTTTCCATGGTTGGCATGGCGGATGTGTTTTTGGGGCGATCCCCGGGAATTCGGACCGTCGTGGGAAGCAAGAAACCAGGAAAGGGCGGGCCCAATGGCCCTGGCGGCCGCGTCTTCTCCTCTTGTCTTGTTCGGGGCGCACGCGGGCGGCTACGTGCTTCGGCCGGTAGGACGAGAACCCGAACCTGTGTTTCCGTCCACGATGCGCAATATGGCGTGTGCTTGTGGGACTGGAGGCCCTATGAAGCGAAAACGAGGGCGCTCGGTCGGGAAGATGGTGCACAATGCGATTGACCGCGGGGGCCGACCTCGTCTGGAAATGCCGAGAAGCGAGCGGGCAGGTAAATCGCAGCGGCGAGCCGTGGGGTTCGAGGTGGACGGTATCCCAAGACGGGTCTCGGTGCGTGTCAAGGTTTGGCCCGACGCAGGCCAGTCGAGACTTGAGCAGGAAATGCGGCGTAGCGAGTGAGAATGGCAAAAAGAGCACGGGAAAACAAGACCACAAGAATCGCGTCAAGCGCCGGCCAGCAAGGTTGTAAATTGCCGGACGGGTCCAAAAAAATGACAGGCAGGACCAGACCGACCAGGACCAGGGGTGTGTGGTGCGCAGGTGCGGTGGTCTACGGACACGGCTGAATGTTGCCTACATTGACCCCACTAGGGAATATATCATTATGTGGAGGAAAACATTGAGCCCCACAGTATTGGAGCACAGATTATTTGCAGCGGCATATCAACCCTCAGCCTACAGCAACTCAGGTGCCCATACACGGCTTGTTGTAGTCTCGCAAATCCCTCGCAATACACTCCCTGTTGTGCCGTTTCCATTGCGCCCTCTGACACGTCCGCCCACAATACATGGCCTTCGGGCACTTGGCACACGCCTTCAGCTCGCCACCTTCTTCTAGCGGCAGGGACCTGTTCCGACGCGCGGCACGACAATGCTGCGGTGTTACTACTGCCGCTCAAGCAACCACGAACGTCTTCTCCCCCCATCCATACGTCCTCTTCAGCTTCCGCGACAGGAGGAGCAGCCGGAATCCCTCGATCCGCGACTTGTGCGGCCGGTGCACCGTAACTGACTGCTTCACGCCCATGCTCTCAGGCGGAAGAAGCGCGTAGACGGACCCGAACTTGGGCAGGACCGAGAACCCCAGTCCGGCCATTGCCGCCACAAACCCCGTCCAGTTGACCGCACCGCGCGACTGAGTTTTGTCGAACAGCGTCGAAAACACCTCGGCGGCCGAGGCGCCCACCTCGAATGTCCGGAGTGGCGGCGCTGATTCCTCTGCCGATGCCTCTACAGCAGGCGGGCGGGCAGCCGGGGTGATTTCGTAGACGGAGGAGTGGGCACGGCAAGTCTTTTGCTTCTGTCTCCGCTGCTCGACGCGCTCCTTTTGCGGCTGCGGGGCCGGCATAGGAATGGGCGTCCAGTCTATCGTTTGTTGCTGCTCTGTGGAGGTGGCCTTTGCCTCTTCCTCCATCTTTGGCTTTGCCAGCTCGTACTGGTTCTCAAGGACGGCGATGCAGTCGTGCACCAAGTCCTCGTACAGGAACCCCATCTTGGTACCGACCTTGTCAATGACGAACTGGTCGAGCTTCTTCAGAGCTCCCTCGGACATACCCGGCTCTAGGAGGTTGTCGATCGGGAGAGCAAAATCGAGAAGGTCGACTTGGTCCTTGAGTTGGATGATCTCGGCCTCGAGGTCCTGCGATCGCAAGACAAACATCTGCCCCTTCCTGGACGAGACAGGCGGTATCGAGATGGCGGTAGAAAGGTCCTGGATGAAGCCGACGACAACAGCAAGGTCGTTTAACGCATCGGCCTCCCGTTCCTCTATCCGCTCTCGCGCCGTAGGGTGCGACTCGTTAAACTCGGCCAGTTTCTTGAACCAGTTAACAGCATCCTGGGGAGTCGTCTCGGCCTCGCAAAGTCGCATCATGTAATAGAGTTGCGCATCAGTCTTGGCGAGTTTCTTCAAGTTGCATTTCATAGAAACGAGGGCGTTCCCAGCCACGTCGTGCGCGCCAGACTGCCGCTTGAAGAACTTGGCGCCCGTACCCGTCTGAACATGGCGCTTGAAGAGGGCCTGGGCACGGGCGAACTCCAGATGGCAGACATTGGCTATCTCTTGCAAGCTGATGGCGCGGTAGACCTCGTCCGCGGCAGCTTGGGTGTTGAGGAGTTCGAGAAGTCGACAAATGTAGTCCCAAACGGCAGCTCCCTGTACCGCGCTATGGATCGCTTCAAGAATAGCGCCGCTGATATATCGGTCATTGAGGGCAGGCAGTCGGCCGCCTTTCTCGTCGGCGACTAGCTCGGGCCGGGTGAAGAACCAGATGTTGACGGCGTGGGCAAGTACAACAGGTTCAGAACAGAGTAGACTAAAGTACTCGTCGAGCGTGGCCTTTTGCTCTAGGGCGCTGGCGATTAGGTCCGGTAGAGAATGCTCTACCGGCGGCCGGTCCTGAATAGTCAGCTTTGCCAGAGCTGCTGACGCCGCCTTGTCGGACTTCTTGGGCACCTCCTTGTTGGCCCTGGTTGGGGATCCCATCTCCAGAATGTCATCAATAAGAATGACGAGGCACTGGATCAGATAGAGTTGCCTCTGCAGGATGAGTTCTCCGGTTGACTGAGGGACGCAGAGGCCGGCGCGGACGGCCGGCAGAAGAGGAGCAGGGAACTCTTTCATGGCACGCGACATTCTGAAGGACTCCCCATATTGATTCTCGTCCAAAAACAGGGTGAAGCATCTGTCGAATGTCCGTGTGTGGCGGAGCCCTCTTGTCCGCTCCATCTCAGCGATGACTTCATGATCGCCCGGGCCGCCCCGGTCGCCATCGCAGTATTGTTGGAAGAGGGATGTGGTGGCGCGGTGTTTGATGAGGTCGAGGAGGAAGTCGGGTCCCGAGTCTGCGATGTCGCGCAGATTGCACTCCGGGATCAACTTGCAGACATTGCCCAATGACGCATCCGTCGCGTGCTTCAGCACGACGCCCCCCGCGGCGCCAGCCCTCAGGCATGCTGCTCGCTGCGTCGCGTCAAACGACCGCCAGAACGTCTCAATTTCTGCCTCGTGCTTCTTGTATTTTCGCTTAAGATCCCTGTGCAGCTCTTTCAGCAACGACTGGTTGGTGGTCGTGGGGTCCATAATTGCGAGGCATGGGTTCGTGTCGCGGGAACAGGAATATATTATCAGTGAATCTTGGATGTGCTTGTGCTTATAGTCTCAGTGAGCTTTTTAGCACTGCGAATTTTTGGCATGTATGTATCCCCACCCCCGCGCACGCGACCCTACGACAATTCGACCAATCACAACCCTCTAAAACTGCAGTGCCTGCCGTGGAGGAACAAGGTTTGACTCACAGTACAATGGCACAGATCATTTACAGTGGGCGCAACCATGACGGCACCTTTTCCTCCCGAATCTAGGTAGTCTGTAATAGAGACCAATCTCTTCTTGGGGTATTGGCTGAGTTATTTGCCTGTTAACGACTTATATGCTTCAGAGGAGAACCGCCCTCGACTGTGGGTTCCAACATGTGCAAGCAAGAGGTCGGAAAATGGTCCAACTGCGCTGGCAGTCTGCAGCCCTGTGGCAAACAGAGGACGGCAGATTGTATGTAGGGGGGTTGAGGAGGTACAGGGCTATCTGATATATCTCTCGAATCCTTTCAAGTCGCCTTCTGCCTCGAAGATGCCACTGGCATATACTCCGCTGGGAATGAAGGGCCGGACGGCGCGCCCAAGGCATATCAGAGTAAGAACAATAATAATTCTTCGCTAGGTACGCGTGGCCTCCCTCTCCCCAGCCATCGGAACCCTTCAACTGTCCTCCTCCTTTCCGCCAAGCCAAAAAGACATTCTCGGCGTCGAATATCTAGGAAAAGAAAAAGATGTTGAAGTTCTTTTGTTTTCCCCAAACGCCAATGTCCTTGTCCTCTTATGCCGTCCCCATGGGGTATCGCAATGTCATAAACTTGGTGCCTTCTTGGCTCATGCAATGTCTCTGTTGAAAGACGCCTGCCACCCAACCCATCCGTCTCACCATGCCGAGTTTTGGAACAAGGTGAGAGAAGTAAAACCGAATATCGACTAATCCAGCCCGCCGACGCCATGGCGTTTTGCCCTACAACCCAAAGACCCAAGCAGAAAAATGACAGGGATATAAGTCTATCCGCCCTCCCAGGTTTGTTGAGAACCGTACGCCAGTAATGCTTATCCATCGCCATGCCATAAATATAAAATAAAGTAAGTGCCAATATTATGAACCGTCCGAAGACGAGTGAGAGACTGATCAGCAGAGAGAAGTTGAATCTTCTGCGACAATGCATCCCACTTAGAACTTGAGAGTCTTGGGCTGCTCCCAGGTGAAGCTCTGGTTGGTGCCGAAGTGGCCGTTCTTGGCAGTCTGGAGGTAGATGGGCTTGGCCAGGTCCAGCTCCTTGACGATGACACCAGGGCGCAGGTCGAAGTTGTCGCGGATGATCTTGACAAGCTCGTCCGAGTTCTTCTCCGAGGTGCCGTACGTGTCGACGTAGATGGAGAGGGGCTCGGCAACGCCAATGGCGTACGAGAGCTGAACAAGGGCGCGGCGAGCGAGGCCAGCGGCAACGAGGGACTTGGCGATCCAGCGGCCGACGTAGGCGGCCGAGCGGTCGACCTTGGAGAAATCCTTGCCAGAGAAGGCGCCGCCACCGTGGGCGCCCCAGCCACCGTAGGTGTCGACGATGATCTTGCGGCCGGTCAGGCCGGCATCACCCTGCGGGCCACCGATGATGAAGAGGCCGGAGGGTTGGATCTGTTTTCCGTTAGCACAAATCCTTCCCGGTCGGCCATCTGGCGCCATTGGGAAACTTACGTGGTAGATGGTCTTCTCATCCAGGTACTTGGCGGGGATGGTGGTCTTGATGATCTTCTCCAGGATCTCCTTGCGGAGCTTCTCGGTGGTGATATCCGCGCTGTGCTGGGCAGACACAACGACTGTGTCGACACGGAGGGGGACGACGGCACCGTTGTCGTGCTTGTACTCAATGGTGACCTGGGTCTTGGTGTCCGGGCGGAGCCAGGGGAGGCTGCCGTCACGGCGAGCAGCCGACATGGCAGCGTTGAGCTTGTGGGCGAAGAGGAGGGTCAGGGGGAAGAGCTCCGGGGTCTCGTCGGTGGCATAACCGAACATGATACCCTGGTCACCAGCGCCGAGGTTCTCCAGACGCTCGTCGAGATGAAGGCCCTGCGCGATGTCGGGAGACTGCTCCTCGATGGCGACGAGAAGGTTGAGGGTCTTGTAATCAAAGCCCTTGGCGGAGTCATCGTAGCCGATGCCCTTGATGGTTTCGCGGACCACCTTCTGGTAGTCGATCTTGGTCTTGGTGCTGATCTCGCCAAAGATCATGATCATGCCGGTCTTGGTGGCGGTCTCGCAGGCGACCTTGGAAAGCGGGTCCTCGGCCAGGCAGGCATCGAGGACAGCGTCGGAGACCTGATCGGCGATCTTGTCCGGGTGGCCCTCACCGACGGACTCGGACTGCAAGAGGCCGTCAGCGCCAACCATGCGCAACTCCGGGAGCGGCAGAACTTACGGTAAAGAGGAAAGTGCCCTCGTTGTAGTGCCTCCACCCGCTCACGCCGTTGGGATCACTGTTGGCGTCGCCGTTGGCACCATTGGCACGGTTGACACCGTTGGAGGCCATTGTAGTTTAAGTAAAATGGAAGGCTCTAGGGCGGAGTTAGCTTGTGTTGTTGTTGAGGGTTTAAATCTGCCAGAGTATTCCGGAGGGGCGAGACGCGGGGATATCTTTGGGAGGATGTTGAGGGAGGGGTAGCCGGGAACAGCAGCGGGCAAATAATCTTGGCGAAACAAAGGAAACGTCGCAGGACACAGTCGAGTAATCTGTCCTCCCGGGCTGACAGCCTCTTTGACAAGAGCCAAGAATTGGTGATTCTCGGAGCGACGGAACGGCGGCGGACAGAGGGGCATATCGATCGGGTTCCGACTTCGGCAATAAAAAAGCACCAGACTCACCTTTGCGGGGGAAAGGCTGAAACACCAAAAGACAACGGATGAACGCAGCGGATGGTTGGGGAGGGAGGACGAGTGATTGCGCTTGGAAGAAGATAGGAAGTGAAAGAATCGGGGGGGGATGTGGGCGTATTTGAGGAATTTTAGTGAGGTCCCTGAGGCAGAATGGCCGAGCGTCGGTCATTTTTCCCTCTCGCTAGGGTGCGGAGGACAGCAGGGCGGGGTACCGGGCCACCAAGACTTTTCGGACTCCACAGAATAGTGCGGTGATGGATGCTTGCACCAAACTCCGGTCTTGACAGGCGTCATCTGTTATACCGTATCCGGGCCCTGGTGACCATCTATGATTGGTTGTGGACGGTATTCGGATGCCGCCATCGATGCAGATTCTCGGACACTAAGATGGTGTCAACTATGCTACTGAATGGGGATCCTTTAGTTCCGGCTCCTGCGCCGATCGCTCGATACCGTATATTATGTAGCAACTCAGGCTTATCAGCAAGAAAGCTGGTATCAGATACTTCGTGCTTGTCCTCTTTCGTCAAATTGCACCATTGAGATTGGGACTAATTGAGATATACCCCTCCGCTATCCCCCGAGCCCCTCACCGCGCGCACGCCATTGGGAACGACTCCACTGCGGGGCAGAATCCCGAAAAACAGAGCCGTGGGCCCGTGACGGTGGTGGTCGGTTTCCTGCGGCAGTGGACTTGCGACGCGCGGGGACCGGAATGTGGGAAACGAAACTTGTGGTACCTCGGACTTCTGGAAACCAAGGTACCTTGATTTCTGCCTGCCTCAATCCTAGCGTCAACTCGAGCTGACATGAAACCTTAGCTACCTAGGTACAGATACTATAATTACCAAGTATTTGCCCGGACCACAAGCTTGCCTCGCAACACATCCCAGGCTTCCGGCGGGGCGTTCCGCTGCAGCTCGTTCAAGACACGGCGCAAAGCAGAAACGAGGATCGCCAACCATGAGCAAGTACGGCGTCATGGTGATGGGCCCGGCGGGGGCGGGCAAGGTACGAGAGCCTCCGATGTTGCTACGGCGCGCAAATGCCCGAGGAGATTCTCACCGTGCGGCCTGTAGTCGACCTTCTGTGCAAGCCTCATCACACATCTCCAACTAAACCGGCGTTCCGCCTTCTACGTCAACCTCGACCCGGCCGCCGAGCACTTCGAACACGCGCCCGACCTCGATATCAAAGATCTGATCTCGCTCGAGGATGTGATGGACGAGGTGAAGCTCGGGCCCAACGGGGGCCTGATCTACTGCTTCGAGTTCCTCATGGAGAATCTCGACTTTCTCTCGGATGCGCTCGACTCGCTGACGGAGGAGTACCTCATCATCTTCGACATGCCGGGCCAGATCGAACTCTACACGCACATCCCGATCCTGCCCACGCTGGTCAAGTTCCTCACAAACCCCGGCGCGCTCGACATCCGGCTGTGCGCCGCATACCTCCTCGAGTCAACCTTTGTCGTCGACCGCGCCAAGTACTTTGCGGGAACGCTCAGCGCGATGAGCGCCATGATAATGCTGGAGGTGCCGCACATCAACGTCCTGAGCAAGATGGACCTGGTCAAGGACCAGCTCCGCAAGAAGGACTTTAAGCGGTTCATCACGCCCGACATGACGCTGCTGGACGACGACCCGGCGGATGCGGCGCAGAAAAAGGCCGGGATCAACGTGGACGACCAGGGTGCAGGCCCGACAGACAGCGGCGCGCTCATGTCGGGCGCGTCGTTCAAGCGCCTCAATACCGCCGTTGCGAGCCTGATCGAGAGCTTCAGCATGGTCAGCTACCTCAAGCTGGACTGCACCGACGAGGACAGCGTGGCCGCGATCCTCAGCTACATCGACGACTGTATCCAGTACCACGAGGCCCAGGAGCCGAAGGAACTGGCGGAGGACGAGTTTGAAGAAGAATAATCGTGGGTTTGACGGAGCATTGCATGGGATCGGACGGTTGGATGGCACTGGTGTTTTGGGGTTGTGTGCGCGAGGCGCGTAGAGACGGCCAACAGCAGCCACGACGAGGTTTGTATTTATGCATAGCGATGGCGTCGGGCACAAAAACGCCTGGTCGGGGTATGGTATTCTCTCCAGGTTCTCCCGGTAAAACTGATATCCTTGCAGTCCCGCGCAGTCTGCCTGCCTGTCCCAAACAATACCCCCATTGACTCCGTAACCGCCGTCCAAACCCATTAACCCC